>JANPWX010000025.1:2218060-2318742 GCA_024734555.1 Trochalopteron elliotii
GTGCGGGCATCATGGCGCTCGGGCCCGGGGACGATCGGCCGCCGGGCGAGGCAGAACAAAAGAGGGAGGGGACCACCGCAGCACAACGTGCCCCTGCCACCGCCCCCCGCAGCGGGCAGGGGCAGCGCAGCCTCGGCGGGGCAGGGGCGGTGGGCCGGGGGGAGGCACGGGCTGCGGAGAAATGGGAGGTGGGCGAGCGTGGGCGTCGGGGGAAGCGTGGAAAATCACAGAGCGCCATGATGCCAGCACCAACACCTCTGCGCGCTATTAATACATCAGGCGTGGTGGGAATCAGAAGTCGAAGAGTTAATCATAACCATCCTCTTCCTATCGGTGCCTGTCTCTCGCTAGATGCTTTTGTAGCCGAGCAGAGCTACAATAGGGTGTGCTTTCCATGCCAGAAAGAAAGGACCTGGGTCCTTTGATACAGTATATGCTTTCCCTTAATAACACGACCTAGGGGTGTAAGGGCTGGGATAAAGAACAGGCAGGGCTGGCGGATAGAGGTGTGATGGGGAAAATCGCACCCGCCGCTTGCTTACACGGCAGAGGCTTTCCCCAGCACCCGTGTTGGTCTCCAGGTTGTTGCTTTCCTCTTGGGGGACTGGATCAGTGGAGGATGGGGTGACTGCTGCTGTGTCGCCTGGGGCAGAGATGAGCGGGGAAGCGGGGTGAGCTCCAAGATTGCTTGGGTTCATGGAGCTTTCCCTGGAAAGCTGGCACGGTGTGACGCGGGGGAAGTTTCGGTAGCCGAAGGAGCTGCCTGGTGGGTGTGGCACCTTCCTGAGCAAAGCCGGTGCTGAACGGCATTAGTGGAGCCGGTGTGACAAAGCTTGTAAGCTTTTCGCGGTTTTCTCCAGGTACAATAAAAGCATCCTTCGGTCAAACTATTTGATCACGAGGGGAACAGTCTCCTTCTAAAAGCTGAGTTTTATGATAGCAAAGTGCTGCATTTATGCAGGTTTCCACTATCAACAGGCAGCAGTGCCTGGTGGCCAAGGCTGAGGTGCTGCAGTGGCTACCTGTGTGCTGCAGTGGCTTTTTGGGTGATGACTCCTCTTGCCTCGTTCCTCAATGCATTGCTTGACTTACTCAGGGCATGTCTGGTTTGGGAGAGGCCCCGGTTACCCTCTGGGTGAGTGTCAGGTGCTTTGTGCGTGGCTCAGTCTTCATTTGAAGCTAGAGTGTAACAGGGTCCCACCCATAGCTAGTTCTTTGCTCTCCAGTTTGGAGTAGAATGAGAAACTGGAAGACTTATGAGTCTGCCTTAGAATCAACAGTTCCTTTTAATTTCATCACTTCTCACAAAATTTCTTCACACTGCTGGGGAGAGGATTGCTGTGAAAAGGAAAGCCCAAACCTCAGCCTTTTCTCTTTGAAATGAGAAGTACTGAAGCTTCTATAAATGAATATTCATTAACATTATTGTTGAGTTTTGTGACCAAATCAAAGGCGTAAATTAACATTAGTGAAGTTGGCAGGCATCAGAGCTGGACTGGTTTTGTTTTTTTTTTACACTTCTGGCCCCTCTTCTCCAGCAAAAGCAAATCAGGCACTTTGTGTCATACCTTGTACACACTGCCTGTCTCACAAGAACCCACAGGATCTGTGTGCATCTTCTGAAGCCCCATTCCAGTGTGGCAAATTAGACATTTCATCTGGCTACTAAGGAAATACATTGTAGCTTCAAGTTTTCTGGGCTCTAAGGAAATGTGATAACTCTGTAGAAGTGTACAACAGTGATGATGAAATAAATATAAATATGTCATTTGTTACTGTTCTTAACATTTTCCTCCAGTCGCACTCCTGCTTTTTGGAGCTACTGGGTTCATTGGAGAAGTGAGAAAGTAATTTCTGACAGTGTCCTGGGTGCTGATACTTTGCTGTGGATTTTCCAGTACCAAGCCTGTGTTCCTTGTATGCTGTCCCGAGCACAGAAGAGCAACACCCAGCAGCATCCAGCCACAGACACTGCAGTCAGCAGTCAGTACCCGGCCAAAACTTCCCTCTGGGATCAGGTCTGCAGCATCAGGAACTGTGAAGGAAGAGGCAGCAGCTGTTTCCACCTCTGATCGGTGTGAAAGCAGATACCACTCTTGGGAGGACAACCCTGTGGTATCCTGTCTGGGTTCCTGCTCTTGGTGCATGTGGGCATAACTTCTTCCCTGTGCTTAGTCTGACCGTGCCTCACCTCCTGACTCCTTCAGACAGCAGAGCCTGACTGATAGTCCCTGCACCTCTTTTCCCCAAAGCAGCTTTATTCCTGCTTTCCCTTCTCCCACTGCTTGTGGTGAAGGCACTGTTGCACACAGCCCTCTTTGGCACTGAGCACCTCCCTGCTCTCATTTACTGATCTGCACCTGTGGTTTTTTCATTTCATCTGCCTTTTTTTTCCTTTCCATTTCAGCTTGTGAAAATTCATGATTCTTGCATTTTATCTCATTTGTGGCTGTCCTGCTGCCTGTTTTGCATCCCATGCAGCATCCAGGCTTACTGTTAGTGGAGCACCAGCACTGCACCAGTGTAAGGTGCCATTCAGTTGTGAGTCAGACTGGAGAAACTGGGTCCGTTTGTGTAACTGCTGTGGGAGGGGAAGGACCTCTGTATTTGAAGCAGCAGACCAGTGTGGGGATGTGTAATAGAAATGCATTGAACCAGTAAGTGTAAGCATTTCAGTCATGTCTTCTGCACTGTGCTGAAGTCCTTGGCAGGTGGGTCTCAAACCACTGGTTCAGGAGTGTTAGCTGGGGATGGAGCAGGGTGTGCATAATGTAAGGGAGGCCAAGAGTGCAGGAGCACTTTTCTCAGCCTTTGTAGTATGGACAGCCACCACATCCGTTGCCGAGGTGTTTTTCTGCATGAGGTGGCAATCTTTTGTGCTTTGGTTGTGCAGGATGTTCTCATGCAGACCAGATTTTCCAGGATATACCCCCCAGCCCATTGCTTTTAACATCACTATTATACTCCTCTTGTGCAGCATATTACGGGGAATCAATGGACATGATGACAAGGAAATACCTGGTACAAATTATTTTGGCTTCTGTGTTTTGGTAGCAGTTGGCAGTTTTCAAGCAAGGCCTGAGCTTAGATGAACTCAGAATTGTAGCAGGGTTTAAAAAAGGCATGTGGCATGTTAAATGCCTGTGACAGGATGTGTTTGTTCCAGCAGCAACTGCACCCAATAAAACATCATCTGTGTGAGCTCAGTGAAGGGGAGGTGTGAACACAATTCTACTGAGCAAAGGCAGAATAGCTAGTCACCAAAGCAAATGCAAGGAGACATTTGGGAGAAGAAAATGGTGCCTGAATCCCTTGGAGAAAAAAAGGGAATCTTCTTTCTGGGTATGGTCCAAGGGTTGGCATATGAGTGGGGAAAGGCACTGCTGGTCCTGAGCTGACAGACTGTAAGGCACAGGGAGACAAATGTGATGTTACAGGGGAAGGATCTTACTACTGAGCATAACAAGAAAAGAGAAGAGAAGATCTGGCACAACATGAGAAAAAAAAACCCCAAAAATACAGATGCAGAAAAATGGAGAGACTTCTAAAAGAAATTCAGAGGAGTGGGCACAGAGAATAATTTTACTTGTTACCTTTAGAATTGGTATGAAGAGAGATGAGAAGCAAGTAGGCTTCAGTTGAAGACGGCAGAATACTTTGAGAGAGAAAAAATACATTCATCTGGATTTCTGCTGTGCTACACACTGGTTCAGGATGAAAACTTTCTGTTTGGTCTGAGCAAAGTGCTGGGATAATGTGTGGTGTTCTGGTGTGAGACAACAGCAGTGTGGGAGCTGCCAGCCAATTAATTTTGGACGCCAGGGGGGCATATCCTACAGATGCAGGGCATGGTGAGTACCTGGAATGGTGGATCAAAGTCCTTGTCTAGGTTTGGATCTATTCTGTATCTCCCCTGACTATGCTTTTTTACCACCCACCTTTGTTTAACACAATGTATGAAGCTACCTTCAAATTGCTGTCACTTGCCAGAAGTGTTTGAAGAGCCTACTGAGTGCTGGGCATGGGAACACTGCCTCATGTTACTGTTCTGCTCTTGGTGCAAGAATTTGTCTGATTTAGACAGCACTTTTTGTCCTATTTTAAAACACCAAGGCTTGGGACTTCTGGATGCCTTCTTACTCTGGAACATTTGCTTAATCCTCAAAATTACATGTTCCCATGTGTGTCTGTTTAACAGACTTGTCCCCTCTCAGTTTACTCATCTGTCAGTGAACATAGGTGAATTCAAATGTGGTGGACTGGACTTCAGCCTGGTAGCTCTGGAGATGCTTCAGCTGCTTCAGTAGAAGTTGTTGGACTTCTAGCCACCATTTCCATTATTCTGTGACACATCTTTTCCTTTCTTTTTTCTATAGGAGAAAAAGTGGCCACTTTTCCATATGTCAGTTCCATATGGTAACTTAAATTACATTCAGAGTAGGTCCTTTGGGGGACATTTCTATGGTGATTGAAACCTTTGGCAGAGGGACAGAAGGAAGGGTTTGGGGCAGTGATTCCTTTAACTGCCACAGCAAGTTCATCAGTCAGTGCCCTCAGCAGGGCATCAGTGTTTTCAGCATCATAGCTAGTGCCACCACAGAGAACTGAGCTGTGGTTTGCTGGAAGCTAGGCAGGTTTAGAAAGGGGACAGTGGCTGTCTGGGAAGACATCTGATGCAGTGAGGTGCTTGTCTGAATCAATCTTTTTGCAGGTGCTGAGAGCAACCACTGCCAATGAACCACTTTTCTGATGAAAGATCAGCATCTGTTGTCTGCTTTGCTGCCATTTCTTTCAGAATTAAGAATTATTTGAGTGGTAAAAGCATGAAACTTCCATTTTCCTTTGAAGGAGCCATCAGAGGCCACTGGCTTGTGAAGCACTTGGGAGTTAGTTGAGATGAACTTGGTTTTTGTACATATGAGAGAGATAAATGCTTTTTTTATGTATGAGAAATAAGGAATAGAGATGAGCAACAAAATAATTTGCAGGTTTCTAATCTTGCTATGTGTATAGATGGCGGCCTTGTCCCCTGAAGCAGAGGTAGTTTGGGATTATTTGCTTGTCAGAAGACAGAAGTTTTTATCTGTAGTGCATGTCCTAAAGAGTTTTAAGGCATAAGCTATTGTTTATGAATAATAAGTGTTCCTGCTGACTTCAGTGGAGTCTACAGTCAGTGTAAAATCTCCTGTGTGTAATAGCAAGGACCCAGGTAGGTGCAGGTGGCTGGCTAGAGGAGTAGGCAGTGCTCAGAGTGAAGAGGCTGTGGAAGGGAAACCAGGGCTGATACCATGTGAAGTGAGGCAGCAAGTATCACAACTTGCTCTCACTGGCAGAAAAAAGTAGATATGTGATGCAGTATGACAGCAAAAAGTGTCTGAGTGCAAACAATACACATGGTATCCACTGCATTTAGTTGATCATTAATTATCATTGCTAACGTGATCTTAAAGGCATTTTCTACTATCCTGTTTCCCTTACATCCATCTGCTCTGTCAGAGAAGGGATTCCATATGGTCTTGGTTGGATTTTGACTCTGATTGGTGCCAAGTCAGATACGTCCCAGTAACCTGATGCAGGTTTCTGATCAGAACTTAGATAAAACACATCTTCAGTTCAGAGGCCCAGAGAAGTCAGCCATGCTGTAAATGACTGTTGTTTTCTTCCCAAGTTTAAGCTTTCCTATGAATGGCTTGATGGGATTTTGAGACCTGCTTTAATTGACATAACCTGTCTGTAACCCAAGGGATGGGTATAGCAACATACGGTACAATGGTTTCTACCCTCCAGCCCCTACTTAGCTGAAACCCCTGCTGATGCCAATGAATATTGTCATCAATAAGATGTTTGTTGTGCTCCCTTCTAAAAGCAAAGCAAAGATGACATTTGCAGTGAAGAAATCCCCATGGAGTTGGTAGCTGTAGGAGTAGCCCATTTAGAGTGGGTGATTAAGCAGTGAAGCTGCCAGCTGAATAGGAAGACAGGTCTCGAAAGGGGAAACAAAAGAACACCAGATCTTTTAAATGAATAAAGATGAATGAATACGTTGGCTATGGACCAAGATACAGCATTACTACAATCAGCATAATCCTTCCTAAATTAATTGCCATATAGTACAGTGCATCTGTTAAGGAAAGAACCTTAAAAGCAGGATCCTCCATTAATGGCCTATTGGAAATGATGCCTCGAGGATGGAGTGCTTTACAAGGAATTCCCAGAGTTGATTCAGGGTTCACCCTTGCTAAAAGCCACTTCCTATGGAGGGTAATCTAGATATGAAATTTAAAAGGAGGGATATTGCTGATTAAAAGCAGATCTTCTGTAAGCAGACAGTACTTCATGAAATCCCATTTACAGCTCTTTGATCCTTATGAAATGATTTTAAGCAAACATTCCTCCTGGGAAAGATATCTTTGTTCTTTTGCCATTAAGTTTAAAAATGTTCCTTATTTGTAAGTGCTTTGCTAAATGTGAGGTAATTTAACTGTATTGTATCACAGCTGAGTCTGAATCTGACCAGCTCTGACAAAAAACAACAAAATATTTCCATACACACAAAAAAAAGAAAATCTCTTGTATATTGTGGGAAATAAGTCTGCAAGAAGGAACGCATGGAAGCACAGAGGAGCTCCAAGTGTCTCCTTCCACTGTTTGCCAGTGGGTCTTCAGCCTTTGAGAAATTGCTTCCTTGCAAATAGTCTTCTTGTGGAGATTTAGATAATCAAGGAGAACACAAATATCAGAGCTGTGTTTCTTGTACCTTCCCTCTAAACTGAATTCTGTGTCTTTTGTAACTCTCAGTGGACTTTTTAAAACCTTAGTAACAAAGAATTCTGCCTCTCAAATGCTAAAAAAGTAATGTCTTGGCTGCAAGTGTGATAACATAGCTTAATGCTTTTTTATGTCTATTGCATTTGATCTGATGTCTTTTAAACCACACGCCTTTGTAGAATAAGAACTGAAATGCAGGTGGGTTTAGAATTTAAACTGTTTTCAAATGGCTATTTAGCATAAAATCCTTAGTCATTTTCAGGGCTCTTGACTAATCTGGGTTTTAAAGAAAACAGCCATTGTTGCTCTGGAGATGTAAGGACAATGTTATATTCTACTAAGTCCTTACAATTACACAGAGGGTGAAATCACTGCTGAGTGTTTCTCATCCTCTAGGCATGGAGAATCTGGCTTTGAGTGTTGCAAAGTCTTTTTTTGGTTGGCAAAAGCTGCAATGCAGCAATTATAAAGGTCCAAACCAAGAATTAAGCAGCACAGCACTTAGACCTGTATGCTGGATATGTTACCTGAAGTTAATTGTATATTAATGATAAAGTGAACTGTAAACAGTTAAAAATATATGATTTACTTGATTTAGAGATGAAGATGTAATAGGAAGATGTTCCATTGGTGTAAAAAAAGCAAAAATGTAATAGCATATATTGGAGCTGCAGTTTGGACAGATGTTGCTATTTGATGAAAACACTATTCTTGGTATCTCTTGGAATCTTTTTGTATGGCTGAAATACATAATGGAGCCTTTTTTTTTTTTTTAAACTCCATCTTGTATCACAGAAATGTGGTTTTCTCTGAAAGGTTCCTGCAGGTGCAGTGCATAGGTATCAATGCTGTAGAGAAGCGTGTGCTTTCTATAACTTGTGCTGCATTGTATTTTGACACACTGCACCAATTTGAAATAATGTTTAGTAAATCTTATGGCAGTTTTATTTTTTCTGTTACTGTGTTTTAGTAGTCCCAAGAAGCAGATTTGAGAACTACATGTCTAAAAGCTATTTGAATTTTGTTGTGTATTTTTAGATACCTCTAGCTCTGAAGGAAGTGGGTGAATGGGAAAAGGCTAATTTTAAATTTCTTTGCAACTGTTCTTGCTCTAACATTTGGTTTGTAATTTCGAATAATCCAGAGCAAGGCGATTTTCCACCCAAGGGAATTTGGTTTCATTTGTATTTGCATGGAGCCCTGTGGAGGACTGGGGACCCTGGCAGGGCTCAGGCTCCTGGTCCTGAAGGTTGGTTCAGATGCTGCTTCTCTCTGCTGGCCTTTTGCCATTGGTGTGCATGAAAATGTGGACACGCTTCACAGGACCTGAGCCAAGCTGATTCAAAGCCCAGCAAAACAGGCAGTTTGTACAAAGTGTGCCAGTCACCAGCTTACAGATGTTTCGTGTTGCTCTTGCTGTAGTGGAAACAATAGTTGTGAGGGAGCGACAGCCGCCGCCTCCAGTCTGAGCAGCCAGCCCCTCCTCCTGCAGCAAATGAGCTGAGTTTGTGGCATCTCCTTCTGCTGCCGTGAAAATTGCTGTCATGTCACAGACTAGGCTCTGCAGCTTTGCTGCCAGGTTAAGCAGGAGAAGCTAGACTGTGATTAGGAGAAGATCCCCAGGGAAGCAGTGTGCAGGGTTTGAAGGTGAAGGGCTGGGAGTAGTGGGAATGGCTGTTTCACACTCGGCAGTGGGCTGAGCCAGGAGGTGCCAGAGCTCCTGTAAAATGGAGCTGCAGAGGAGATGGCAGATATGCATCGTGGCTGAGCTGATGCTGTGTCATGGCCAGGCACAGAACTCAGAGGCAAACAGCATTGCAGCAATGCAGTTGCGTCGTTGCAATAGTGATGGGTGGAGAAGAAACACCTTGGCTCCCACACCCTGCAGTAACTGCAGAGCATGGATTTACGGTGTGCTTTCTGCATCTCCCATGTCAGTGAGAGCAGGTTTTTACCCCTTGCATCTTGGCATCTCATGAGCTGTTCAGTGTAGTACTCCCTCTCTGTTTTGCCATGTTCCTGCTGTCTGTCCTTGGCAGCCTGGAGGGAGAAGAGGGTCCCAGCAGCTTCTTTTGGCTTGCACTGGGAAGAGGTGGGCTGGCAGCTTCTTGTGCCAGGCAATGCACTGAAGACTTGTATGGAGCCCTTGGAGCTCAGCAGGCAGGGCACCACTGCCTGAAACATCTGTCAGCTGAATAGAAAAGTGGCAGCCACCCTAGAAAGGCTGACAGTCTTGTCACCTCCTGAGCTGCGTGATGAGCCCATTGCTGTTTGCACTGTGAGAGCACCTGAGGGTCAGTGGCTGGCTGAGGGTACCTCTGGGAGCTGGGTGTTCTTCCTCATGGAGATTACAGCTGGGAAGGAGAAATACAGGCCAGCACTGCTGGGATTAGTGCAGGAACTTCAGATCACTCCTCCCTTCCTTCACTGCTTTCCCCAAGCCACTGCAGAATGTATCTCTCCTCTAGCCTGAAGCAGGGAGAAGAGGCCTCTGTCCCTAGTTTACCTGGACATTTGTCACTTGGTAAGAAAATTGCACGCAGTCTGCCTGACATCATGCCCCTGGTAAATAATAAATGGCCCCTGGTCATGCACAGCCTTCTGCATGGCCAAGGAGGCTAACCCACTTCACAGAGCCTGTGTGTGTCAGATTTCTGACCAGGATTTCACTGCACCAAGGACCAGTGACCTAAAGCAGTGTGGGATCACCCAGGCTCCAGTGGCTGTCCCTGAAGCCTGTGCTTATGCTGTAGCAGAGAATGAATACTTCACGTGGACCAACCATTTGTATGAAATTTTGTTGCATGAAAAATACAACAAATTGCTTGTCAATATTATATCTGCGTCTCCTTTCTAGCAATTTATTTTTGTATAACTTTTCCAGCCTGTTCATGGAAGCGCATCTCTGTGATCTGTGCGTAGAGGTCCTGCTGCTTTGGCTAAGGACAAGCCAGCCCTGGTCTGGAGCAGGGTGTTTGAGACAGTGCTGGTTTTCTTGGGCACAGTGTGCTGCTGAGCTGTCCACAGGACACCCAGACCTCACCTGGGCTGCTGGTGCCCATTGACACCATCTGTCTCAAGGTCCTCTCCTTTGCAGCAATCTGTAATGTGTCCTTATACTTGACAGATCAAGCTGATTGGGAGATGTTCCAACAAAACTCTTTTTCTTCTGAATTTGCTGATATGCTGGAATGGAAGCATGTTAGAGAAGTTTCCACATCTCTCAGATTCTGATGAAACCTGGGCAAGGCTCCACAGCAATGGCCCCAGTGGTTTGGCAGTCTACCTTGTGTTGGGTGGTTTTTTGGCAGCCTAATCTTCCATATCTTCCTATGTGCAGCTGGGGAACCTTAGCCTCAGGTGCAGGACTGCTCTTACAATAATTCTGAATTGTTTGTATTTTCTTCTGAGGTGTAAAGAATTAAAATTTTGAAAATCTCCGTGAAGTGCAGGTTTTACTCTGTACCAGAATTTCTCACATCCTCCAAAATTCTAAACAAGGCGAGACTTTGTAGCTGAATGTTCAGTAATCCTTTACAGACTGAGGTCTAATTTAATGGCTGGCTCCATAATTGAGTTCTTTCTTAAGATTGCATTTGTATCTTTTTTAGATTAGTTTATTCTAATACCTATTTTTTTTGCTTACATATGTATATCTATATGTAAAACCATATAAAATCCTTATGTCTACAGTTATTTTTCTGGAGCTGAGCTTCAGCTTTTAGTCTGTTTTATTTTCTTTGCCTGCAACATTTGTTTCTACTTATTATGCATCTTCTCCTGTTTTAAAAGAAATGAAATGTGGAACTTCTTGATGAGGGTGCAGATTTTTTGACTCCTTAGCAGTGACAGATGCAGTGCACTGGGAACACTGCCTGCCTATATCAGTAAGCTCATGCCTCTTGTAATTGGACAGTATTAATGTTTAGGAAGGCAATTGAATGAGCTTAAAAAGAGCTACAAGATGGTGGTCCCTGCAGGTCAGCAGGCAGCATAGTAAATCATCATAGTGAGGGGGTGCAACTGCCAACATGTGACAAAATAACTTATTACTATTCTGGCTGCTGATTCACGAGTCCTGCTGCAATTACAAGTGACAGGAGAGAGGCTGGGGAGAAAACAGGGAGCCTGCTCTGGTGAATTCCAGATGGAGGACTTGCATTCATCTCTGTTCTCTAATGAGAGGGTAACAATGTCTGAGGCAGGTCCTGGGGACATATGCCATCATAGTTCTGTGCCTTGGTTCCCCCCCAAGGTTGTGTCACTGCTGCAGCACATGGAGGAGAGCTTCAAACCTGCTGAGTACATACTCTTTATAGTTTATATGCCTGAGTCGTGCTGTAATTACAGCAGGAATTGAATCTTAAGTAGCATAAAACATGGACAAACTGGAGGTTCTCTTTCTGGTGAGCCAAGGAAATAATTTATAATAAAAGGCTATTCTTATGTAGGAATGGGAAAAAATGGCTCAGACTGGTTTAAGAGTTTTCCAGCATTCAGAGTCACTTGGCAAAATTCTTTCCAAAAGTGTTATGTACTTGTCATGGTTTAACCCCAGCTGGCAACTCAGCCCCACACAACCACTTGCTCAATTCTCCCCCCCTCACTCCACCCCACGCCACTGTGGGATGAGGGAGAGAATTGGAAGGGTAAAAGTGAAAATAACTTGTGGGTTGAGGCGAAAACACTTTGATAATGGAAATAATCATAATAATAGTAATGATAATAATGCAATTGGTAGGCAAATTAAAAAAAAAGAGATTAATAAAACCAAAGAAGGACAAGTGGTGCACAATGCAATTGGAAACCACTGACCTATTGATGCCCAGCCAGTCCCCAGGCAGTGCTCCCCCCATCAACCTCCCTATGAGTTTTATTGCTGAGCATGATGCCATATGGTATGGAATATCCCTTGGGTCAGCTGGGGTCAGCTGTCTCAGCTATCCCCTCTACCAATTCCTTGTGTTTACCCAGCCTCTTTCCTGGTGATAAGAAAAGACATTCACTCTCTAAGCTCTGCGGAGCAATAGCTAAAACATCCTTGTGTTATCAGCACTGTTTCCAGCACAAATCCAAAGCAGCCCAAAACAAGTTGCTGTGAGGAGGATTAACTGCCTCAGCTAAAGCCAGAAGAGCACTGAAGTTATGGACTTGCCCTGTCTTTGGGTAGGTGATGGGGGGCTGGCATTTCCAGAATGACTTCTTCAATGGGAGAGTTTAAATACTTGTTCTTGGGAATATGCACTGGTAAAATTTGCTTTCTAGAAAATGTCGTTTTTGAGAACAGAATGTAACCATATGAATAGAGAAGAATATAAGCAGAGATTTGTTGTGAACAGTAACTCTTGTAGACTTGATATTTTGAACAGTCTTGGGAAAGAAAAAAGTTTGCTTCCTGGCACTGTAGAAAAGACTGGAGCTGGTAGCTCTCTGTGCTCTTTGTATGATGTTTCAGGTGAACCAAACTTTGGAGGCTTCCTTCTGTTCTCATTCATGGAGTGAGTGAGATACGACATGGGCAGTCTCAGCACGGAGTGCCCCCAATACATCAACAGCCTTTGACCTGCAGAAATCACAGATTGGTTGCAATTAACTCTTCATGGCCACTGGAATCTCTGTGTTTGGCTGTGGGTCTGTACGACGGTACAGGAGACACGAGCTGTGGGCTGCATCCCTTGGCTGCTGTGCAGGAGTTGCTCCTGCTGAGCTGTTGTTAAAGGGGCTTTCCTGGTGAGGAATTTCTTTGTGGCAGAGCTAAGCAGCCTCTTATGACCTTGTTCCTCCCCATTCAAAGCTTTGTTACTTTCCCAGAGGTGCTGGGGGTGCAAAGTGAGATCAGCTTGGCCATTGCAGTGTTGGGCAGTTTCTTCTGGGGACTTCTCTTTTCCTTTTGGCCCTTGTACAATGAGGTGGTAAAAGGGGGATGTAGTGGCATTTCAAGTGTTTCTGTGTGCAGTGATTTCTGCTTTGAGCAAAATGAGCTGTGATGATGATGAGGTCTTGTGTTCCAAAAGTCAGGAACAAACAGTCAATGAAAATATCCTGCCTGTGTACCCACATGAACCCACCTTTATATAGAGCAGTGTTTGATATTAATGGCTTTCTCTATAATATGAGCATATTTGTTATCATAAATGTTACTATGTTTATTTATTTTGACAAACCCACATTTTCCCTTTTTTCTCCTCCAGAGTGACCGACTGCTCATTAAAGGTGGAAGAATTATCAATGATGACCACTCCTTCTATGCAGACCTATACCTTGAAGATGGACTTATAAAGTTGGTTTTATAAAATATTGCTTTTTTTGCATGCGTGTTAGCATAGACCACTGTGATTTCTTGATTGGGCTGACCTGAAATTTTTTGTGGACAGAATCTCAGTTAGCTCTAAATGTGAGGCTGTAGTTGAGGAGTGTTTAATTATTAAATTTTGCTATTTTATCTTCACTAATATTAGATTAGTAGAACATTTCTTTGCTGTAAATTGAAGATATTTGCTTTTTCAACTGTTCAATCACTATTTCTTCTTGAATAGTTAAGGCAAGTAGGCACTTGCAAGTAAAGAAGTAATGGTAAGGACAATGGAAATCTTTTGAGTCCATGAGTGGCAGAAGGCTCTCTACAGCTTTTTTCCCTGTACGTCGTCAGTGCAATTGCAGCCATGCTCTTAAGGACTGTAGGGCACAGAAATCTGAAATGTGCCATGTTGCATGGTGGAAATGAGGACCTGCTACTTCTCATTTGCCTGTTGGTTAATGTTGAACCACAGCATGTTCTGTTCCTATAATGTTGTTATGCATTGTCACACAATTAGAAAGAAAGTCCTGATTTATCAGGCTATAAAGTACAGGAACCGGGAATGTACTTGTTAGGCGAAAAACTTGAAACGTGTCACTGACAGCCTGGGAAACTGTAACAGAGATGTCCACGTGCTCTGCTGATTTTGCCCTGGCTTAGTGGAGATGAGGGTCTCTAAGGTTTGCAAAGTTATGTAGTGTGTATGAGCACTCTGATGTGCACAAGGATCAAAGCCTTTTTCATGATTGCTAAACATTTTCACTAGTGACCTAAGAAGCTTGGTCTCCAGAGGCTACAATTTGGTGTACAGAAATATAATTATGGTTATCTAGTAAATAATTAATTGCCTACTTGTTTTCAGAGCTCCTTAAAAATATAACATCAGATTAAAAGTCCAATTATTTATATATCTGTGACTGCTTATGTTATTATGATTCAGGTTATTATAATAGAAAAAAATCTGAATACTTTCATCCATGGACTATGCAGTTTTCTTTTTAATATTTCACTCTGCCTTTTCATTTGTAGTGTCATTTGCATTGCAGAAGTGGCTAAAGTGGAGAGGATGCAATATTTTGACCATGTATCTGTTTTTAAAGCAACAGTTAACCAAGTTGTGCACTCTTTGATGGGTGTTTTTGTTGAGTTTTTCTGTGGTTTTGTTTGTTAAGATGCAAATCTTCTAGTAACACTTGTAGGCATCAGAACTATTTAAACAACTAAATGCATGAAGTGCTGAGAGCCTGAAACTGCTGTGAATTTTTTGCTTTGATTCCAGAAAAGCAGTGGTAGTTAGTAGGCAGGTTAGCAATGCCCAGATTTCACCTGCCCTTGTTAAGTACATGGACTCCCTCTGAAATCCATGTGTGGATCTGTACCTCCAGGAAGTATCTCAGCTGTCCAAGCTAATTAGGATTAATAATGAACAGACAGGGAAGATCTTATTTTTTAAGAGGCATTTATCTTTGCCCAAGGAGGCAAGTTCTCTGTTTAGCACCCTGAGTTATGCCTGGCTCCCTAGGTTTAGATGACCCAAGATTTTTCTTTGTAAACTGCGTAAGAAGTCCTGCTCTCAAATAATTGGTGAGGGCAGCCTGCTGTGAGATGGGGTTGGGTCCTTACTGTGTTCAGATGATAAATTTTGCAACCTAAGAAAGCACTGGGTTTTTTTTGATCTCTCAGTTTCTTCAGGTGGAACTGCCCATTGTGTCTGAATATTTAACATCATTGTTAAATGTGGCTCAAGCTTGTTTGGAGTTGGACCTTGAAATTCAGTCATCCACATTTCAGTTGATGCTATAACTTTCCAGCTGCAGATCCTGCTGATAAAACAGGATTCTAATACAGAATGGAGCAGACACCAAATCATTCAGCCCAGAATAGGCAATAGTGTCCTGGTTTTACCGAGCTATAAAAGATCTGGGTTATTTTTCTGACTCTGAAATGAAAACTGATTGGAAAAGAGAGGGTTGGGTTTCTCTTGCAGGCTAATGAAAAAATTTGGGTCTTTTAATGCTTTTAATGCAGATCGTAGTACAGTGAGGAAAGCAGATGTAACCTTGAGTGTGTTTGAAGATCAGCTGTAGTTTGGAGGATGGTAGATGTTTCTTCCTGCCAATCAATGCTCAAACTGGCTCCCTAGGTACAAGGAGTAGCAGTGCATGTGGATTTTTCCTAACTGAAACTTAAGCCCTGCATGCTCAGATGGCAGCTGAGAGGCAGACCTCCAGTATCTAAATAGTATTTTAAATATTTGGTAATTTAAATTGGCATATAAATAATATATTTTGCCTACATCTCTCCTGCCTCTGTTATCACATGAGGAAGTGAGCCCTGTGCCAAGTGACAGGTCATGGTCTGGTGCTTGCTGTAGTCTGCTCCATCCCTGCCCAGGGAAAGGGTTGAGTCCCTCTGGGCTGGAGGAATGAACAAGTGGCAGGGTGAGGGACTGGGGACATGGTGGGCAAGTGATGAGTCAAGTTAGGGGGAGCCTCAGGTGCCTAAAAGAGGTCTGGGCTTGATGATCGCAGAAGCACCACCACAGAGTTCTGGGGGAGGTTTTCAGCTTCCTTGGCTGAAGCTTAGGAAGAGCCAAAGCCTGCTGTTTCTGTTGTGCTTTAATCAGGTCATATACAACAGAATTTACCAACGTGTTTGGCTGAAAATGGCAGACAGCATCAGCTTTCTGTGGGTCTGTGTTTTCTGGTTGCTGACATATGAGGAAACCAGCACAGTCATTGGTACAGTGTCTAGAATGCAGTTATCTGCACTGTTGTATTTTTTCACCCACAAGTAATTGAACCCCATTCTTACTCACATACACTTTGCATTAATGAGTGAGCAATTGAGGAATCCTGTCACATTATCCCCTACTCTCTATTCTACTTAGTCAGAATAAAAATAACCTTGAGCACCAGTGAAGATGAGACTTCTCCCAGCCTTAATCTTGATGACAGGGCAAGAGATGAGACAGGTTTCTGACAGGTAGTAGTGCAGCATCATCCACAAAGGCTGTTTGGTCCCATGTCACTTCAACATGGATGATTTCAGCTGAATAAGATGTTACTCAACCATACACTGAAAATAATGGGCATTGAGTCATCAAAAAACTTCAGTATATACTTGGCAAACTTTTGCTTTGTTAGGACATGTGTCTTCTTGAAGAGGAAACTGGTAGATACTGATTGTGGAACAAAAAAAAAATTAATTGCTTTTTTTTGTGAAGGTCTTCAGTAATATTATTCTCAGAAGGTGTGTTAGTCCTTGAAATGCAGTTACTCCTTGGACACATTCAAAGGATATGGATCATAGTTAATTTTTTTCCCCAGTTCAATTTTTTAGCCACATAAATGCTCTACAAAGGCAGAGGGTTGTTCTAATTAAAATATTGGGGATAGATTTGACTAACAAAAATTAGTCGAACAGCATTACTGCACATGGGGCTACCTAACTTTATGCAGGCATTGAATCTGCTCATGGGTGCAGTGCCTTATGATCTGCCTTTGTGAGGCACATTTTACAGCAGAGGGGCTGCTTGCAACTTATGTTTGTGCAATTGGATCTTGCTGCAGTGCTGGGCAGCTGCTGTTTTTTGCATCCAGGTCAGTTCCCTGTTTGTCAGGGTGTTGTTCACACTGTGCAGCTGCACACAGGTTGTGACAGGCTGCCAGTGCTGCACATGTTGATGACTATTAGGTGCCAGACGTGGAGGTGCCAGGTCTCATGAGTAAGCTCTCCTGGATTTGTTCAGTGCTGGGCAGCTGTGACTCCATCCCGGGATGCCCATGAGGAGTTTGCCCGTGGAATAGCTGAGCTTCCCTCCAGCCAGAGCTCAGAGCTTGTCTTATGGGGAGACGAGTTGCTGGAGGTGACATTTTTGCATAGCATAGGAAATGAATTCTTGACCTCCTGGGGCTATTTATTAACTCTGTCAGTTTGGCCAGATTCCAGTGTGAATAATTATCCCTGTTTTTTTTATTTTTCCCACTGGTTTTAATGAACAGTTATAGTCATTTCTGGTTCTACCTTATCACAGTTGGCTGTTAATCAACTGCTGTGTTTTGAACTGTAGGTAGGAGTTGCATTTTAATACAGGGAAACAGATTCAGCAGCTCAGATGTCTGAGATATTTATTTAGCTGTGGATAAATGTTATTTTATCCAGATAAGAGAAAATTAAGACAAGGACTCTGTGTCTGTAATATGAGATAAACTAAGTGAACTTTAACTACCTTACAGTTACCTCTAAGCCTAAATATATTGTGATGTAACAGTGCAGAGACATGGCTTCCACACAGACCCATAACTCTCCCTGTTTGGCACCATACAAAGTAGACAATAAAAATGTACTCTGGCTTTAAAAGTTAAAATTTAATTTATTTGTAGTTGAGTCCATGAATAATAAAAAGTATTTTGAACATAAGTGTCTGGAGATTGATATTGGCGTGGGGAACAGATTAATATTTTTAATAGTGAAAAGAAATATCCTGCTTTGAAGACTTGAAGGGAAAAAGATGGCAACAGCTAATTATAATTTTTCCACACAGTTATGCAGAATGTTTCACTGACTTCTAACTTCAAGAGGAGGATGAAGAATATGGGACATGGTAGATTAAACGTGTTTAGGTCTCTTAGATATGTATTTCTGTATCTTAGGTTATTTAGATTTCTTTTTAAGGATAAATTTGCATTGCATGACGACAAAGTAATTATAAAATTTTCTGATATGCCTTTTGCTTCTGCCATATATTTACAATTCCAGCTTGTTCCCATATTTGATCTGTGTTTTCCTATTTTCATTTAAGAGCTTAATATACAAAACTGGAGCCCCCAAGAGAGCATTAAGTGTACATAATTTGAATTGTTTAAAGATAGAAATCATATAAAAAATAATCAATTTTTAATGCTGGTGCATTACAGCTCCTTTATTGGCCACTAGAGCCATGCAAAGCAAACAGAGCTCACGGCTCAGCGAGGCAGCTCTCCTCTGCTCTGTTCTGCTGTGCTGGGCAGGACAGAGGGAGCGTGTGCTTGAGCTTTACCTTGCCTTTGGGGACCCACCTCGTCCTGTATGGACCCAGGCTCCCTCTCCCTTACATACTTCAAATAGCTTTGTCCTCTGTGCTCATTCAAGTAAAGTAATGCTGGCTTTCCTTGCTGTCCAGGCAAATAGGAGAGAATCTGATTGTCCCTGGAGGAGTCAAGACCATAGAGGCTAATGGGCGCATGGTTATTCCTGGGGGAATAGATGTCAACACTTATCTGCAAAAGCCCTACCAAGGGATGACTTCTGTTGATGACTTCTATCAAGGCACAAAAGCAGCGCTAGCAGGGGGCACCACCATGATCAGTGAGTACCAGCAGTGCTACCCCTTCCATGCCAGGCTGAAGCCTGTGTAGCATGTGTGGGGATAGTTACCTGAGGCTTCGTTCTGATTTTCTGACATCTTCTGCAATGAATCTTCAAATTTTTGGGGACTGTTTTTGAGATCCATTAGTCACTGTTAGCCAGGGTTGGTCTGAAAATGAACCTACCCTCAGAAATAAATGCCAGCATGGGGAATTGTCTCTTGGATTTTCCTCTGAAATACAGAGCAAGCACTGAGGGATAATGTACGTGCTCTTGGGATTTTTGGAAAACTGCGTAGGCAGTGCTGTAAGTGTATGGCACAGAAAATCTGACAAAGATCTGTTGTTCCCACCTACTGCCATTTCAAGGGCTTTGGAAATAACAAGCTGCTTATTTGTGAACTTGGATTTGGCAGCAGGAATTGAGGAAGTTCTTACCAGAGGTGTCCTGGAGGAGCATCTTTGTTGGTGAAAGAAGGAAGTGTTTCTAGTTGTGAAAGACCCTTCTTCTGTCTACAGATGGTGGGGCAAGATTTATCTCTTTCTTTCTGGCTGTGACTTGACTTTGGGTAGATGTTGTAAGGCAATTGTTCAGGTGACATAAATTGTCTCAGCTTCTTTGTGGAGAGGAGCTTCCCAGTGGAGTTTTACTCACACCAAATTGGGATGTGGATTTTTTTTTGGTGTATTTGTTACTTATGTTCAGCACAGGCATCAGCTGAAGGACTCTTTGGCCATAGGCACAAAATGCACTGCTGTTCATTCCTTTTTTTAATATTTTTTTCCCCTTCTGTGTTCTTCAGTTGAGTATTCCTCTGCAGAGTTAGGTTTGCAAATGGCACTGGTAAGCCCATCTTGATTTGTTTCCATACTGACTTTTGACCTAGCCCTGCAGAGAGAGGTCAGGCCAAGGGTTTACATGTGTAAGTAGTCATGTCTTTATGTCAGTGGATGGTGTGGCACCATTAGAGGCAGAAAGCCTTGAGACAGGGGAGAGGCAGGGCATTCAGTGTACCATGTAGTGTGACTGAGTGATTGTGCACAATGTCACCCCTGTTCAAACCTTTGGCTGTATTCCCAGTGTTGGCTGCTGAGAAAACATTGAACATCTGCACTGATGTATTGGTAGGGCGGAGTGGGTCAGTTCAGTGACTGTGAGGCACTGGTAATTATTGTGCTTACTGTGTAATACATAGAAATGGACACAGCAGACAAGAAATACAGTGAAGTCCAGAACCTATGGTCTCTTAAAATACAGTAAGGGAAAAGACAAATGTTTCTTAAACTGTGGGGTGTTTGGCTCCCACTTTGTGTGTCTATTGATGCTGCACCAAGCAGGTTGCCAGACTCATCCTCAGTATAGACTGTTCACCAAGTCTGCTGCACCTGTGGCAGCAGGACCTGGCTGACACCCCAGAGTCACAGTCAGCCCACAGACTACCTCCAAGGGTGCTGTTCTGGCTGAGATGATGGAAGACTACTCACTTCAAGGAAATCTGAACAGTGTGTGTATTGTCCTGCTAACAGGCACTCAATCTCTTTTTCAGTTGATCATGTGCTTCCAGAACCTGGATCAAGTTTACTGACCTCCTTTGAGAAGTGGCATGAGGCAGCTGATACCAAATCCTGTTGTGATTATGCTCTCCATGTGGACATCACCAGCTGGTATGATGGGATTCGAGAAGAGCTGGAAGTACTTGTGCAAGACAAAGGTTAGTGAGTGAAATGTAGTAGTGTTTTTTGGTTTTATTGCAATATCATATGGAGGTGAAATTTTGAAGTATTTTAATGAATGCATAGGCACTGGCTATGCTGGCCAAGGTTCTTCACTACCTTGGACTTGTTGCTGTGTAAAATGGACCTAAAACTTTGTGCATATATATGACTTTGTCCAGTGTAGACATGGAAGATTAAGATGCTTACGTTGTCATAAAGAAATGTATCACTTTATCCTTGCTTGTATATGTGGAAATAGGCTCAGACATTGCATAGGTAGGTTTTTTTTGAAGATAAAACTCAAAGGTCAGTATTTAGGATAATCAGCCCAGTCACCTTAGATCCTCTCTTTAATGAATGGAAAAAAAGAAACATTTCAAAGTAGTGGTTCAGGTTTTAACTAGACTGAAATCTTTGGTTCAGCTGCCTCAAATTAAATCCAAATATGAAGAGACCATGGGGCTGTGAAAATGTAACTACAGGCTAGATCTCATTTCTCAGCAGTGGCTTAGAATAAACTTGCTGAGACTTGATTTTGTAAATAAAACATGCCTGTATTTTTAAAACAGATTCCAGTTATTAGAAAAGGAGATGCTAAAGTTAGGTGCCTAATATTGAAAAAATGTCCTGATTTTCTCTAGTGTTTGTCTCTGGTGGCTTTCCTTGAAGTTACTAGAAGATGCCTTGTTTCAACACTTGCAAAAAAAAGTCACTTATTTAGGAGTCTAAGACACTTCTATGGGTTTGACTCTGCTCAATCAACAGGCCTACTATCATGTGAGATGCTGTAGATTACCCTACCTGGACTGAAGCTACCAATTCAGAATAGCACAGATGAAACCTCTCCTAAATGCATTTCCACACATGCAGGCTCAATGTGTTAGTCTCATATATGGAGGGCATCTTGGTGGCACCACATACCTCTGTGTGGGCAATGGCATCTAGCCTTCAGAAGATCCTAGCTTAGATCTTGTTCCTTGAAATTGTGCCTGACAGCATGTATTTTCTTTTTAGAATCATATATTTTCATGTATTTTTCATTTTTGACTTTCCTTGAGAATGCATGGATATTAATTAGGGAATACTTTCTGAAATGGCATGTGGTTTCCATGGGCAAATCAGAATGGCTCTTCTGTTGGGAAGCCTAAGTGATATGTATATGCAGCATCCTTTGTAATGTGTAGAGCTAGTGTTGTTAGATGTGAAAGGTTCTTGTTATAGAGAAAGGTACTATCAAAGTAGAAAAACAAAAGCACAATGGTATTTTTGGGTGAACAGTTGTTTGCTGAGATGCCATGGGGGTGCAGTCACCTGGGGGAATTTATTCCATGTCACAGGATGCTAACAGTACACGTGCTGTATAACCAGATTTCAGGCAACAAAACACTTCCATCAGCAAGACTGCACATAATTAGAGAAACTGCAGCTGGTCTTACGTAGATCTCTAGTATAAGTGATTTTTACAAGGTGATGACATCTGTCATCAGGTTGTGCTGAATCTGTGCTGTCTCCCTGCTACCAGCATTAACATGTGCATCAGCTGTGCATTAGCTGACTGTACTCTCAGACAAGTATACTGTGCCTTCTTTCAAAGGTTGGATATTATTTTCCAGAGCTCTCAGACCACAGATGGCTCAGCACTCTCAAATTTGCCCAAGGATTTACATTAAAAGCCTGGTCCAGACAGTTAGGTTAATAGTTTTCCCAACTATTGAAATGTGAGTTTTCTATATAAACCTGCCTTTGAATCATCAGGGGAAGCAGAAATCTGTTCATTGGTTCTTGAACTGAGATTTATGATGGAGCATTGGTGGCCTCTTCAGTGGTGAGAGCATTAGGAGGTTGCCTTTGTTCTCAGTGTGTCTCAGGCAGGCAGTGTGAGTTACTCTCACGTGTTAGGAGACACAGGGTAAGGGTGAGTATGAACGCACAAGCACAATAGGAAATAATTCAGCAGGGCAAGGGCTTTCAAATTAATGGGTAATATTTCCTGATAATTGGAAACATTTAAGCCAGCTGGTGCAAATAGACAATGTCAGTGAAGTGACCCTGGTTTTCATCAGCTGGGAATCTGGATTGAATTGGTTCTCAGCTGATAGTGGGTGAGTTAGCTGAGTGACAGGGCTCAGCTCATTGTATTGCAGTGCTACATGTGCGTAATGCAATCAGCATGAGTAACAGGGGAGCTCAGAGTGGCTGCTGTGGTGCCTTGTCATGAGGTATAATTGAACAATTAATCAGTTTTAAATCAATACAAAGTTAATTAAAGGAGACACAGGCTTTGGAAGGGCCTGAAGATTTTGTAGAGTCAAATATTGATTATAAACACTCAGGCTTGTAGCATTTCAGCAGCTGTTTTGGGATTGAGCTTCTTCAGTATATGCAAAGAAGTAAGAGCCTGAAATTGCTGACAGGGACCTCACTGGTTCCTTTGACTTTGTCACTGTTAAAAAAAACCCTGTAGTCCTGCCTGAAATTTGAAGAGGATTCCGTTGAGTAGCCCTGGTGTGAGAGCAAGCAGGACATTAACAAGAATGTAGTGTGAACAGATGTTAAGCATTAAGGTCAATAGGCCATGGACCAGGGCTTTTGAAAAGCTACATAATTCTAATGAGTAGGTCAGGGAACCAGGCCAGGGCAAGGAGTCTAATCTTGGATACCTGTATAAGTAAATTTGTGTTATTTATCTTGGTATCTGGTATAGGTGCTCTCTTTGCAAGGCAGGATTGTTCACACCATCTCTCCTCTTAGCTGTAAAGACAGCCCCTGAAATGCTGTTTTGCTGTGTGTGTATCTGGTGGCAGCTGAGGGTGTGAATGTGTGTTTGCATGGAAAAACTCTGCTTCTGCACTGTGATAAGGAGCAGGTACAAGATCCTACTGCAGGATCCCTACTGGGATCCCTTCTGCTCCCATTAATTACAGGGAGAACATTAAACAGAGTGAGAGCAAAACTCAGTCATTTTATCAAGGTCAGAAGAGGGCCTAAGAAGATACCAAGGCAATAAAAGAGAAAGGATGAAAATACCTGTTACTTGGGTCAGTGTATGCCTTCCACCCACAGTACTCAGAGAAAGCTGCCTTACCTCCTGCAGGACTGTGATGAAATTAACTACCTTTGGCTAGAGCCTAGTGGATAAGGGAGAGCAATAGGCAACCCAGCTCTTGGCTCACAGAGAAATGTGTCTCAGGGGTGAGTCCTGTGCCATCACTGAGGCCAGTCACCATGGCTTGGCCCCGGCCTAACACATCCTCCTTGCTTTGTGTGTGTCTGGACACCCCCACAGAAAGGTGGCCCCTGGGTGCAGATGAGATTTGACACATGGGTGGGTTCGTGGGGAGAAAAGTGAGCTTTGCTCTCTGGATGTGCTGGGGGCTGCTGTGAGTTGTCAGAGGGAGATCAGGGCATGAGGCTGCAAGCACTTGGCCCCAGGGAAGGCCCAGCCAAGCTTAAGTTTTAAAATAAGGATGTACTGAGTACTTTGAAATTGTAATGAGGAATAGATGGAGGGATTACAGTTAGTAAAGGCTGTATGTGTTTTCTGAGAATGTGATAAATAGGAAAATAGGAAGAAAGGATGGGCTTATAGGCTGACAGGGTTCCACTTTTCAGGCTAGATTTGCTTGGTGTGGAAGTCAGCAAGGAGGGGCCAGCTCCTGCTTTGTGTTTGTCTCTGAGCTGCCTGAACTTAGCAGGAAGACATAATACCAGGGATCATTTCAGTGTTTTATCCTCTACGTATCCTGGGGTATTTTAGGTCTGTAATTGTAAATAAACTAGTTCTCTGTGTGTGTGTGAGCAGTCATACCCTCTGCCTGAGGATGTATTTGCTCATTCTAGACTCATGAAGGAGTTACATCTTCATCAGAGAGCTTTGTTCATTTTGTGTAAATAACATGAATAACATGAACAGATCTTTCTTTTTTTTCTTGCCCCAGGAAGCACAGTTTTCATCACAACCATTTTGAAATGCAGCATACACAGCTTAGGTAGCTTAGAATTTACTTTTTTTTTAAAGCTAGAAAACTGTGATACTGGTCCTTGGACCAAACTGGGGATCTTGCTGGTAAACTAAGGAGTAAGATATATATACACTAATAGGAATTCATATGTACAGAGATTATGAAGAGAAGGCGTTTGTAAGTCCTATTCTCTAAGAATAGAAAGCCGTGTAAATAACCAAATCTTTGAAATAAATTGCAACACTTTTGGGGATTTGAATGCAGGGGGTTCCTGACAACTGACACTCAACACTAGCATTTCTTATAGATTTCTGAAATTTGAAACTGTCGTCTTTCTTGGTTTTTTAATGACTGCCAATGTAATGACTTTCTTGGTTTTTTAATGACTGCCTTCTTTGGAAGGCAGAAGGAGAGATGTGGTGAGCTGCCTATAAAACTGGTTTCAGGCTTTGTTTCCACTTCTTCCCAGTGTCTACTGTCAGCTAAGCTTAGAGCTTTGGAGTGTAAGGTCAGGAAAAAGCAAGTCTGTATGCACATTCAGATACACATTTCCTACACCTTCTCAGCACTTTGGGGGAACCTAACCAGAAGTTTTATCTACCAAAAAGCACAGTTTATATCAAGCTAAAATGTGTTCCTGATTAGCTAAGGAAACCTAGAAAGAAAAACACTGATTTGCAGAGCCTTTACACAAGACTTTTTGAACTTCACAAACTTTATATGCTTGCTTCAGCCACCATTGCTTGTCTGATTTGGCTACAAGCAGTCCTCTTTGCAGTGGTGGCTGGGTTACTCCAGGGATGAAGACAGGCTACCCAGAGAATCCAAAAAATTCCCCCTGAGAAGAGGGCATCCAGGCTTCTAGTCCTAGCAGCTGTAATGCAGCAGTGAAGCCATGCTGGATTTTTGGCAATCACTACTGAAAAGCCTAATCCAGACATACTCTATTACTTACTTTTCCTGAAGTTTTTGTTCAAATACAATTTAAGAATACGCTTACATGGAAACACCTTTGAATTTTGTCTTGGAACAGGTGTGAACTCTTTTCAAGTCTACATGGCGTACAAAGATCTCTACCAAATGTCCGACAGCCAGGTATTGCTCTGAATGCTTTTCATTGCTGTGATCTGTCCTCTCTTTTCTCTTCTCCCAACACTTGAGGTGCTGAGGTTTAATCCCAGAGAAACATTCTCACTGGCCTGATTGGCACTGGGAGAAATGTGCAGTGGTGGTTTACTCTCTGGAGGGTCAGTGCTGAGCTATGTATAACACCTGCATGTGTTTCTTCAGGTGTATGACATTTACTTTCTGCAGAGATCTTCTGGTGTCTCCCAGCATTGCAGCCACTCAGCTCTGCTCAGGATTTCACTCATTTTATTTTGCAGTAACCTTTCAAGGACTCTAGGTCAGAGAGGGAGAAAAAGATGAAGCACTTGAGGCAGTGGCAGTTCTGATGTTTCAAGAGTTCTGTGGTTGCTGTAAGCAGTTAAATGGAGTTGCTCTTTGGGGGAGGTGGCCTTTTTTCATTAGGGCTGGAGATGACAATGAGCTTGTTTGTCCAGAGCTCATTACAGATTCCAGACTCTTCAGCTTTCCCATTCATACGTATCAGGCCACTGTAAAGGAATAATGGCATCTGTTAGTAATAATAATGTTTGCTTATTCAGTTGATAAAATGTTTCTTTCTTACTTATTCCCAGAGCTACAGTTCTTGGTCTCTTAAATAACTGCCGTTACACCTCCAATACATGTGGTTTTAATTGGAATTTTAGACATAATAATTTATAAATATTCTCTGTGAGGCAGTACCTGTTAAATTCAACTCCCAGTTGGAATTGCCAAGAGGAGTACATCAAAATGTTTAATGTGTGGCTGGACTAATGGCTGGTACCTTGTTTAAATGTCCATGCTGCAAGCTGTATATTGCAGCTGCCTGAAGTGCCCTAGTGTAAAAGTAGAAGCTGGAGAACCTTTGTCTTCCATATTTAATGTGTGCTTGAAAACTGGGCTCCCATGTTACTGAAATGTGGTTTTAAAAAAGGGACACATAAGCTGAATACCTTTTGGAAAGGAAACTGTATTTCAGTAGATGTGTGCTCAAAAATTACTAGTAAAAGCAAAAGGATCAACTACTGCCCTTTATGGATAGATGTTGAATCTTAGAAAGCAATTAAAAAACCAAGGATGCTCTAGAGAAAATACTGCAACTTTTAATATCAGAATTAAAAATGTTGCTGAAGGCTCAACAATGACGGCTCTAAGAAGATGGAGCGAACTGCCTGCACTTCAGAAAAAGATGTTCTAGTCATACTAAAAGTGTCTGTAGTACATGACAATAATTCTATATTACATTTGCTAAAACTACAGAAAACTACAGAGGGTCACTAAACTCAGCCCTGCATGGGAGGGCACGGGGAGGTGGCCCTGCAGTGCAGGGGCTGGGGCAGACTCTGTGTCCCAGGGAAATCCAGTCCTGCTCGGGGCTGTTGACCCTGTCTTGGTGCAGCTGGTGTGTACAGGGGTGGGTAAGTGAACACCAATCAGTGAAGCTCAGGTTCTGTGTAGAAAAGAGATCATTTGCTATTCACCAATATAATTACCAGCATAGAAGGTACAAAACTGTGGTGAAGAGACAGGTCTGAGTGTTAAAGTAATGTGTTTTCCTTATTCAGCAGTGTTTCCTTCTTTGTACTACCTGCAGCTTTATGAAGCCTTTACCTTTCTAAAGAGTCTTGGGGCTGTTATCCTGGTCCATGCTGAAAATGGAGACTTGATAGCTCAGGTGAGTGAACCATCATTTGTGCTTCACTTTGTGGGACAGCAGATATAAGAGAGAAGAATTTTAATAGGCCAGTCAGAGAATGGGTAGGAAGAAGGAAACTCCCTGGAAAGAGCCTTAAGTGAACCTGATGCCTTGCACATTGCTGGTATAAAGCCTGGGATAAGAGAATGGGGGTCCTTTTGCATTAATTGGCAGAGCATCCTTGAGGCAGGGCAACGATCCAGGCAGGTCCTTGCCTTGGCAGCAGATGAGGACTAAATAAGGGGGGCAGAAGGAAGCAAGATTTCTTCTGAATCCAGCAGATACAAGTGAAGCAGAGCAATGTACAGCCTTGTTCACAGATTTTGGGTACAAAAAGAGCATCTGAAGGCTTTATACTAAAGTCTTTTGCTGCAGCTATCAGCATAAGCAATACAGTGAGTTTGGAGCAGGTATTAAAGCTCACAGACCTATTTATTTTTGAGAATATTCTTATAATTCTCTGAAGTTTGAGAATAAGAACTACTGTGATCTTGTAGACATTTCAAAAATGTGTGTTTAGGTATAATCCATGCTCTTAGAGGATGCATCTCAGAACTAGGAAGCTGGACCCAAGTTCAGAACGTTCCATTAAAGCACCCTGGATTTCCAATGCAGTCCCTGCAGGTCAGGTGCCCTGGGAGCTGCTGTCCTCCCACTGGACTGTACCATGGCTCTGGTCACTGCCACAACACATGGAAACATGGGAAGAGGCAACCCAAGGACAGCAGTTGATAGTAAACCTCCCACTGGTCTTTCAGAGGCCAGGATCCCTCTCTAAAACAGAAGGGGAAGGTTTGGGTGGTGTTGTTTTGATGCTGCATTTGTGACAGATGAATCTTTGAAGGCTGTTGTTGCAGAGATGTCTCACTCCCCTGATCCCTCGTACGTGCATCGAGCCCCTCTTAGGTCAGTGAGGCTCTGAGTGAACCATCTGATTTATCTGCTGAGCTGCTTATCTGCTGGCTTATCTGCTAAGGACTGGGCTGCAGAGCTGACAAGGAAATTACAGCAGCTAAAGCTGTCTTTGAGATCTGGACAAGGCAACCCACCTTGTCTCACGTCTAAGGGAGAATCTCAGGGGAATGTTTGAGTTGTTGGGCAGTGTGTAAGAACTCTTGCCTTGGGTGTATTTTGTTTTTTCCTCTGTGAGAAAAACACTTCTCCATCTGCCTGGTTAGAATTTACCCCCTTTGAGATCTGTCTTCCACTTTTAACTTTGAGTTTGACCAAAACAACCACTGAGGTCAAAAGTTACTAGTAAGGAGTCAGCAGGCACATACAGTGCAGTTGTGTCCCCCACTGAAACTAGGTGACAACCCTCATTTGAATTCAAGAGTGGAAAAAAGCTGACTTCTCATGAAGTTTAGCATGAATAAAAACTACTAAATACATAATTTATAGTTTTAATACAACATAAAATATCCAGTAGAATTAAAATGACTAATAATAAGCATGATTAAGTCAGTATTACTGTAGGGAAGGCAAAATAAAACAAATCAAAAGGCATCTGTGGTGTTTTGATACATTGCCCATTAAAATAGAGGCGCACTCATGGAATTGCAGTTTTGATAGAAATCTAATTCAGTTACATTTTTCTCTGATCAGCCTTAATATACAACCATTGAATATGAGCAAACAGGACAGAAAAATTATTAGGAAAAGAGGAAGTAGTAATTAAATGTAAGTTATGCTATACATCAGCATATTTGTTCATCATTGCCATGTTTCATGGAATCAGTCTTTCTCTATGCTTTTATTTAGAAGAATTATTTGGATAATGAAAAGAAAGCTGCCTGCACATAGGTTTTTTAGGACTCTCCTGTGTGAAAATACAAGTTTGATCTTGTCAAACAAATATTCTAGTTAATTAGCACTATTAAATCAACTTACAGAGGGTAATTTATTGTATGATCTTATATTATTACTTCCTTCAAGATGCAGATCTGTCCTACTTTGTGTATCTATTCTGTACCAACTTGCTGTTTTTTTACATGGTTGTAACTTCATTTTATTTCTTTATTTTAATTATCTGCAAGTCTTTAACTTGCACTGTTCAGAGCCGGCGCATTTATGATCCAGAATAGCTGTTTTTAGGAATACCTATGAAACCTTATGTTCTTCTAACCAAAATGTTCTTACACAGATTAATGCACTCCTGTTAATGCCTCTTCAGCCTTGATTGACTGCAGCAAAGGCTAAATTATATGAATGTTAGCTTGCCCAGTTTTACTGGTGTTGGTAATGTGTGAGCTTTCCACCCTCAGGGACCTGGGATCAGATATTTATTAGTTGACACATTCAGATATGTTCAGTAACTTCATCCTGGTCTCTAGGGGACATTTGTCTGTGTCACAGAGCCATTACATGGTTGAGCTGGGCTCATTAGGGCCCTGTGGGCAGGGCAGGCCAGGGCCAGAGGTACAGCAGCAGCTCTGGTCCCACTTCTGCACTGCTGTCAGGCCTGGAACCAACCTCACATGAAAGGGGGTTGACCACCAGTTTGTGCAAAAAGAGAAATTTATTCCAATAAAGCTGCTTGGCCTTAAATTGAGTGGAGCTTTTTGTCTATTTAAAAAAAAAATTATCGCACTGCTATGAAGCTGGATAGCACAGATTTTTTTTTTCTGACAAACCCCCATTGGTCCTGAGGTGGGCTCTTTGATGAGGACACAGTGCCCTTGTAACTAGAGGGCACTGTTTTGTTTTATAAAAGTATCATTTTAGTGATTCACTCTGTAGGAAGAAAACATTACAGAAAACTGAAAGTGTCAGCAATGCTGAAAGTTTAAGAAAGTGTTTTGTGGGTTGCAACCAGAGAGGAACTTGAGCAAGTAAATAGGGAATGGCAGGCTGGGAGTACCCATAATTACCATTTAGTGTATTGGTTGAAGCCCTTTTCCTGGGCTGCTGTTGTGGTGTCAAGTAGGACTTTCTGAAGGGCAGTGGAGGTTTCTGATGCTGCAGTCCAGTGGCTTGGAGTACAAATATGCTCAATCACACAACAGAGATCACTGCTGGCTATGCTGGTGTGGTGTGGGACTAGTTCAGAGCCAGTGTTTTCAGTGTTCATTGGGCTTTGCAGCTGCATTTACACTGACACTGAAAAGGGCAGTCAGACCATGTGGCTGTTCATCTCCCTGAGGATGCTGGGTGCACAGGTCTCATCCTGGAGCTGGGTCAGTATTTATCTCTTACTTTGCAGGAACAAAAGCGTATTCTGGAGATGGGAATCACTGGACCTGAGGGACATGCCCTGAGCAGGCCAGAAGAGGTAAGAGACTCTGCTCATTTTGTCATTTGTGGAAGTACTTTGTCAAACACATGCTTGTCAGAGCTTGGCTTCTGTATGTGCAGACAGTGGATGGGTGCATCAGGGAAGGCAGATATCTGCTTCTCCCACTGCCTCTTCTAGTATTACTCAAAGTCTGAAAAGTCCAGGTCATTTCAACTTGTTTGTCTGGAAGGCCCTTTGGATGCTGCAGCAGGTGCACTCCCTTAGTCCAGGGATAAGTGTGCCCTTGTGCACTCAGGAGTCTCAGCTCCTGCTGCCCCGGGCATGGGTGTCCAGGTATCTTTTAAATGTGACCTTTGTGTTTTGATTTGTGATGACAAAAAAATGGGCTTATCAGGGTAAAAATCAGCAGTGCAGCTTGTGGGTTAGTCCTCAGAGAACTGCATTTATTAAAATGCTTTGGCCGAAAACCTCCTATAATATGCATGTGCACATCTATATTGTGCATATGCATACACCCACATATAGATCTACTTTCATGCTGGCAGATATATTGGTGTCAGAAATGCAGGCTGTAGAGATGCAAACACATGAGAATGGAAAGATGCTGTGAGGCAGCTTGTTTTATGCATCTCCCTTATAATAAAATCTGGGCTCTGTTGCAGATCGTCTCAGGCATCTGGAAAGGGTTTATTTAATGCTAAGGAAAATGTGGAGACGTGAGAATGTCCCCTAAAATACACAGCTCAGACCATTAATGGGATGTGGAGGGTGGTAGTGGGAAGTGGCTGCTTTCCTAGAAGACTAAAGAGACAAGGTCCTGGGGATTTGCGGCTGAACTTGAAGACATTGTTGTGGTTTGCAGATCTTTATTTAAACTTCTCCCCAAGGCAAAAGGAATCAGCTTAATTGGTCACATTCTTCTGTTGAACTGTTTATGTACTTTTTTATTTTGCTGTTCTACTAAAATTATTCTAAAAGGATTGAGTTGTTTCCCCTTAATGAGAACAGGGGCCTAAGGAAAATCTGCATTTGCAGTTTCCAGAAAGGAATTTTGCTCAGCCCTAGTGCTGCAGTGCAGAGGCTGTGCCTCTTGTCCTGCTATCTAAAGGTGCATTTGAGGTTTCCTTGGAGAAATTCCTCAAATTTTGAGAGCAAATGTTTTGATACAGGTCCTAGCACAAACTGAAGTAGTCTGATTTAAGGAAAAACATTTTACAAAACAGTAAAGGATAAAGCCATGTGGTTTTGGAAGGTTTAAGTTGCTCAACTTTTCTAGCAAGAGTCTTGCACAGAAATTTCTGTACCACTGAGTCACTATTTTCAGTTGCAACATGGTTTTTTGTATTAAAATGCCAATACTGTGAGTCCATCTGGGAAAGATCTGGTATAAAACTGATGGCTGGGGAAAGGAGTCTCCAGAGCTGCTGGGAAACACTGCTCCTCCATCTGAAGATGCTTGCTTTGTGTGCCTACGTCCCAGATGGCTCTCTGGGAGGAGACTGCTTTTACGCTTGCTGACAGAGGGGACTTACTGGGCACTGCTTCAAAGGCTGCTGTGGATTATGGGCTAAATTCACTCCATAGTGCTGAAGTTGCTGTTGGAGAATTCTTTACATTCACTGGCACCATTATGTAAAGATTTGGGTAAGCTGCCAGGGGGAGCTCAGAGATTGTCTCCAGGCAGGGGCAGAATTTTCTTGCTTTGTTCTCCTTTCAGCTGCAGGGTAGGAGTGTGAAACAGGAAGGTGGGAGGAAGGTAAGGAGCAGCTGCATTAGCTGCTTGGACATGACCTTTCCTGGGGTGCAGAGAGCCAGGGAGCTGTGTTTGTGCTGGGGCAGCTATACCCTGCTAGTGAGTACAGCCTGGCTGTGGTTACTGCTAGTGCCAAGTGTTTGAGGTTGGGTTAGTTCTCTGTTTCCCAGCACTGAGTCTCTCTCTATGGAAAAAGCAGAATCCACCCCTGAAGAGTTGTTGCTGAACAGTTAGAAATATGGTGCAGTTCTCCCACTGATTTTTTCTTCAGACTGCATTTGTAGTTAACTTTTCCCTTCTTGTTTTGCTCAGCTTGAAGCAGAAGCAGTTTTCCGTGCCATCACCATTGCCAGTCGAATAAACTGCCCAGTGTACATCACCAAGGTGATGAGTAAGAGTGCAGCTGATATCATTGCACTGGCCAGGAAGAGAGGTAGGTGACTTCCTTTGCTCCCCCAAACTCTTTTTTGTTTTTGTTGTTGAATAGAAGATCAATGAAAAAACCTGTACATGCTAACCCAAATGACAGGCTATAGGGAGAGGTTACCAAAGAATGGTAGCACCATTGCAGATTAAATATTTATGGCTGGGAAGGATGAAGGGAAATCCTTTTAGGTTTTTAAGCTGAGAACCTCTCCTCACAAACTCTTCGCTTGAATTGTAACTCTTCTCTATCCTGTTTTCCCTGTTAGTTTTCCCTTAAACTGCTGTATCTCTGTTTATGGGAGGGAGATACTTTATTCCTTATGGCACATCCTCCATGCCAGTATTTCAGGTTGTCATCCTCTGAGGTGTGGTTTGGGCAGTGACTGCTGTTAGAGATGCATGGAGCTTGCTCCTGGCCTTGCTGCTGGAAGCTGACCCCCTCTGATGTGCACTGCAGGTTGGCCCTGTTTGCTGGGGCTGTGGTGGGATCCAGGTTACAAAGCACCCAAAAGGGCCTTGTGACCCCGAAGGCAGCTGCTTCCAAAGCTGTGTGTGCAAGTCAGGACTGTTCTGCTGATTGGGACTACAAAGCTCGTGAGCAATATGGAAAAGCCAAAGAGCAAATTATTGTCTTGATGTTTGTATTCTTGGGGACTTGGAGTGTGGTGCTGGGGACCATATGCTCCTGTCTGCTGGTGCTGTGCCCAACCTGGGAGTGGTAAAAAGGCATCTGCCTGCTGAAGTGATCACCATCCAGTGTGCTCTGAACTCAGCAACAGAGAGAGAACATGGCTGTGATTAAAACAGTACAAATTAAAAGTGGGTCTGAACTGTCTCCTTCTGGATTAGAAAGAAAGATTTGTAAATAGGCTGATCAAAAGCATGTAGAGCTCAGAGAGACTGATTAATTTTTTATCGTACAGACAAAGCCAGGGCTGTTTAATTTTCTGGGAGCTGCACTAGCTGTGTAGCAATGCCTGAATTATACATGGTTGCATGCAGCAAGCAGTATCATGTGCTGAAGAGAGAGTGGGTTGTAATTAGTTCCTGTATATCTTTGCTTTCTCCAAGGTCCCCTTGTTTTTGGAGAGCCGATCACTGCCAGCTTGGGGACAGATGGGACACATTACTGGAGCAAAAACTGGGCCAAGGCTGCAGCTTTTGTGACTTCACCACCTCTGAGCCCTGACCCTACCACTCCAGACCACTTAAATTCTCTCTTAGCATGGTAAGACTTCCTCTTCTTTTTTTTGTTTTTTTTTTTTTTTTAGGATAGTGCTGAGGCAAGTGCAAAAGCCATGTGGCATGAAGCATCTAGGGATCAGCCTGGTTTCCTTTAGACCAGTCTCTTACATGAAACAGCAGAGAAGAGGCATAGAAAACCAGAGATAGTTATATCCTTATGCTTTGGCTGTCAGTCAAGTGAGCAGTCATGGACACTCCAGTTGCTGGTGGGCTTGACAGAGAGGCAGTTGCTGGCTGTTGAGGAATTAGTTCTTTTTCTTTCTGCTTTTCAAGTGATTCCTAGTTTTACAACTAAATTATCAGGACTTCAAACTGACCTTCTCCCTAGTTTTCAGCTGAATTGTTGATATATGATAGGATGGCATCCTCACTGTCCAGCATAAACAAAAGCCTGGTGGATAAATACCCATGTTTGAGAACAGACTCAATTTTAAGCCCCAGTCGTGCTTGACAAGCACAGCTCCTGAAATCAGGGCTGTTCCTGAATGCAGAGATACCTAGAACCAAGAAAAATTTCTTGGGGCATTTTTTGTCAAAGCTGGTGCAGGGCTCTCAGCTGTGAGTTCTAAAAATTGGCTTGTCCTAAACTAACTTGTGTTTGTAGCAGAGTTCGGTGGGTTTATCTCCTGCATATTGAAAAATTCTGACTTGGTAGTTTGCCTTCATCTGGGAGGGACCAAAATCATACAAGTTTCCTCGTGTCCAGTTCTTGCAGGTTTCTCATTTTAGCTTGCCTTGTGTCTTTATGGGCTCTGGGGTCCTCCAGCTGGGAGAAGGCAAAGATAAGTGGTTCATGTAGAGCAGCTGTATCAGGAGATAGAGGCCAGAGTGGATTACAAGGACACTGTGAGGGACTTGGGTGGAGACAGCTGGAGACTGAAGACCATCTCCTGACAGGATAGGGATGTGAGCTGACTGCCTTCAGGTTGGCAGGGAGAGTTTCATCACTAGGCAGATGAAAGGAATGTGGACAGTAAAGGAAGAAGTGTCTTTCACATATAGAAAAGAAGGTATCAGTAATGCCAGAAACTCAGACTGTAAATCCATCTCTGAAAGTATTTCCTGCCTGGAGCCAACTGTGGGTCTTCTTTAACTTAAGCAAAAGACCATCTGCTCTGAAATGATATAGAAATTCTCAGCTGGAGCCCCAGCAGGACAGATTGCTAGAGCTGGAGTGAGGAACCCAACTTACCATTCATATCCTTATTTACCTCCATGTGGTGGCACCCACCTCACCTCCTGCCTCCCCTTTCTGGAGTTTCCAGTGCCCTAGGCAGAGCAGTGAAATTTGAATCTTGAAAGTGACCACCTTTAGAGTGGCTGCCTGGGAGGTGGGTGGGCACACACATGTGACAGGAAGGTGCCATCAGTCAGTGCCACATCTCCCCTTGTACACGATGGGTCAGGTTGTGCAGCACTCTTCTGACAGTCTGATGGCAAAACTGTTTTTTCCATAACTGAGATTTTTGTTCTAAATAAGGACTCAGAAAAAAAATTACTTTCTTGGTCTGATTCATCACTATCAGCACTGTAAATGGTGAAGTTCACTCTGTGAGAGTAAGGCTCTTAGCCAGCACATATAAATGTGTAGGAAAATGTTTGACTCCTTACTCTGTTAGAGTGGCTATATATGCTTTCTAGAAGAGTGTCCCAAAATAATAGTATGTGGGTCAAAGCAGATTAGCTAAAATAGCAAGAACAGTTTTAGAACTGGAATCCAAATAATGACTTTTTTAAACTAACATCAGAAAGACAAACTGAAGACTTACAGAAGTTTTCATTATTCTCCAAGCATGCAAAAATGGCTTTTTTTTTCCTAGTGGCTTAAAATCCTAGATCTTAAATGACAGCAGCTTAGCCTGCTTTCAGTTTTAATACTTCAAATCTATACTGTGAAACTAAAAAGAACTGTATACTTTGTCAATCTGCTCTGCATTCACAGGGAATTTTATGCAAGGATGATGGTAAAGACAGCATTTCACGTTTCTGTTGCGCTGTTGATTTGGATACCAGTATTTTACATTCATTAAAAAATCCCTACAACATCCTTCCTTTGCAAGCATGCGGCATACTGCTTGTGCTTTTTTCCACAGAAAAGCAGTTGATTTTCCACTGAAAAGCTGAACATGTAAAACCCCATCAGGTCTCATGGGATTTGCAGATTGAATTTGCCTCATGAGATTAGGTCCCTGTGTCATCTGTGGGCCATGCACTTGAGTCAGCTTTGATCTTGCATGGCGTGCTGCTGCATTGCTGTGGCTGTGATGTGCCACCTCTTGTGAACTAGAGATGTGAGATCTTGGTGCTACACAGATGTAACTTGCTATGAAAGCCTTCCTTAAGGGGAAAAATAAGATGACAGTGTATTGATCTGGCATTTATTTCATGATGATCCCTTCTTGTCTCTCAGTTTTTTAGCTGATGTGATGCTTATCCCCCATTTGACAGCAGAGTGTCCTGGCAGTAGGAGTGCCTGTGGGTTAACCAGGGAGGGGCAGCTCTCAAGTGACACGCTTCATTTTCGGAAGACTTCTATTGATTTGACTGGGGAGTGCAGTTCATATTAATAATGTCATTAAATGTCAGAGGAGAGGGAATATGGAGTTAAGAAAGCAAGCCCTTCTTGTCTTTCAGGTGTAGGAATTTGTAGTGTGGTGTTAAAAGCATAGCATAACCTCAGAGAATTGGGCAGTGATACAGGGCCTGGCTGTGACAGTCAGGTTTTCATGGTTATGTCAGTGTGCCAAAAGGACAGACACCACCGAAAGCTTTGTTCATTAGAAAAGCATCAAAAAAGAAGAAATAGCATTGCAACCTTCTGACTTTATTGTTGTGTTGAAATAAATGAGTGTTTAACTGATGAAATTGGCTCAGTCCTATGGAGTAACACTAGGCAGTCATTAATAATCAGGAGCAGCTAAAGCATAGTGGCCTTTTCTGTACTGAATTCATGGGTTTGGCTTCTGCTAAAAAGTGGATGGATGGCTTGTGAGCATGGTGGAGAACCAGAAAAGAGTCCAAGGACTCTTCTCTGTCAGCAATCATTAGGGCTGGCAGCCTAGAAAATGGCATTAGAATTACTCATATGTGACACCTTTTTCTTTTGTACTTGGATATTTTTTAGCTTGTTGGATCTACATTTGTGGACCAGAATCATTCAGTTGTTTCAGAACTCGAATTTACATTATCAGATAAAGGAAAGGATGACAGGTTCTTGGGGACTTAAGGAGTGATGGAAGAGAAATCATAGTGAGTTCTAATGTGCTTGCCTCCCGTAAGCTTAATCAAGAGCTAAAAATATCACATTTCCTGTGGATATTGGAGAACCTTCTTTTTTGTCTTTCTATTTTTGCAAGATTCTGCATATTGATTATGTTCTTCCTCCTTATTTCCGGGAGCAGCTGTGATCCAGTTCTGCTCTCTGCCAAAAAAAATTTTCTCTAGGCTGAAAAACCCAACCTCTTAAATAAAAGCATTATAAATGGTAACTCTTTTTGCATTTTTCTCCATGCTTTTTTCTGTGTAAGACCCTTAAGTTAGATAAATTCAGAACATGTGTTTGACTTGCACTATGTGTTTTGTTATTTAGTTAGAAAACTATCTGATAAAAAACTTCTTATTTTCTTGGTTCTGTTTTGGAAGGTGAGATGAGTATTCATGTAAGTTTTGCAAGAAAAATACATGTGCATGAGAGAAATGCAGGGCAACATGTTTGAAGCTCATGACTTTGCAGTGTGAAATTTGCCATTATTTTTTAATGTGGTTGTGAATTAATTTATCTTGAGAGTGGCAGACATTTCATACAAGCTCCCTATCATTTCCTTAATCCTGGGTTAATCCTTTGTCCTGGTTAGTGGGTTTTTGCCTGATCTCTGTCCATAAGCAGCCTGGAACCAGAGGGGGCTGTAACCCAGGAGTTCAGGGTGCTCCTGGGGGAAAGTGGAGATGTCCAGTGCCATTGTTGCTCTCAGTGATCTGTAGCCAGCCTGGAAAAGGCTGCTGGCATGATTTACATACAGCCTGTGCCTCTGGTGTCTTGCAAGGCTTGAAAGGTCCATTCACAGCCTCTCTGAGACCAAGGTCACCTTGGTGATGCCTGGTCTAAACCTTCTGTGTGTTAACTCCACAGTGGGGACCTGCAGGTGACGGGAAGTGGACATTGCCCCTATAGCACTGCCCAGAAAGCCATTGGAAAGGACAACTTCACTATGATTCCTGAAGGGGTCAATGGAATTGAGGAAAGGATGACTGTTGTCTGGGACAAGGCTGTAGTAAGTAATTACTTTTATGGACTAAAAGGAAATTGAGTGTTGGCTGAATATTGAAAGCCAAGAGACTCTTGGCTGTTGCTTAAGTGACTTTCTGCTATATTTCTGAGAATTCCCTAAGAGAATGCTACTGTGAGGTGAATTGCTTGTTTCAAAAACCTCTTCCAGTTTTTTAAACTCAGGACTGTGTTTCATTTCTGACACTGAAATAGTGTTGTGCTTTATTAGACCTGAGGCTTCCCAGACTCCATTGCTCTATTTTCCGTTCGTGTCAGAGCGGATGCTTCTGAGATGTGGTATCTGGAGCAATTTAATGGTTTTGAAGTGGACCTCATATAAACGTGATGAATGGATTGTTTGAATTTGGGAAGTGTCTCATCATTTTTGAAAAATTACAAATGGATGGCAGCTGAGCCTGGGGCTAAATGATGAAATGCTTTGGAGGAGAGCAGTGCACGTAATTCATACTGGCATACTTTGCAGTGGAGTGCCGGTATAAGTCAGGAATTTTTTGATGGTTCCATGGATTCTAATGTATAATGGTATTCTCCCTCTATTGTCTGTCTCCACATGCACACCCTGCACACTCACACACAATCATTGCATTGTGCTGGAATGCACATTGCAGACTGGGAAGTGGCAGTATTTACAGTGCCCTGATGAGCACTTCTCCTTGACTGTATTTCATAATCACTTTATTCAGGGACAGCTATTGAGATTCCAAGCACAGAAGCAGCTTCAGGTACCTGCCATATAGGAGCAAAGCAGAGAAGCAAGCAAAGCACAACCAGCTGCTGATATTTTTCTTTTGTTACTCCCTCAGTGGGAAGGAACTTCAGGAAGGGCTGCCACATGGGATTTACAGGTGGTAACATTCAGTCCTTCACCACTGAGTAGCTTATTCTTTAGAAACCTTGTATTTTACCAGGCAGGAAATAAGTGTTTATTTAATATTAAAAGGCTTGGCACTGTTGTTCTCCTTAGAACATTGTTCTTGCTCATTGCCAGGGAAGACCCCAAAATACTCTACTGAGAAGTCAAAATGCTGTTCTGTGCAGTTGCAATTACCATCACTGCCTGACATTTCTCCAGGCAAGGACTTTATAATTGGTTGTATTACTTAGATGTATAGATCTGACAATAATGATAATAGAAGGGACTTAATTTGGAAGAAGTATTCCCAAAAGTGTTGAAATCTTGATATTTTGTTGCATCTCTCATAACACTCATATAAATTTCTCTGATTTAAAATTGCTTAAATATTTGAATAGAAATTACTAGGACTAGCAGCAAACACCAGGCTTCAGTGTGTAGAGAAAGAGATCCCAGATAGCTGAGCATCTTGGTGGTATCATGTGCACCAAGGTTTCACTGGCTGTTCTTTGCAATACGTGGACTAACACACTAATTTATTTGACACTTCCAAATAAAGAGCTGTATATAAAGTCCTGTGTGATTCAATCCCTGTTTCATGCAACATCACCGTATCTATAATGGCATACCTTTCAATATCTCCCTGACCTTTCAGTACTCTGAATAGTAAATCCTCATTTCATAAGTGTGTTTTGCTCAAATCATATTGTTTTTTAGGCCACAGGCAAGATGGACGAGAGCCAGTTTGTAGCTGTCACCAGCACCAATGCTGCCAAAATCTTTAATCTGTATCCAAGGAAAGGCCGGATTGCTGTAGGATCCGATGCTGATGTTGTCATTTGGGACCCTGATAAGGTGAAGACTATAACAGCCAAAAGCCATAAATCGGTAAGGAGGAAATGAAAACCAGCAAGAAAAAAGAAATGCCACTGTTGTTTTTCAGCTGTTGATCTAAATCATGTGAACACCAATAGTGCAGGATACAGAGGAGTGGGGTAACTGCCTGCTCCTGTTCTGAAATGGTAAGTGTTTCAGGACATGAGAGTATTGCAGTCCTGTGTTGGAAGCATTGTGATCAGGAAGGATTTCTTTTCTCTCTGCATATACCTTTGCACTATTTAATTTTTGCTTGCTTGTGGCAGACCTATAAACAGTTGTGAATCAGTAGCTCTGTGGCTGAGGTTAATAAGGCTGTGAGCATAAATTTAAAACCAGCTTATTTTTTTCTTACCTACAAAGCATCTTAAATTATAAATTGCGTGATTAAATTAACAGTATTCTAAACTATGACAGATGATTAAATGTTTTGATAAAACAGCTCTAATCAGCTTCATGGATGGAATTTTCTGTTTAATTCCAGAGCTTTATCACATATTTCTTTGCCCTCAGTGCAGAGTACCAGTGACTGACAGCTGCTTTCATTTTGACTCTGATAGGTTTTATCTTATGTGTTGTCTATCCCAAAGTTATCTTACTGTTTAGTGCTTTGGCCCTTTGTATTGGGGAATACTTCCAAAAGTTTTACTGAGAATCCAGTATTGCATTTTTATATTAAAAAGACCAAAACATTTATAAACCTTTAAAGAGTAAATTTGAGTGATTCACTTTCTATTTCTCTGTCTTGGGATCTCTGTATTTTCAAGAAAGTAATAACCATCTGCCCTGTCATTCCCATTTAAATTCATACCTTCCTGGGCTTTTCTGGGCTTTTTCAGACAGAAATATATGTGCTGGCCTCTTTGAAATTTGCTTACACAGTTACAGCAGATGCATGGTGGGACCATGTCCTCTGGGTATCCAGCAGCTGAGTCACAATTTTCCTTCATATTAGGGCTATCATTCTTCTAAATGCTCTGGTTAGATACAGCAAATTTTCAAAAACAAATGAAATCCCTGATGGAAAATGAAAAACAGAAAGGAAATGGCTCATCCAGGAAAGTCTGATCAGAAAGACCCTTTAAAATAATTTTATATCAAAATGCATTGCTTTTCCTTCATACAAAATACACTTCTTAATGTCAGTTCTCTGAAACTCTTGACTACAAATGTACATGGTGTAAGTTACTAATGGAAAGAGGTCTTGCAGTGAATATATTGGTTGATCCTCAGGCCATTGAGTACAACATCTTTGAAGGAATGGAGTGCCATGGTGCCCCACTGGTGGTCATAAGCCAAGGGAAGATTGTATTTGAAGATGGAAATCTGCACGTAAATAAAGGCATGGGCCGCTTCATCCCTCGCAAACCTTTCCCTGAATATCTTTACCAGCGCATCAAAATCAGGAATAAGGTAATGTCAGTTCCTATTTGATCTTCTTCATAGCCAAACCCTCTTGGAAACACAGTAGCATCTGTTTTTAATATTGTTGTGTTATTATGAGTCCATATCAGATGGACTATATATGACTTGCTCAAAAAATGACCACAAAACTGGTTGCAATTGTGAACTCATCTAACTTAGTATTAACACTGTGAGCTTCAGCAGGTAGAAGATATAATTGCCAGTTGGCATAATTGCCTTATGTCCAGCAATGCCTTATGTCAAGGCTTGTGAAGAGAGGTGGAATAGTGAATTTGCTTTCAGTTAAGATTCAGGAAAAGAGAAAGCTTCTTGTGAGGGGGAGTTAGGCAGAATAAAAACAGAATTTTAAATTGCATACTGAGCTGCTACACTGCAGAGAAGAAAAGCATGTCAGCCAGAGATTCTCATTATATTGGGCATTTCTGAACTGTTGTTAGTGCTATTGCTGGGCTGTGTATTAGCAGCATTAATGGCTCAGAAAACTTCTCTGCTTTGTTTAATAAAAAGCTTGGGAAATGACCAGGATTAAGACTGGGTTACCTCTGGTTTTGAATTATATCAGTGCATATCTGTTGAAAACCAATTTGCTGGACACCAGTTTGGAGTTGTTTGGAAATTGCTTCATGTCACTGAGCAGGAAAGTTACTGTGTGAGCACAGGTAATGAGAAAAATTGACTAAACCTCATATTTTCTTCAGCCAAGCATATACTATAGGCTGTGATACTGGCAGCTGAAATTAAGCCTACAAGCTGGTTGATAGGTTTTTATCTTTCATCATTTATTATGCAAATTCTATCAAGCTGCAGAAGAAAGGCCTGCACTTCTTGGAAGAAAAAGCATTGTAAAAAGCAAAGGCACCTGCAAAATTTTTGCAAAATACCAATCAGTGTGGCATTTTTTTTTTCATTATTCATGTAGATGATGTAGGCCTTCTCTTCACACTCACTGCTTAAGACTTCAGTGCCTAGGAATGTAACATAAATTAGTGACAAAGTCATCAAAATAGTGAAACCAGCACTTTAGAAACAAGCATCACAGGTTAGTGTCTTGTAGCAGGAGTTTGGACAAAATTACCTGGGCTAAGTAACCTGTGTCTTGCCAGTGGGCCTATATTTTGGGAAACCTTTGATCCTTGGGCAAGGTCTGCAGACAGACAAAGGGACTGATATTTTTGCACTTGCAGCTCCCTCTGCTGCCTGCCGAGAGGGAGAGCAGATTCATGCCCCACATTTCTTTTCCCACTATCAAATTTGATCCACTGGAAATATTTAGAAAAACCCATTGATGGTTTTATATATCAGCTGCTGTATGAACATGTCAGTGCACAACAGAGGAATACAGAAAAACTTGTCAAGCAAGGGACTGCAAAACTAAACTGGCACAGGTTGGCAGTTCATCTTATCCATCTAGCAGAGATAGCAGTATAAATCTGTGCCTTTGTGGGTCCCTGGAAGATGGATTCGTTGCTGTGGTTGGCAGCTGCTCTCTTCTGGGCATTAGTTTTGGCTCCCCCTGTAAAACAGTGGCTCTTCTGAGCCTGATGTCCCTGTCATCAAAAGAAAGGGAAATGCACTGATTGCTTTGAGAGCTGGATCAAACCCCTGTGAGTAGAGTCTTTCTGTACAGTATTTTAATTTCACTTTTAACCTGTTGGGGAAATTTCTCTGAAACCATAATCATGTAAGACAGAGATTTCTGGTCTTTTTGATGAGCTTTGCATTCTGCAATTCAATGGCTTCAGGATCTCTCTGAAAACTGGAACTGTTCTTATTAAAATATTATTTCCTAGATTCTCATGATTTTAAGGCCAGTGAAGTTGTTTTGATTGTTTTTTCTAATATTTCTTGTAAGAACCATACAGGGAAAAAATCTAGAGACCTCAAACTGAAATCAGAGCTTAAATGACAGATACTTTATTGACAAATATTGTAAGGTAGATCCCCTGCCACAGTCCAGTGTATAATAGCTTTTCTAGTTATGACAGGAAGTAGAACCTTTTGAATTTTAATTTAAAAATTGCCACTCCTTTTCAATGAGTTCTAATAAAGAGAATGAGATCTACCAAGAGGAGGAGCAGAGGCAATACAGATAGGAGAGAAATTTCTGCAGTTGGTATAGTGGGTATCAGTTGTGCTACAACCCAAGTGTGACTTGGCAGCTGAATGGAGAGAGAAGAGGTGATTGTGACAGATCTTATGTAAAATAAACAGGTCACACCTGTTCTTTTGAATTCCACTTCTCCCCTTTGATTGTGAAGGAAGCCTGATAAGGAACTCTCTTGTCATTTTTATATATTTAAAAATGGAGAGAGCAAGTTTTATAATTTCCTTTATATATAAAGCAAACTGCACTGTACTTTATATATAAAGTACAGATGTGTTGTTAATTCAGCCAGTGCAGAACATAGCTCTGTGCTCACTGCTCTCTTCCTACAGGGATCATTAGGCAACATTATTTGAGCATTCAGTGTCTGGATTTTTACTCTCCTCTTGTTTTAGGTGGGAGGACTGCAAGGAGTCTCCAGAGGAATGTATGATGGACCTGTGTATGAAATCCCAGCTACGCCAAAATATGCAACTCCTGCACCCTCAACTAAATCCTCCCCTGCCAAAAACCAGCCCCCACCAATCAGAAACCTCCATCAATCCAATTTCAGCTTATCAGGTAAGTCAGCCTGACTAATGAAAAACCTTTTAAAGCCATGAGTATGGATTACTGGTGATAAATTTCAACTATAATTATTTCTTTAGTCAAATATAAAAGGATTGTTTATTTTCATATACATGCATATACTTACATATATTTAAGCATATACATTTTTTTAGGCATTCATTGCCTAAGGATATTTTACATTTTGCCAAATATTCAAAATGTTGCAATCTGAAATTTTCTCTGTGTCAGTCTTTCTGTACTATTTACCTGCCCCATTGCAATTAGCTGAGTTCTCTGGTTGATGTGATGGAAGCCCCTTGGTGGTGTGGACAGCTGATGGGACTTGGGTCTGGTGCAACCTGTGAGTCTCAGACATCTCACAGGCTGTATCACCAGCAACTGCTGGACATGGAAACCTCAACTGTCCTTGTCCATGGTCATAAACCATGTGCAGAAGTTGTTCATAAGCAGATTGAAGTATTTCTTATCCTCTGCTCTTCGTGCCCAAAACATTTTCCATGGTACATAGGAAAGAGAGTGGGAAATCATCCTTTGGGGTTGCTGGAAATAATTCTTGTCTTCCGAAGACAATTACAAGTGTGTCAAATCCTTATTCTTCAAAAGTCTACAGCCCCAGTGGTGAATAATGCATTCATATGATGTTATGAAAGTCATTGGATTTTCTCCCTTGTGGGAGCTAATGGTGGAATTTTCCTACTTTACAGACCCACTCTTTAGAAACTAAATGAAACTTGTGTAAGAAAGTCCTAGGAGAGCAAATATTTTAAAAACCCTTCTAATGAGGTGAAGTATATTTTTGCCCATACACTTGGGGCCATGGTGGGCATATACAGATATATATGAACCTATACTAAACAAGAATTGCTTAGAAAGTTCACATCATAGTAATAACCAATAATTGGGATTTTCATAAGCATCTGAAGCTGTGGTTTCACAGTGCACTGCTGGATCTGGGTACTACCAAGGCATTTAGTGGTACAAATTTGATCTGAATGATGCAAACACAAAATTAGGCAGAAGCAGACTACAGTAACATTTTAAATGACCCCACACATTTATTACATTGCCTTTAGGAAACTAAGTGTGATCAGGCAATATTTAGCCTGTCAGAAAGCTTGCTGTCCCCTTAAGCTTAACCTTTCAGCATTTAAAATGCACTTTGAAGTTTGCATCAGTTGAGTGCTCGTTTCCTCGTGGATTTATGATTGCTAACATCAGATTTACTGAACTGTTGCCCCATGGACTCAGTAGGGACATATATTCTAAGTCAGTGAGGCAGGTTTGTAAAGTCCACCTGCATGTATGTGTTTTGAGGTATTTTTTGTAGTTAGTAATACTTTCTGTCAGGTCTGATCTCACAAAGGGAACCCAGTCTGTAGGTTGTCATTGGCTCTTCAAGTAAGTGGAAAATATTTAGTCTGATCCTAAACATTTTATCCCACATTTTTCATTGGAGACAGAAAATGTGCCTTGAAGGTCTGTTCTGCACTCCAGTCAGGCTCAAGAGAATGCAGCTGATGGTGGTGTGAGGGAAGCACAGCCAGGTAAAACCTCAGTCCTGATGGTTCAGTCCCTTTCAAAGCTTTGTTTCCTCATTTTCTGTTGCTGCAGGAGCTCAGATTGATGACAACAACCCACGCCGTACCGGCCACCGCATCGTGGCACCTCCCGGTGGGCGCTCTAATATTACCAGCCTTGGCTGAAAAATGATGATGGACAGAAACACAAGGATGAAGGATCATGGGAATAATGTCCATTCCCTTCAATATCTGTGTTATCGAGCCCACAGTTTTATTTGGTACTAACAGAAATAAAAAACGAAATGTCTTTTTTTTTCTTTTTTTTTCTTTTTTTTTTTTTTGTATAGAAAGAGGTGATAATAGTGTGGTGTGTTTGCTTGGAACTACTTGCCTCACAATTGTGCTTTCATGCCATAGTCACCTTAAAGCATGGTGCTTCCATTGCCCCTTTAGTGACTACAGGTTTTAGCTTTGTCTCGTAACTGAATGATGGTTCCTTTGCACCTTTTCGCTGTATTAGAGTAGTTAATGCATGTTACTGAGTTATTTATGCAAGTTGCATTCTGTGAGTGAGTCCCTTTAGAACACATTGCCAACAACTGACTAGACACGATGCCAAGATTAATGTCTGTATTTGAGAAACACCACCAAAAACACTAATGAAGGAAGAAAATGGCCATCTGGAAAATAAGCAGTAGAGTAGTATAGGCAGCTTCTGTTTTATCTTTAATTTATTATAAGCCCAAGAAGACCTTCTCTCAAGACACAGAAACTCATCGGGACACGTAATGACAAATGGTCTCTGTAGCACCTGTCTGTTCCCACTCGGTACATTCCAAGTCTGTGTCCTTCTTGTTTCCATTTTAGACAGAGCCATAATTTTTACATACCAATGCCATTGCCACCCCTGCAGGGATTTCTCCACCTGGGCAGTAGTGCTCTCCTTCTGCATGAGATTTTTGGTACTTACAGATAATCCAAGTTGCTGTCGGATTTTTAAAGTTTTTTGTACAAATTTTTTCCTTTGTAATCACATGCATTTTTACTTACTCTACCGTATCAAGATCTACTAGTCGTGGTTCAATTTCTGAATTCAAAGCTTGTGAAATAAAGGAAATTAATTGATGGGTAAGCGTCTTCCTCTGCTTTCCAGTGCTGTGACTCAGTGACTGAAAATTTGGAATGGAGGACCTCAAGAGAAATTGTCTTTCAGGTTGACATAATGCAGTGGAAGGAACCTCCTTAGATCACAAGTGTTGATAAGTGGATAAGTCAGCATATACATACTATATCATGATATAGTATGTCTTACTAAACAGTGCTCACAGTAAAAATGTACTTACTAAAACTTGTACTTACTGTTAATTAAAAGGTACTTACTAATGGTTGGATTCGATCTTAGAGTTCTTTTCCAACCTTAACAAGTCTGTGATTCTGTGACACTGCAGCTGCCTCAGTTTTGCCCCAATGAGACACAAATTCAGTTTCTCCCAAAGACCTTCAGATCTACATTTTATTTGCCTAAAGGGGTAATTCACTGCCATCACCTTCATCTGCAGTGCAGAACCAGTACCCAGTGCTGCAGTTTGACCTGAGCTCTATTTGACTTCATTGTGGTTTTCTCTGCTGACTGAGCTGTGTCCAGGTATGGCAGGAAAATAACATGCTGCAGGTAAGATGAGGGAAGTGGACTTGCATTCTCTGAGAGTGAAGGAAGTATTTCTCCTTGTCTTTCTGCCTCTCTCACAAACTGTGTAAAGAAACCTTATCTCCTGTCACTTTTTTTGTCTGATGGTGTTGCAGATGCTGTGGGAGGTGTGGGCTGCAGTGGAAGTGGGGTGCTCTGAGATTAGCAGGTCAACAAACACCTCCCCTTGTGCTACTTTGCCTTTATTCACACTACAAAGCTGCAACAGGAAAAGTCTTGCAGCAGTGGGATGCCACTAGAGTGGCTGCACTGCTTGAACACTGAGCACCCATCCATCCCACTCATGCAGCAGCAACTTGTGTTGGCACAGCTCATGTGGTGCATGCCAGGTGCATGTGAGGCACAACAGTTTTGGGAAGTAGCCTACCTGAAGCCTGTCATTCTGAAACTAGTATATTGTCACCTCCAGCTTGCCAGGGAAAGGAACTGCTACCCTGCAAAAATCCATTTTGGTCAGCTTGGTCTGAAACCTGGCAGCAGAGCTGGTCTGAAGAGCCAGCTTTTCCTTTGGCTTTGAGCTGAACCACTGCAGAAACATTGCAATTCAGTCTGCAGTGAACTGAACTGGTTGCTCCCCAAAAAAGAGGAAAATAAGGCTTTTCATGAATTCAAATTCATGTTTCCTGTTGCCTGGAGAGTGCCCTCATCCTCAGGCTTCCTTGTTCATTTTGTGGTTCAGATATTTTATACGATATGAATTAAAATAAATTGCTCACTTGGTGGTTCAGGTTTTTTATAGGAAGTAAAATAACAGTAGCAGAGAAGCCTGAGGACAGTGTGCCCTGGAATAACCTACAGCCTACCAGGTGAGGCAGCCCTGAAATGCCAAGTCTTCATCTGCCTTGTCCTATTCCAACCCAGTTGCTATGAGTGCTGACAGCCAGCAACAGTTGGCAGTGATGTGACCCTGACAGTAGAAATACAGCTGGTTTGTGAAGCTATGTGGCAAATTTGACAGAGTGAAAATTTAGGAACTGCTGCTTACAATTTCTTTATTGCATTTCTTGCATGTTTTTTTGCAAGTAGCAATGGTTGCTGACCTCCAAATAAAACTTCCAGTCTGTATGAGGCTTGTCACACTTGGGGTAGCAGAAATGATCACTGTGTAACTCATGTTGAGATTCCACTTTTCCTACACACTTAACAGCATCTTACACCAAAAACCCTTTGCCCACAAGGTGGTCAAAGATTCACTGTTAACATGCATTTATTTTTTCTCAGTGAAGTGTCTGTGAATAAATATGTGCGGGTGTTTTGAGAGGCATTTCATGGTTGAGTGCTCCTGTGTGAACAAGACTCTGCCTGTCAGGTCAATGTGACTCTCCTGTGATGATTCTAAGAAAAAGTAGCCTAAGCCCCTGCAGCCTTGCTGCTCCTGCCATGGCACTGCTGAGGGGCAGACTGCAGGAAGCCCGTGGATCCTGAGCTGTGCCTCATCAGGTGAGGTGAAGGATGCCTCACCTGGATGGTTACCATGATCCCATGAGAGATGGCATGTGCCATTGTTCATGGACAGCAAAACAAAGCAAGGTAAGGGGTACCTGATGTAGCGCTAATGATGTAAAACTGCTCTTCCCTATTGCTGTTTGCAATAGTCTGCTTAAAAGCAGTCCCTATGACCAGCCTGGGAACTATCTTTGTTAATCAAGTGATGTGAAAGGGAAGGCTGGATCCAAGAATTGTTTTCTGAGTGTATTTTGGACCAGTTTGTCTCGTGTTACAGTTTGTCTGCTACCAGAGCAATGCAGTTATGTGTTTAAATTCTAGTGTTTATAGCAAAGCCTGCTAATTATGGTGCTAAGACTGTACCAAAACTGACAGCTGTCCCAGCCTCTAAGTGCTTCTCTTGGCAGTATACTGGTCTTTGTCCTCAAGAACTAAAATCTCAGACTAGACCAGGTCAGATGACCATCTGCTCTGGGTTCCAGCAGCCAACAACACAAGCTTGAAGGAGGGTCAGAAGAGCAAGCATATAAAGCTAATCCTCCTCTAAGTGTTTGCTTCATTTCCAATGCCTTGTAATTTCTTGAAAAGCAGCAGCATCTTTTTACTCTGTAGCTCCCAGTGAATTTGTTTGCATACACTTGCCAAGGTGCATTTAAACCCATGTGAAATCCTGCCACTAAAGGCTTCCTGGAGCAAGGAAATGCACAGCTTAATGCACAATGGCAAAGTGTTGATCTAGTCCTCTTGGCACCAGCTATTTCTTGCCATTTAGACCTGGCATCGTTCTCAAAGACCTCACATGGCAACAGCCTTACAGACCCAAGGGAGTGGCAAGCAGAACTCACTAGCTTGCCATGGTTTCATCTTCTTGACATAAACATTTGTCCAAGGAAAACTTTTTGGGGTACAAAATACCTACACAGATATTCATCTATCTGTGTGTCTAAATATACACTAATAATACTGCAGGTGTTAAATTTTAAAAAAATTAAATATTAGAAATACCACAAATCTGCATGATAGAGACAACTGCATAATTAGAACATCAGTCTGGAATAACAGTGATTTAATTCAAGTTGTATCTTAATCCTGTGTAATTGTCAAAGAGCTCTAGGTACAAAAAAAATTTATTCCAGCTCAACAGAACACTGGATTCTGCATTGTTTATATTTTGGGTCAGGAAGCGTACATGAATTCAGTGCTTGCATCTGAATTTTCACTTCCCTTAAAAAATCAGGGATGTCTGAATGCACCATGCTCTGTTCCTTATTTCCTTCCCTCTGCATGTACTAGTAAGCTACCAGTCCTTGTTCATCTACTCTTGGTAAAAAATAAATTTCACTCATCTAAACAAACTGACTTTAGGACAGTCACTCATCATGGTTGTGATGAACTCTTCCACAAACTTTCCAGATAAATTTCAGTGATGGCAGTGAGGGCTATTGGAAGAGGGGGTGTATGGGAGATGGAATAATGTTACCCTCAATGTTTAAAAATAGGAAGAAAAAGGTATGACATTTTCCCCCAAATTTCTGCAGTGTTTTTGATATGTACCTGTAAAGCATGATAAAACCTCCATGTTATCCTTTCCAGAATACCCACCAGAGGGGGTGCTTTATAGATTTACACTATAAACTGAGTATTTTGAACTGTGACTGGTGCCTAGGTATCCCATTTCCCATAGTTCGAGTCTATGATTCTCTAACATAACATAAAAATTCAACAGTATTAACCGCAAAGCAACTGCTCTGAGTTTTGTTTGGCATTTTCTGCACTTGTTTCTTGGTCCAGTTAAACCCTGCCTTGTTCAATATCTGCCTCACTGACAGACAGTGATGGCAAGTGTCACACTATGCCCATCTGCACATGACATTAAACAGGAACTCGGTGTATCCATGGGGAAACTCAAGGGGATCAAGGGGACTGAAGTCACTAACGGGGGCAAGAGTAGCGGGTGTTTTGACAGGAGATTGTTAATGTGACTGTGGGAGAAAAGAGAGGTCTGCACAAACTGCATCCCGGGAAAGTCAGGCAGAGGGAAGGTTGGGAGGTGCCCGCACGCGGGGCTGGGGGCACTCGGGGGATGGCACAGAGCACAGGGATGTTCCTTGGCGGAGCTCCCTGCCCGCCTCCTCCGCCGGCGAGGGGATGGGAACAGCGCGAGCTGCCCGGGAGAGGGCACTGCTGCCCTGCTTTTGGGACAATCCCAACTTCCTTCCTTCCTAATGCAGATAAAGAGCCATTTCAAGGCGGTCCGGCCAAAGCACAGCACAGGGGAGAGCTCACTTGGGTAATCAGGAACCCGCTCGGGTGATTCTGCTGCACCCTGAGTGTGGCAGGAGCTACTGCTGCCCTGAGGGGCTCAGAGCATCACCAGCTCTAAAGGTAACAGCTCCCTGTGCCATGTGCACAGAGAGCACTGCAGAGTGAAAGGTGTGCAATCCAACGTGAATACGCTGCTTGTGTTACAAAGAAACCCAACAAATCAAGCCAAACAGCAACAAAAAAATCCACCCCCAAATAAACAAAAAACCACAACCCCCCAAACCAAACAAACAATCCACAAAACAAACAAACAAAAAACCCAACAAAAAACCCCACCAAGAATAGGCCCCAACTAAAGTGTCCAGACTGGGAAGGCAGAGATACTATAGAGCCAAAGTGCTGAAACACCAGAATCAAATGCTTGAAAGGGAACAATTTAGAATTTTTTTTTTTTTACAGCTGAAATGAAAATGAACCATTTAACATGTGAGTGTAGAAGGCCTGGGGAACTCATATGTAAGGCAGCACTTTTGTCTGAGGCAAACTGTGTAACTGATGTTGTATTTTCCATCCTCCACCAAAGGACAACCTTTTCGTTAGCAAAATATATGTTTATTTTTAAAAAGGCAGAATACTCCCACTTCATGAAAAATGCAGGATTGCTTAAGTGGGGCAATTTATTACATAATACAGGTGCTCTGTACAGCCAGTAAGAATTAACTGCTTTGCATAACAAGAATTTCCCATAGGAAATGTAATGAGCATAACAAAGTACAGTGGAAACAAAAGGGTGCACTTACAGAAGAAGATTAGAAACTGAAGTATAAAAAGGGAAAGAGTAAACCAGTTTTCTCTCATTTTCTCTAAAAGTAACAATTTGAATTCTAAGACAAAGGCAGAGAAATATATATATAAAAATCTTTGTACATATTTTAAAAACCATGCATGGGACTGGAAGCACAAGAATTTTTACAAAAGACAGACCAAATGTCATCTTTTGATGTAGCAATACCATCTGAAGACTGTTTACATATTTTCTACATTTTTATCTCTTTTTGTTAGGCCAGAGTAGCATTCAAAAAAAAGACTCAATATACCACATCTCAGGCTCAAAAGTAAACAGTACATCACTATTGTGATGAAACCTTACTGAGGTACACTGACCTGGGCCCAGTGTGCATCTGTTCTCCTACAAGTGCACTTTCCTCAGGTTTATTCCAAATCTAAAACTTCTCCCCAGAATATTGCCCAAGCAATCTCAAAGAGCTTGTATTAAAGACTTCCTTGTTTCCCCTTACCAAAACCAAGACTGAATGTTTTATTAACAGCTGAAGGAAGTTGGGATTGATTGTTGGTCTGCAGCTAAAAAAGATGCATGGGTTATTATTGATTCCTAGCAAAGCAGCTCAGTAAGTAGCTATAGCTGTTGAGATTCCCCAGAAGAATGCCCCGGTACACTGTGTTCAGACAAAGCTCAGACAAAGGCTTTCACTACCTGCTGCCTTTCTTTTTTAACATCTTTGAGTTTTTCCTTGGTTCAGTCTCCCCTTCATGTGAACTCTGTGACATCTCTCTGAAAGAATCAATAAGAAAAGGAAACAAAATTGCAGACAGTTTTTAAAATGCTATACTTGCCTCTTAAACTTAATTAATTTTGGTAACTGAAAGGGCTTGCTGTATAACTTCTGCACTCACTGGTTTCAGCTGCCTCTGTTGAGGCTGCCAAAACAAAGTTGCAAAAACATAAACGTTCCTTTGTTGGGTCCCTGTTCCCTACACACGTATCCCTTGTTGGCTGTGGGAAAGGAGTGTGTGAAAAGGTTGATGCCATCAGGGAAAGGAGCCATCTCCTGAAGTCAGTCCCAGGCTGAGGTCACCCAGGGGATAAATACTTTTCCCCAAAGGCCTGTGGCTCCTGAGAACCAACTGTTTGCTTTGCCTGTCAGCAGGATTTTCTCTGCTCAATATATCAAGCTGCAGCGACCAGCTGGCTGGTTTGATCTGCCCGTAGTAATCAGCTGGCATCTTTCAGGTTTGTAGCCATTTCTTCTCTTCTAGTTAGCACCCAGCATAAGCCTACTGAAACATCTATCAAGAAAATCATTGTTAGAGCTACTACCCCCATCAGCCAAAGACTGGCGCTTGCCTTTATTCCTGAAATAAAGGTGGAAGTTGAAAGCCTAAATACGACAGACCATATTTTGGTTGCTACTTTTCAGCCTAGTTCAATTGAATTTACTTGTCTCTGCTGATTTATGCTGTCTGTGACTGAGGTTTAAATAAAACTAAATAAAGGAAATTTGGAAACAGTATTTCTCATTTCTCTACCTCTAATCAAGGCTATTTATAGAATACGCAGCAGTACAGACAAGCAAATACAGATGAATTTCCCAAGTTTAAAAAAGATTATGGGGTAAAAAAGGTTTAAGTACGTGTGAGAAGTAAATATTAAAGAAGCTCAGCTAGTGCAGGCATTATGTTTTGAGTTTGATTGACAGAGCTCCTTAAGAAGTAGATTTTGCATTTTTTATATGAAAAAAGGGATTTTTTTCTAAATAGCTTTTCATATACCAAATTTCTAGTCTCTAACATACCTGCATAAGCCAGAGGTTATTCCATGGGGCTCTTGAATATATTCATGAGAATCATCTTTTTCTGCTGGTTCGGGTGACTGGAAGGTCTGTCTTTTGGAATTTGCTTTTTCACCTGAATTGCAAAATGCAGTGGATTATTAAAAAAAAAAAATCACATCTAGTAGAGCTTGTTTGGTTTTGATTAACCTAAAGCAAAAAAATACGCTCTATCACTTCATAAATACCTATTATTATTCCAAGGAAATCACTCCACTTTACGTTAGCCCAGCATACTGCTTTTTTATCACTGATTAGTTCTCACACAGCAGACTGTGAACTGTCACACTTGCTGAACATTGAAGTAAGTTTCCATGTGGTGCAACAGTTGAAAGCCCTATCATGTATTTTCTTAGCAAGTAACTGAAAATGGCTTTTTATTACCACCAAACAGAAGAAAAACCAGTTCATACTTTCAAGTGATTTGAATCAAAACAACATGATGTTAAAAATTCACTGCTTGTAGGGACCTGAGCTAAGCTTCCACATGTGTCCATGCAGTCACAGTGCCTACCAAGGCAAACAATTCTGCACGCCTGAGAGACAACAGCTGGGGAGAGAGAATTCAAAACTGTGCAGGTGAGTGAGCTGCTTTTCCCTTTCAGGCACCCATCTTGCCCTTCAGCATCTTTCAAATGTAATGCCATGTTTCATTCTGATAATGACAGGAAGATTGCACGGCTGAAAGGATGACATTTGTACACTGCATCTGAAATGTGGACTAGGAAATATGACTGCTATTCTAAAAATTTGTCCCTAAATATCTCTTGAAGAATGAATTAGTATAATTTGTTAAAACTACAGTAAATTCATAAAAAATAGACCAAGCTGCCTGATTCAGTAGGATTGTACTTTTGAGCATGTGTGGGAGGCAATTCTTCCATTCTACCCGGAGAATGAAAGCTGGGTGATTCAACTCTGCCATTCTCCCATGGACTTAGCAATTGAAGTGAACAGAGTAGCTTCTAAAGGACGTGACAATAACGTGAAAAATGTTTTGGTTTCAGCAGGGCAAAGCCTTACCTCAGTGGACACAATGTAATCTATCAGTTAAAGGCTGCTCTGGAGTGACGAAAGGTGACACTTGTTTGTGGCTGTGCTGCTGGAGAACTGGGTGACCTTGAAAGGTTTCATTAGTTTTCTACATCCCAATTAGGGAAATGACACGATGGAAAATCTCTCCTGAAACTCCAATGTGTTATACTGCAAAATCTGCACTGATTTGTGTAATTATATGGGGTTTTTTTTAACAATTCAGGATAGTACCAACCTGCTGGCTTGCTCCTTTTGGAAGGCTTCTTCTTCACAGTCAGTGGAACTCGGGTCAGCACAGCCAACTCACTCACAAAGTCCTGCTCTGCTTCCTGCATGCAAGGACAAAGCAGCAATCGCTCAACACCACACAGCTCAATTCTGGGTTATGTTACTACAAATGGCACAACAAAACAGACACATCACTGCAGAAACACAGGAAACAATATTGGGAAAAATCAGGGAAGTGCTCCTACAAGACAGTGACGAATTTCAGCACTGATTTCAATAGGGTAGCAAAGAGACCCTTAAAATCTGTCCCATGTTTTTCCACTGAATGCTTCAGATCCAGGAACCATTTTACCCTGATTTACCCTTAGCTGATTCTCCAACTCGGTTCCCAGGCACTGCAATCCCAGCAGCTTCTGTTTCAGACACTCCAGACGAATTTGTTGCTGCAGTTCAAACTGAGCCAAAATCTTGTTTTGCTGTAGCATTACCCTGGTCAAGAGAAATGTAAATGTACAGGTGTTGTTCAATGCAAGGGAGGAATACAATCCTGTCAAAGTCTATTTAGAATATTTTGTAGAAAGAAAGGCTCATTAATCGTATGGCCCAGCCAGCTTCTGCTGGGACAGAAAATTTTGTGGTAGATTTTTAGATTTACTTATTTTAATAACGTGCCTTGTCTGTCCATAGGATATAAGGTCCTTTCAGAAGTAGGAATTACAGGAGTTTTAGTGTCCATGCCTGGACTTTGGGAGCTGGAATTCAGCTCTAAAGTTGAAGCCTGCTTTCAAAACCATTGCATGTTTCTAGGGTCAGTTTTACTGTCTGCTTGCCAAAGGGTCAAGCTGTTCAGAGATCAGGTGTGAGGATAAGGGATTAAGAATCAGGCATTTCATACTTCATACTTTCTGGTACTTTCATACTTCAGTACCAGACTGAGCCATCAACATTGTAATTCAAAACCTGGCAACTGAAAGCATTAACAATGGTATTCTTCACTTGCTTTACTTTTCTGGTTAAGGATTATTACTAATGCAGTACAAACCGAATGGCTGCAACTTTGCTGCATCTGTATTTCTTCTGTTTTCTTGCCTGATCTACCTTAAAGCAATGATGCCAATCACCCATCAAATTCCTCAGGGAAGGAGGTAACACAGATTGTTTCTGACATTTACATTTAATGAAGTTGCTATTGTAATGGTCACTGCTTACAGAGGTTACCTTTCAACATTTACTTTTTGAACTCACACTCCTAACCTTGTACCAAGGGCAAAAAGAAATAAAACGATAAAACAATGTTGAGTTAATAGGATTTAGACAAATTAATGTAAACTTTGTCATCAATTTACAAAGGACTAGACCATAAAAGAAATCATAATGGCAATGGGAAAACAGGTTTGATTACTGATGATTATGAGATCAGCTTAGATGCTGCATAGTTACATTCTTCAATACCAGACTTCTGCTTGTGTGAAGGCAAATTTCATTGTACTTCATTTTAAGATACTAAAATAGATTACGGGAGAAAAAAAATGAGACAACAGCTAGAAGTGAATTTGTATGCCAGAATAAATGATAAATCTGATAATGAATAACCAACAGATCTTTTATGAAACCCTTTATTACATAAATCCATTTCTTTACTAACTCAAACAGGGATGAAAAAGTGGGCAATGATATCTTTCAATTTAGAAGAAACAGAATTTCCAAAGAAAGATTTAACCACTTTACAATGTCAAAATTGCAGCTGTTGCATTTTTCTGGATAATAAAACAAGAGTAAAGACATAAGATGATTACAAAAATGTATCATGTGCATGACAAAACATAGAGCTTTTTATGACAACTTACTTCTTTTTAATTGCAGTACTTTTCATCTAGACTTTTAAGTTTCATTAAATCAGTAATTAACCAAATATGATTTTTATTTAACTAACATTTGAGGGATTCCACTCTAAATTTAATGCAAGTAATCTTGATTTTTCAAGGCATTCACTGAAGCCTTCTTTCCATTCTGAGTATTTTTTGGGCTTTAAACATTTTCTTTCATTATGGTTTATGTTTCTCCACAGCAAACTAACAAACACTTTTGATGTTAAAAGTATAAAGGATGGAATGTAATGGATTACATTCAGCATTGGTTCCCATCCTACATTTATGTTAAATTTCTTTTAAATTTGGCCTGTTTTGGCATTATATTTCATTCTCTCTTTTCAAAGTGCCTAAGTATATAGTTCTTCAATCTGTAACTAATGACCATCAAAAAGTTTATTAAATAAGTAAGTTATTCTCTGAGATCAAAGGGCAGACATCAATTGGCAATAGGTATTTCTTTTCCATCAAAGACAAGTATAAAATGCAAACTCAAGACATTTATTCAGCTAGACATTTATGTAGATCTGCAATCACTCACAAAGTTTAAATAGACAGCAGTGCTGCTGCCTGGTCTAACCTTTGGTGGACCGTGGATGACACATTTAGGAGGCCTTTGGTGTGTTTTTCTTTCAATGCCAGTTCATTCTCTTTATTCTTCAGTCTGATCCTCTCATTTCTTTCTGCTGAAATAATGTTATTGAAAAATTTTCTGCTCAAAGTTAAAAACACTGAGTTGTGACAACCTTCATCACAAATTAATCCTGATTCTAGGTAGTCTTTCCAAACTTACTGCTCCTTAGGGATATCAAGTACTTCTTACACACTCTGCCACTGTGATCTGCTGCAAAGACAATACTTTGTGCATCATTTAGCTGAGACAGGAATGTCACTGAATTCCTGTTTACCTACTTCTCCCACTAGGCTAACTGATTAACATAGAATTCAAAGCAGAAATTTTCTAAAAAAAACCTTGATGCCTTAAGCAAGAACTGTAATACCTAAACAAAAATTCAATATAAAGAAAACCCTTCACTCAGAGGTGACTTACTCCTGGGAATGCCCAGCTTCACAAGATGTCCACTCAACTGACAGGAAACTATCCTGGTTACTTTTGCATATGCTCACACTCCATGACTCCATGAGTGCTTATTTGCTGACCAGGCTCCTGTCTCTGAAGTCCTGCCTGGCAGCAAGGCTTGGGCACATCTGACAGACAGAGCCTTGCACCACTCTTTTTCAATTAAACAGGAGGGAGATGGATGGGTTTGTAACAGATCAGGGTACATAACCTTCATTTGAGGAGCATCCAACCTTTTCTGAACACTCAGACAGGCTGACAGGCACCCCTCCTACCAACTGCACCATCAGGGAGCACTCACTGCATGTACTCTGGGCTGGGCTGGCTGTGCCAGGGGAGGTACTCTCCACCTTTGCTCCTGTGGCTGTACCAGGCAGACTAAATTCAGATGTACTAGGCCAAGGGATGCCAGAAAAAGCAAAATCCCTCTAGCCTTACATTAAGCACAGTCACTGGGAGACAGAATTGTCATACAAACCTTGTAAGGATTTCAGATGTTGAAGCTTTTTTCCTTCATAGCCTTCTGTTATTTTTCCTAATTGCTGGTAGTAGTTTTGCACCAGTCTATTGATATTATTGCTGGTCCCATACACACTTTCAACAGCAGATTCCACCAGTCTCTCCTGTATCACACAGTACAAGACACAATTCATTTTCCAAGCCCAAAACTGTTTTGATCTGTTTAAAAAAACTCCATACCTAATTTGGTACGTGCACACAAAATTGTGAATTTAAAATGTGGCTTTAAAAATGGGGCAGACTGAGATACTGAAAACCAAGCAACATTTCAAGATGAAAAATTGCAGCAAAATCTTTCTAATTTGCCTCATCTCCATCTGTGAAGGGGTCATTCCCCTATCCATTCAATCTCTACAGCCCATTTTAACAGTCAAGCCAACTGCCAGCAAAGCAAGCTAATCTATGTGTAGCTCTGCTGTGACTTTCCATTACACAGAAAATCCAAACATTTACTTTAGAAAAAAAATTATTAATCTACGATGTAAGTTTTAATTTTATTTAATTATTTATCTATGAATTAATATTAAGCTGTTAGTATACAAACACTATTAATTAGTCACAAACCCTTTCTCAATAGATTACCATCTCCATTTTTTCTTTTTTTTTGTTATTCTTTGCTGTCAAGAGTTATGACAATTGTTTTCCTGTTTCAGTGTTTGACTTAATAAAACCTGTTTCGGCTGCTGTAGCAAATACTGAACTGCTATACATAAGTGTTAGCTTGTAAATAGTTTGCAAATTATGCTCAGTTTTAACACAGGTCCTCAAGGTCTTCTGCTGATACTTCCAGGCATAGGTTAATGCATACATTAAATTGCCTTCCATCTGTGCAAGGTAGCCCCTGTTTTGTTTGGAAAACAGCTGTTGACCATTTCCATACCTTGAAGTCCTGTCCATCATCTGAACTCTTTTTTTCAGCTTCCCCTCGGGCGTACTGCAGCAGTGTCTGCCCAATCACCTGCTCCATGTGCTGCTGAAGAAAATGAAGAGCTTCTTGGATTTCTGTGACTAGCTGCTGGTGAAATTCTAAATGGGTTTCTTGTGTTTCTTCCTCAAGCTTCTCCTCCTCTTCACGAATGTGGGACTCCTGGTAATCAGACAATAAGACAGCACTGCCACTTAAATATGTTAACAATTATAGCCAGCTTCACTTTGAAAGAATGTCCTTTTGGAATGTTACAGTTTCAGTAATTATAATAATATAATTTACAGAGGAAGTTTGTACAGTCATTTAACACATTTTTCTTTGCAACAGGACTGTAGCCTCTGTCATGGTATGTACAGTAAAAGTTGCACCCTGCCTTGCCTCCATTTTTGTGAATGAAAAGTGCACACTTCTCATCTAAGCTCTCTTATATAATTATATAATGAACAGTAGTATTTGCTTACCAGCATGGCCTGTTCTGTCATCCTTAAGTGTAGCAGTCTGACATAGATGGCATTCTATTTTGTTGCTGATGTCTTTCTTACATTTATATACTCAATTAAGGCTAAATAACATTAAAATATTCTGGGAGATGTGATAGTACCTATTTGATGCCTTCTTGGAAAGAAGAAATGCAAGTTGAAAAGAACATTCATCTGTAGAAATATTTTTATTTATGGTGGGTTGTTCTGACGTGTTATATTCATAACTAAGAAACATGTTTTTGAGGTTTTTGAGAAAGTTGGAATGTCATTAAACTGTTTCTCATTTTTTTTGGAGACTCCATGTCATGTGATTATGCCCAAGCTAGGATTCATTAGTCATCTTACATTCTATATGAAATCAATGGATAGACATGACATTGTCCACCAGTATAAAACTGGCCCAAGCAAAAATTAAGTTTGGGTAAAACAACACAGTATGTCTAAAAATCTGGTTGAGTGTCTGTAAATTAACTTCTTCCTGAACTCCTTATAGATTGGTTCTAGTTTTGGAGGTTGTTTATAACATGTTTTTTCTCTCTTGACTTTTCCCAATTCCACAACTATGCCCTACCTTTTCAGCAGTAAGAATCTTACATGGGTAGTTTTAGGCACTCCCTTGTGAGATGGGTTTTAGCTGGACTTGGAAAGGCTGTAATGGAGAGAGGACAAAGGAACACTAATACCTGAGGACATTTCATTTGCATTAGGGAATCCAGTGACTACATCAATTAATGTCTCCACGTGAGCTAAGTGAGAGGGAGTAGTGGAAAGCAAGAGGAATGCAGTGATATGCATTTGCATTTTATTATTTTATATTTAATTTCTTCTGAAAGTTAATGAGGTTTTCAGATTTTCAAACTTAAAAGAAACTGCTTCAATTGATGTTTTTCAAATAAGAAAACAGCAGGACACAGATTTTCTTTATTCCTTTTCCACATGGAAATTAAGGGTTTATATTATGCAAATCCAAATTAAAGGGGTACAGAATTTTCCTCCTAGCTAATTACACAGCAACAGCATGGAGCATAGAGCTGCAAAGTGTTTGATGGGTTCAAGTCATACGTGCAGCAGCAGTGGGCTGGGCAGAGCTATCACTGACACCTGCTGGGAGGGTTGGCTGAGGTTGAAATATGAAATGTGGTGCTGTTCTACATAAATATCCAATGTAGGTAGTTAAATAACCAACAACACTTAATAGATAACACTAAAAACCAGTCGCAAACAGATGTGGAAGTGACCTATGGGAACATCATATCTAAAAATCCCTTAAACTTTTCTTTTGTCTTCTTGACCTACAGTAGCCAGATAATTTGGGAGGATAGGGAACAGATGCTCATCTTCTTATGGACAGAGAGAGAGAAAAAAGAATGAAAAATCATGACAGTACAGAAGAACTTGCTTGGTGTGGTAGGCATAAGAATTTCTCCTAATGCTCCAGTAAGAACTTCTCAAGTGCATATTATAATCCCCAGCAGAATTAGTAGGAGCTTCTCTTATCCTGAAGTAGTAACTTCGCTGAAGTCTTTTGTACGTGTTGGCATCCTTGCCTTCTTGCATTAGTATCTTCATATAAATTAATTGCTAAATAAGCTTGCTAGGATAACACATATCACAGATGGCTATACACTCGATAAAGAATAAGAGATTTTAAAATGTCTGCCCAAATTACAACAGGCACATTCAGGGACCTCCTATGCCAGCAGTGTGCTTATTTTTGACAGAGGACATTTTTCTTTCTCCTTGGAGCTTGACCTTTTTTTTTTTTTTTTGTGGTTTGGATCTGCCATGGCTACTTCTAATGCCAAATATCACAGCATATGTGACTTCTAGAGACAACCCACCTGGACACTGTACCTACCACTGCCTTCTGTAACTGCCACTGGTCCTCATCTTGGCACAGGGAAGATCCCTTCTGCAGGGTATGTTGCTCTCTCAGCTCCTGCAGCGAGCTCTTCTTCCTGGACAGCCGCATGCGCGCCAGGGCTGCCATTCCGACTCTTCGGAAGGTTCCCCTTCTCAGCACTGAACACAGGAGAAGTCGGTGCTTTTGCAATATGTAGCTAACAGACCTGTAAAAAGGACCATTGAAAATCCATCAGTGAAACTGCTTGCTGGTTTGGTACACCTGTGTTCAGCAAAGCCTTTGCTTAAAGGTGACAAGAGTTATTCTTCACTCTGTGCGATGTCTTTTTGTACAAAGCATGCCTTGGAAAGCTGCTCAGGCATAAAGAATGGGTACTGCAGTGTTACACTTCTAGTTCTGTCACACTGAAGTTAAATTAAAATGAAAATAAACAAAACAAAAAGTGTTGCTAAAATAAAGTATCTATGTTTTATCTAAAATAAACATCTATGAAACATGTATCTCTATAAAATATATTATATATGTATAATAAAACATCTATATGTTCATGGAATGAACATTTTATCTTGCAGAAAATGCAACTCCACTGTGAGATAGGGAGTGCAGAGAGAGGCTGGTTCAAGACTAGAAACCACAGCCAATACTCACAAAGCACACCAGTGACAAATCATGTAAGACTATTTTTTCTAATTTCTAGGAGTCATGATGGTCTATTTTTTTTTTTCATTTGTTTTTGATATACTCAAACAAAAGTCTGGAGCAATTGCCTCTCTGTCTGAAGGTGCTAATAATCCCTCAACACTGCTTTCCACAAGGTAATGTACACAAGTTTTTATTTGGGCATGCAACAGTGAAGTTTTACCCCACTGCTCACTGATGAAACTGTGCTTACTCATCACTGAGGCATCCTAGTCTGCTTACGACACCTTGAATTATCTTCTCTTGTTTCTCAGACAGGTGCTTTTGCATCACAGCAGACAGAGCATATTCTGTTATCCAGAGCTAAAAGCAGGGAAAAGAATTACAAATATAAGACATGCTGATTTCAGCCAGTCACTGCATAAAGAAACATCAGTTTATTTTGCTAAAAAAATCATCCCTTCCTTTCAAAAACAAACTCATGCTGAATTAAAATTATCGTACTAATATGTTTTTCAATTATCAAAATCTTAAACAAAACTCACTTAAAAGAAAAGCTTTGCACGTGTTTGGATCAGCCCTGAGCTGTGTCCCCTACAGATTTTTTTGTTTCAGCAACAGAGGAACAAGAAAAAATAACTATATGGCCAAAATACTGCATTGACTCTTATCAGCAAGTCGCAGTAGGCTTTTTGTTTTTCTCTTTTCACTAGTAGAGGATGTAGTTTTTATTTTCATTGAACAAAATAAAGATATCATCTTCCACCACACTTCTGTCAGAGTAAACAGTGCTAATAGTTGGAAATGGAGATTATGTGATTAGGTAAGCATACAGACTGCAAGTTTACAGGTCCTTCACAGTGATATTTAGATTGAAGAATTTAATCTTTAAATGAATTTTGATGGACTTGCCATTAGACTGTAAACTTTTGAAGATATGGACCTAAGATTTTGTTTAGTATGTTGCCAGTATTTAAAGAATATTAAGTCATAAGGCATAAAAATATTTGCAAGGCTCCAACTCTTACTGTTAGATGAAGAGTATATTTTAGGCTACTGACAGCTGAATAAAAGCAGGTTACATGCTGAAGTATCCAGAACCCTAAATTAAATATAATACCCAGGGTGTCTGACAGTTTAACTTTGTGTTCCAGCATCATTCAGAACACGAGGGACTAAATTTTCAATTATGGCAGACAGGTAGGTTTCACTAGATCAGTATGTCCAGCAAAGGGTTAGATGTTGTCCTGGTTGCAGAAGAGGTGAAGCTTAGTGCCGTGTGGGCACATCCAAGTTGTTATTCTATACCACCCACATCATGAATGTGGGGGTGGTTTTGAGGTGAAAATGAGCACACCCCTCACAAGTGGGCACCATTTTTCCTCTTTCTCTCCAGCAGGAAGGTGTCAGCATCACGCCCTGCAGATCCAGCCCCCATCAGCACCCCTGCTCCCCATCCCATTTTCTCTGGAATGCAGCTACAGGACTTGGTGCTGAAAGCACAGCGGCAACAACGCTCATCAACAGCAGGACTGAACCAACAGAGCCAGTGCAGAGGCTGCCACGGGGAAAGGACTGGTTGAGGGGAGCCCCACTGACGACAGCTGAGCTGAGCTGTGGCCAGATGAGCTGAGCTGAAAGGAGGTGGCAGAATGGTTGGAAAAGTGGCAGGGACCTGCAGGACCAGAGCCGCGGGGTGGGAGAAACAGCAGCACAGACACCTGTGCAGAACTGAGCCCAGCAGAGCAGTGGCATAGCCTGACTCAGGGGATTTATTTGTCACTGGCTTTCATTGTTTCAGGCTGGGGAATGTGGGAAATGTTAGCCATAGGACTTCTCTTGCCATTCTGCCTTTGTTCCTGATGGCCACATGGGCAGTGAGTGGGAATGGTCTCCATATTACCTTTGTCTGGGGAATCCAAGTGGACACGACCTACAGGGAGCATCAGCCATCTGTTTGTTTATTCCCAGTGCTGAACTCCTTTTTGCTGGGTAAAACACCTCCTCTTTTTGCATACCTTTGCTATTAATATTGCTGTTGTTATAGTGCATTTCTTACTCCATGACTTTATGCTTTCAGTTAATTGTTATCTCAACCCATATGCCACTCCCTTACTGGAACAGGCAGGGGAAGGGGAGTGGCTCACTTGCAGTTTAGTTTCCATTTGGTGCTAAAACCAGCACAAATGTAAAATTGCACAATTGTTATGTTAGAAATTAGGAGTGGTATTTGGCCTCTCTGCTGGATATGAGTTTTTTCATTGGGAAGCAGTGATCAGGTCAGGAGAGAGGCTTTCTCTGTGAGCACAGAATGAACTCCCCTGGGAAGTGCACAGAACATCAGAAACCTTGTGATCTTTGGCTTCAAAATAAAAATGTATTCCTTTCATGGCTAGTACCTTCTCTGTAGAATACCCAGTGACACATGTAACTGACCTCTCTTCATGTAGAAAACCTTACCAAAACACATGTTCCTGAGCAGGATGCCTGACAAGGATGGGCAGGCAGTCAACAAGTGACAGATGAGGAGAGTGCAGCTGAGCATGAGAAGCACAGCCCAGAAGACTGCATGGCACTGGAGACCCACTATGCTGCTCTGGGCAAGAGCCTCAGATGTACCTGAGTAGCCAGATCTCAACTGATCTGAGTCTAGGTAAGTCTGATAATCACAGAGGACAGCTGAGCACAGTATCTTCTCTGACTGCATGCTGCAAGCATCAAATTAAGGTCTGTCAGGTCTCTGGGTATCATCATGACAGATGGCAAAGACTTGCTTGAAGTAATAATTGTTATCAGCATTTCCCTTTAGCAGCTCTGTGGATATAGCTCCTAGTGTTTCACACCTCTCTGCACATGCCTTGTAGATACATCACATTGTGTACTTTAATGTCTCTTTCAGCAGTTAAAAGAAAGTCTGAAAATGACCTTTTACTTTCTGGAAGTAATTTTATTTCCAGTGAGAGATTGGCTGTGGTTCAGATGTGGGTTTCCATCATTTTTGGAGACCTGATTATTTACCGAGAAGTTGCTCTTGAAGGGCAAGTCAAACAGCATGAGGGTATATATCACCAAGAGACAGAACACAGGAGATGATATCTGAATTACAACTGGAATGCTAAACGATACAATATTGCAGCCAAGAACCCAAAATACATCACCTCATTTGCTATCAGTATATCCTATCCAAAAGTATATCCTATCACTGTCAGTGATAACAATGACACTGCTTCTTGTAGTTGTTCTTTACTTCTGTTTATGAAGAAACAGCCTAGTTCCGTAGTAGAGAAGAGCTCCTTCTAAAGAATGAGTCACCTTTTCCATTAAGAGTGCATTTGGGTTAATCCATATGCAGAATTGAAAAAATGTCTCTGCACTTCCCTGAGACCAATGGGAAACTGAGAATACAGCAGAAATTCCTCCAGCACACAGTTATTAAACTGAACAGTAAAAGTACCTCAGTTGTGTAAGCAGTAAGAGAGGAAGAGGAAATGAGGGGGAATTATTACACATTTATGATGAGAGGATAAATAAGGAAGATTAAGAATTAGACCAAATGCTAAACCAGTGTCTCAAAAAGGCTATTAGGAAGATGATTAAGATAGAAAGGATCAGCTGGAATAAACTGGATACTGTATGTTTAATTGGAAACAACACCTAGGCAGGTCACCAGGATGGGCTAGCAGAGCTGGGTGTTTTCCACCTCCAAAATACATGAAGACCTCACACAGAGAGGCAGACGTGACAGCAAAGATTCTCTGGGAATGTTGAGGCTGCTGGCATGTGGCTGAAAACCAGCAAAACAGAGACAACTACTTCTTCAGGCCAGGTGGCAAGGTCAGGCTTTGTGCTTGCACCAATACTCCAATGTTGGGTCAAGTCACCAGGCATGTCTCCAAGCTTTCCTGTTCTTGGGAACAGCCTTTGCTCAAAGACAGGCGGTATGGAGGGAATAAACTCCTGCCGCTGCACAGACTTAGCTGCTGGAACAGGGCTCAGACTCTCCGATTCCTGCATTCAACCAGTAAAACCAGTGACAAAAGTATGGTAAATGGGGGAGTAAAGCTCTAAGGAATGTCTGGCTTCTTGAAGTGTTATTCCAATTGCTATGAAAAAATAAACCAGAGAAAGTGATAAAATGCACACCATGTCAAAACTGGTAAGCAGGTGCCAGTGCAGCTTTCTGGGTGTCAAACAATGACGTGGGAATGGATGGAAATCTCATGCCATTTTTATTCTACAGGCTTTCAAATATTTTGCTTCTTGGTCACAAGCCCATTACAAGATCCTCTAGAGCACTGCTGAAGTTAAGTATTACTCTCTGGCAATAAAGGTGAGGAATATGCCTCTCCTTTCTGTTTTGACATCTTTAGCACAGATTATTCAGGGAATGAAAGGAAAGTGATTTCTCTGTCTCGGCCTGTAGATGGGGTGCGATGCACACTGACTGCCAAGTGAGTCTCAGCCTGGTGCAGGAGGCTGCTCCCTGAAACTGCTCTTGACAGAAATCATGAGTTAGGGACTGTGTGGGAAAATGCTCAAATTTTTTTTTTTTCATTAGTCATTTATTCCCATTTGCCTCACTCATATCCTCAAGCCTCCAAGGCAAAGTTATACATGAAACTGATTTTTTTCTTTTCAGTTGTAAAAGTGATTCTTTTCACCCAAAGGACATCATATTCCAGACATGTATAAATGCTAGGAAAGATCATCGAAAAAAAGATGGTTCAAGTAAAAGGGGAAAAATGTGTTTTAGAGCTACTTTGAAAAGCACACACAAATACCCTAGTGAAAAGTCTTCTGGTGTTAAGACTTCCCAAGCCTGTAAAGCAGGTGACTGTGTAACACTTAGCACAGCACATTTATCAAGAGGCAAATGAAAAAAGTATCTCCTGCTGCAAAATGCCTGACAATTTCAAAGGCCTGTCAATATGACTGCTGATTTATGGATCTTTTGTCAAAATCAGAACTCTAACATCTATGGGATCTCCCAAATTACATAATCACCTCACACAAGTGTCCAATATCTCTTCTTCTTAAGCTGGAAATCAAGTGTTCCTTTTTGTAGGATGCAAGTGTCAGCTTATTGCTTAAATGCTTAAATTTAAGCTTATTGCTTAAATTGCTGCTGTTTTATAGTAGGAAAGGGGCAAGAAATGCACTTTGCATTTGAACATAATATAATGTTGAGATGTTTTTCAGACTGATGAAAATTTGTCAGCCTAGCTTTGCTGGAATAGTTATCTCCCTGGATGCTCTCTTTGGAAATAAAGCAGATTTTTTTACAGTTCAAATCCTTTCCAAAAAGCCACAAGCATTAAGTTAAAAAAGGTACTTAGGCTCCTGCACAGAATATTGTCTTGAGGAATCATAAGATGAATTTCTCACTAAGAGAAACTCTTATCTCTTCTTGGAATTTATCCTGCAGAATCACTTGTCCTTAAGACAACTCTGCCTGCCATTAAGGAATTTTTTGTGTTGAATAAAGCCCAGCTGCAGTGCTGCTGAGTCAGAGACCAATGGGAGAGCTCTGTCATTGCTAATTCCTCTGTAGCTCTATACATCAGTAATTACTGTTAATGACGTCAGCAAACCCTTTTTTTTTTTTTTTTTCCAGCTAGTAAGTCATCTGCTTTACGTTACGCATGCTAGGGTACCCAGAGTGATGGAAAGTCAATTTTTAAATTTAAATAACCTATGCTTGAGCATGACCAGAACACCTGAATTCACATACAATGAATCCACCACACAGTGCTGCCCAAAGACCTATTATTTAGCAGCTGAGTGCTGGGATGAACTAATCCTTTAAATCCTTTGAGAAAAATTCCCAGGGTATGGTTTATCCACTCAACAGTGTGCCCAATGATAACAACAGAGGAATGTACAAACAGCATTTTTGGACCAAAACATCAGACTTGAGACATCTCCCCTCTGTGGTGAGTCTCTTATTCATTAAATGCATCCTCTCCAGCCCTGAACAATGGCTGAGGTTCAGTGAGACACAGGAAGGGCCACAACAGAAGTGCCTTAATGTGCACTCTGACATGACACTATTCATAAGTTGCACACCAGAACCTCCCCTGCCTCTCTCTGTTTTTTTTATGACAGTGAATACACTGCTTAGGGCTCTGTGTGCTACGAGACATGCTCCAGGCCATGCACATACGAGGACAGGTAATTTGTGCACCCTTGATGAATGTGAAAATGAACAGCAAGGTTTAAACTTGACAAGTCAGGTATTCAATCTAATCCTTGATATAAAAGGGCAAAATAATTAAAAAATAAAAATTGAGGTCAGACATTGTTTCATTAATCACCAAAGGTACAGGCATGCCAAAATCAAACACTAAATGCCAGCCAAGAGTCCTGGAAAATACAAATATAACTAAGCATGTGAGCAGACTCACTGGCATCAGTGGTTGGTCCCAAGCACAGTTTAGCTGAGTTTGCTAGATAGCCCTGTGACACCAAAACAGAAAAATAGAACTGTTTTTCAAAACAGATCAGTTACAATAAAGGACATATAAAAGATCAGGGAGGTGCATGTTTGCATAATTCCAGATTAAAGAATATATAGAAGAAAAAAGGAAACACCTCAGAATTTTCAATGAAAAAAATTACTTTTGTATTTCCAAGGGTGTTCTAAACCCACTGGTTAGCAAACAACTCTACCAGATTTAGTAGGAAGCCCACAGTTTCCTGAATCAGAGTGTTTTACAGTAGAATCCTAAATATGAGTGGGTGAAAAAGTTGAACACCTTAACACAGCTTACAATAATTAGGGACTTGCTCACTACCTCATTAACAATGTACTGGATTGTCTGGGTACTTTGGAGAACGAGGGCAAGGAGAAATATGATTCTGCCAGTATTAAAGAAATCTGCCGACCTTTTATTCAAGAAGCTCCAATTACTCTATACATTGCAGCACACACTTAACACTTAGGAAAGGACACACCATTGAATAGAGAAGGTCTTTCTTTGACTAAGCTGTGAAGCAGTGACTAAGCTAGAAGCAGTGTTAACAGAGACATAGCACTGCATGAATAAACTGAAGGCATATTTGAGCCCCAGTCTGATTCCAAAGACACCTGCCTCAGCATTTACTCTTGTTTTCTCTTCTGGTGTCAATGCCCTCTATGATGGGCACACATAGAGCAGGAAAGCTGGATGTGTGTTTTTTCCCCTTCGCAGAGTAGAGTAAATTTATAAAAGTATGTATCATATCTTTCCAGTTATTATAGTATTAATGCATAAAAATTAGTAAGAAATATTTATCATTGCAAGGCTTCCTTGCCTGTAAACTGTATTTACATGTACCCTCTCCAAACAGACCCGGTGAAGGTTTTTTTTGAACTGTTTCTGTAGATGCCATGAGTTGAGGACATCAGAGAGCAGCCTTGCCAGAATGTGTTTATGTGCTGACAAAGCTGTCAAACACTGTGGACAGATGTTCAGTAATTACTCTCTGACTCCTCTATGCAAGCCTACATGCACAGCATATATATTCACTCCGTGCTGCAGGTAAAACTGCTCCTCCTCAGCCTAGAGTTATGTCTGGACCAGGCTATATATTTATACACTAAACACTCTCCACAGGTAAGTATCTTGATAATTTTTTTCTGTATCCCATTTTTTAGACACTGAAATCTCAAAACATAACATGGATCTTACTTCTTTTTCTTGCAATAGCTGTTCCTGGAAAAGCTTCCAGCGTCTCTGGCGGTGGTTCTCCCGTTTCTCCAGCTGAGGGGGCAAATTCTCCTGCCATTCCTCTTTCAGAAGCTCACATTCTCTTACAGAGAGGCTGGTCACCACAGGCAGGGTCTGAAGAAACAGCTCTGTCACCAACTCTGTTAAAGCATGGGAAGCCTTAGAGTACAGCTCCTAAGAGAGGGACAGAGAGAAACAGGTGACAAAGTGAACCCCCAGCCCTTTGGAGCTGTTTCCCTGCATGTTCCATGATTGATGCCAGTGAGGAAACCATGTGAATACACTGGGCTGGTCACCAAATCCTAGAGCTAAAATTCAATGCCAATAAGGCTTGATTTAAAAAGATCAGATTTTGTAGATGGAACAACTTAAATGTTTTAGTTCAAGCAACACAAGACATTTCAAATGTGACAGTGGCAAGAGCACGTGAGACCCTGTGTCTTAACTGTTGCTCACACGTGACTGCAGTAGAAAAGAATATCTTTTTTTACTGGCTATGGTGATGTGTTATAAAAACACCTATTTTGAAAGTTGCTGTGGAAACAATCCAGTGAAACAACACCTCAGAGGCACATTTTCTCAGGTGCTGATATGAAATGAATGAAGAAACAGGGAAGAGTTAAAAGGGATGGTATGGCTTTTAGCTCGACAAAAGTGACATCAGTAATGTCAGTAGTTGGTACTTCAAAATATGACACTCTTCACTGCCTCAAGAACAGAATTGTTCAAATTCATCCTGATGCAGAATAGTTTCAAGCCTAGGAAAACAAACATCTTGCAGTGATTTTAAGGAAACTAGTCCCATATGAAGAGTTTTTAATTGCTCAGGCTGTTTCACTCATAAGAACTGTTGGGGTGATTTAGTCTCATGGCACCTAAACTAAAAATTGTTCTAGTTTCACTGTCAAATACAGAGTGGTGACAGGAGATGTGTTGGCAACCTTGGTGCCATTTGAGATAACTCCTGGGGAGAAGGAGTGGGGACAGGTAGCTTTCCCAGCTGAAAAGGGAACAAAACCACACTGGAAAGTCACATGGACACTGCAGTATTCCTGCAGGATGATGGGCTATTTTTGTGTGAGCTCTGCATGATCCTACCAGTCCAAAAGGCTTTTCTGCCTAGCTGGGCTTACTTTCATTGCAACTAGTGTTAACCCTCTTCAAAACACATATAGTACTTCCTTTTCTTCAAAATACTGATAATATTTTTAAAACTCTTCTAAGAATTCCTTTTAAAAGAACAAGTCAGGTCTTCTAGACACTGCCTTCTTTTAAATACAGGTTTAATTACAATTTCCTAGATGATCAAAAGGTAGAACCTCTCACTAGAAACACAGGGATATTTATCCAGATATCAAATATATACTTGTCTGCAGCTCACAGACAGCAAATGTTCTAGTGGAATTTTTTTGGGGAGGCATACACTGCTATAATGTACTATCATGTAAGAGCTCATTCCAATTGCTAGATATTGAATTATAAAATACAAAATATTAAAAAAATAATTAAAAAACTCCACAAAAGCAAAAATAGAATGTTAAAGTGAAAGGACAAGAACTCAGAAATACAGACCAGAACTTAGGCTGAATATGAAACATAGTTCTGTGCCCCCATAATGATACATTTGGGGTTCATGTTATGTTTTCACAGCACCTTTATCTGTTCCATGTTTAGGTTTATGAATAGCCTTTGAACCGATTGATTTCTGAAAAATATTTTAATATTTCTCATTTATTGTAAAATATACAAGCTGTGCAGTGAGTACTAAATTATTATTTTCCTCCTATGATCCCTCTAGGATGCTAATCACCATATTAATTAGCTGCTTCACAAACAATAAATAGCTTAACAACTCCCTGCAGTAACCTCTTCTTATGGATAAAATTGAGGCACAACACTACAAAACATGTTCACTACAGCTTTGAGATGAGCTGTCTCAGCTCTTTCCACTCTCTCACCTGTTTAAAGAAGGCAGGATTTTCAGAATCCAGCTCCCACTGGCTTTCTTTAACCTCAAAGTATTCCAAATTCTTGCAAATTGGACTACATCTTTTTGAAAATGAGTACTGGGCATAAGTATGAGAATTAGTAGTCAAAGACCCAACATAATATCTAACTTTTGATAATACTTTTCCCATTTCTAGTGATTGCTCATAATCTAGACATGACAGTATCATTAAGGGAACATTTGCTACACAGGTGCATCCTGTGCTAAAGGATTATTGCCCCTACTCCTTAATTATTACAGTTACAAGTTCCTGTTACAACAAGAGGCATGATTTATACCATCCTAACCATCTGTGCTCTTGTGGGCCTGGCTTAGCTTGGCAAAAGCAATGCCAAATGGCTTGCCTGAATTCTCTCTTCTGCTGTTATTTTAAAATCCAAGACTCCAAGTTCTCAGATTTAACATAAACTCAAAGATACTGCATTTCTAATCTACACATCACACACAACATTTAATGAATAATGGCTCTATCTCTGTAAACCATCTCTCCCTCTAAGCTTTACCAGCCTTTCAGGACATGTTAATTCTCCTGCCTTTACTGGGTGTTCAGTGATATAAGAATTTCTACTGGGTCTGAAATAGTTCAGGAGTCTGGAGGAGTCTGTGACATTTCTACTGCAGTAGATCAAAAGATCTCAGGCAGGGTGTTAAGGAATTCTATTCTTAAACAACAGCAGCTAAATCCCTTTGAACACATTTTGCTGTGGAACTGATAGCATTTCCCTGGTATGCTCACAGCTCTGTGTTATTATTTGCTATGAAATATTTTGCACAGAACAAAAATACAGTATTTTGTTCCTTGTTGTCAATGCCATTTTGTTCTGCCTGTACCTCCTGCACCTTCAGATTATACTGTATGTTTACCTTTGGCACTGCCACAGTGGGGACAGTTATTGAAGAAAAATGTGATTAGTTCCTGTTACCACAGAATTCCTTATCTATATCATCTCATTAAAGTGATAATCACACAGACATCAGAGCCCAGGCAGTCCTTGCATGCCAGACCTAAGAGGACAGCATGCTGTACCCAGAGGCCATACCACAGGGACAACACAGAGGCCATGCTGTTGAATGCAGCACTTGAAAAAATGTGGTGGAATGGCCTTTTAAAATTTGAGAGGGGAAATACTAAGTCTACATTTAGGAAAGATTGCAGATGTGATTGAATTCTACCCAGCGACTCAAGCTAACAAAATAGTTCAAAACTAATTGCAGTCTAAGGAATGTACCTGATTTCATACAGCAATAAAGTCTGTCTGTGAGCAGGATTGGCACACTATGTATCATAAAAGTTATTTTCCACAGGAAAGAAAAGGAAAAATCAGTACTGCTTCCAGGATCTTATTTTTGGACTAGAGCCTCTAGAAGTACTTTTTTACATGCTTCCTGATATGCCATCTCTTGTTTTCAGAGTTTTGACTTAATGAAATTTATTCAAATTGATTCCATTAATAGAATAGCTGATTGCAGTATTGAATGAACCTGTTTGTAGTACCTGGCAGTCAATCTCAAAGCTTTTCAAAAAATCCCCAGTGAAATGCATCAAGCATAAAATAATACCATGGGGTATACACAGAAAGAAAATGGACTTAGATTAAAATGCTGAGTGCATCAGAATTTTAAACAAGGCAGTAAATATATAATTTTGTCAAAAAACAGGGGAAATACATAGCTTATCAGATTTCACTCAAAGAACAATATTAATTCTCCCCCTCAAATCCAAATGATTAAAAGGTTCCTACAAATAGATGAGTAAATAGTGAAATTGTGAAGCAGGAAAATGTATTTAGAAAGGCTGGTTGTAGTTTATTTTACATGCCAGCCACTGAAAAGTATTTATTATCTCAAGGAGGGAACTGCACAGCTATTTGTCAACTTGTGATAGAACATTTTATTAAAGGAATTGAAGTATCTGATCAAAGCTGTAGAACACTGCTGCATGTGCCTCCAGAAGCTCAGTGGCTGGGACACCTGGTTAGGAGGTAAGAGATTCCTCTCCCAATCCATATTGTATCTTATGGAGGACAGAGATTCAATACTCAGATCATGCATCCCATAAATACATAAAAAATTCTGGGACACTGGACTCACACACCACTAGCCAATAGAAGATACTTCACATATACTCAGAAGATAAACTCCCTCAAAATGGGGAAAAGCTGATTGCATGTACTTCTCTCTTCTATGTGAAGGATTCTGGAAAGTCAACTGGAAAATGAAAATCCTACCTGCTTTTAAGCATCCTAACATCAATAAAACACAGTGACATTGAAGTAATCCTTAGCACAAGTTAATAAAAAAGCCCCACTGCTTGATTTCCATACATTTAAAATGGAGGTTTATTGAAATTTCAGTCTTGCCCCCTCACTGGTTTTTGATTTACTCAGGAGGCAGTTTCAATCTTCTCTTTTGGTACTACTTTTTTAGAAATAAGCCTTTGTGGGTAAGGTTATGTCCTTCATGAGCTCTAACTACTAGCCAATTGTGAATCTGTATAGTGGTAAAATACATTTTCTTATGCAGTAAGGCAAGAGGGAAACTTCAGAATGAAGGCTACCCCTATCAGACATCTTGTATCAGCTTTGACTGAAGTGACCAAAACAAATCTAACAGTGCCCAAACCCAAAGTTAGAAGAGGCTCCCATGGTATGACTTCACAGATTTAATCTATCAGATGATGCTGTATTTTTGGGGTAAGTCACAGGGCAAAAATTTCAAAAGTGAGCCTTTGAGGTGGAGGTCTCTTGATAGGGATTTCCACCTGAGACAAACTGAGTGATTCCCCTCAAAAAGATGCCAGATCTTGGTACCCAAAAATGCAGTCCAGCATCCCTAACCATATCTCATGTTAACAAAATCATATAAGGAAAGTAATGAAAGAGAAAGTTCATAAGAATTTGCACTTTTTGTCAAAAATATTTTTCCCCATTTTATTAACAAAGTAAAAAAATCAAATACTTTTCCTCAAACTTTATGTCTACCCATCCATAAAATGTCTACTGCCTTGCCCATTGATAACACTCATGACTTAATAGCTTTTAGTCTAAATTCTTGTGCAATTCATTCCTGTGTCAAGCCAAATGAAATAACATTCTGGTGAACTGCTATCAGCAAAGGGGAATTATAAATGACAATAAATTGTGTTTTTATGGTTTTGAAATAAAGGCTGAGGAAAAAGACCTATCTTACCATGTACTACGTAATTCCTAGCTGTTAATTGATTTCCTTTGTGCAACCTGCATGTCTGTTTTCTTAATAATGAACTGTTATCCCCCAATCTCTTCAGTTCTCCTTTCCCTACTGAAATACATGGGTAGTTCACAAAGTAACAACAACACCAAGAGGGAGAAGATGAAAGGTTGGTGAGTATGTTATATGTTAAACTTGAGACAGACTTGAGATAAGACTTTGTTCAAGACAAACAGAACTGGATATACTGAGGCAGGGAGTGGGGTGGGTGATGTGTTGTTGTTGCTATGCAATAGAAAATTTTGGTAAAAAACAGCACAAAATCCCTTGTATACAGGACAATTCTGCAGACTGTTCATGAAAATATTAGGCTGATCCATTCAATTAGTTTTGCACAACTTTTCCTTCAGTTATGATACACTGTGATAATCAAAATCATTCACCCCCATTCTTCAACACACATTTCAAAAATTAGTATGGAGCCTGTGTCTAGACATAGACTATTCACCTACAGCACACTGTTTAAATCCACTAGTGTGGCTGAAAAGTCCTACACTATCCTCCAAATATAACTCATTCATTCACTTCAGGCCTCAACAGATTCCATTGACCTTGGTTAAATCATTTTAATTGATTTATTCATGTGTACACAAAACAAATGTACTCAATTGTTCTATGCAAACCCAGTCAGCTTCCAGATCATTGAATTTTTACATATTTATTCACCAGTTTGGATAATTCTTCCATTTACTGTAGCAGTACAGACTTCCCTAGTGCTAAAGGGTTATATAAATCTATCTTGATCTGTTTAAAAGGCAAAAAATGAAAAAATGGAAAAGGCATAGAAATTTGATAAGGGTTTAGAAGAACGGTGTGAGAACATGCTAAGGACCTTCCACAAGGGAGTGGCACTTACAGGTTAGTGACACCTTTTCTTCTGTCCCCAGAATACTCACTGGTTCCCTGTTCAGTCACATGGTGACCTCTTCCTTGTATTTTAATATCCCTTTGTTCCTTGAGATCATGTTTTGGTTTCTTCATTTGCAAGGCAAATGACTAACAGTTAAGCTTCAGGGAGTGCAGATCTCAAAAGGCAACACCAAACTTTGCAGTGTTCATAGAAGTGCCCAAACTAGCTGGTTCTACAAAGGACTATGGTCCAAACCCAGTGGGGACATAGGACTTGTAGCACAGAGCTGCCTGCTGCCATGTAAGGCTTGCTGGTACCCAGCCTGTTAATGCCTGCTTGTTTAAGTCTACTCGAGCTGCACAACTGCACTGTGGAGGACCTCAAATCCCTGTCATCTTCCCTCTGCTACATTGCCTTCCCCATTAGTAGCAGCAGCTTCTTCTTATGACAAACCTGGAGCAACTAAGTGAAGAGTCCTGCTGCCCAGGGGAAGACTTGTGCTTGTACATGCTGCACTTCTGCTCTGCATGTGTGGTGGAGCAGAGAGAGAAGAAAAGGCATTGTGTTTGTGAGATGCACCTCCTTCCTAGAACAACAACTCTACCTTTGCTTTTACACCCCTGGTTATGGAAAACGTGTAACCACTGCACTGTCCTCAGCTGTACAAGTCAGAACAGCCCCATTTACCTTCAGTGGGGCTATGCTCATTTGTATTATCTCTTCTTTCTAGCTTACAAGGTATAGTCAAAAGCAGCCTCCTCTCCTCTTGTAGGATCTGTATTTGGGGTTAAGGGGAGAAAGTGCAGTTGTTCACTATATTAAATATCACAGTAAAAATGTTTTATTACAGAAAAAAAAAAGAAATTAAGATTTGTGGACCCTTATTTAACACATGCCAGTTGGATCACAATATGTGCAGTTTTTCATGTCTGGCAGTGTTTTGGTTTAGCCATAGGAGAGCAGCTATAATATGGAATATAATGGCTTAGAGCTGGGTGAACTGGCAGAGTTCAAGTTTCTGCAGCTCTCCTGGCAACCTGGCAATTCTAGAAAAACTTAATTTACCCAAACCAAGTTTTCTTTAGTGGGAAAGAAAGCTTAGTACTGAAAGAAATAGGATTTTTAGTCTGGTCTTAGTGTTACTAAAGCAGAGTACACAATAAAGGAAAGCAATATAATTTCACAAATGAGTTGGAATTGTGTAGGATAAAAAAAAAAAATCTGTTTAGTCTCCAGACTTCACATGAATTGAGAAAGGGGATGGAGAGTTAGTAACTATGGATGATGAACTGAGCACAGTAATATCAGCAAACATGTTGATTTTTCTATTACATAGCTTTGTACATTTAATCTACTCTGATTCACTGGTATATCCTTCCAAGCAAACCTTTCTGGTCTCCAAAGCAGTAATTTTTCTCAAATTGTCTGTTGCTTGCATTATGACATAAAACCATGTCAAAACTATTTGTTCTATACAGAGTGGCTTTTTCTTTTTATCAAATGCATTTGGAAAAGTGCTTGTGGACTACTGCTAATTAAGATTGTACAGGTGTATTATCCTTATGTGATGGAGACTACAAGTTTCTTCAATATCCTGATCTGGTCATAATTAATCATGACAAGGATCCTGTTGAGCTGAAAGTGATTAGTTCCAGCCTAATTAAAGGTCACTACTGACTATGGTTTTGAGCTTCCCCAGATAGATCATGTTATCATATTTTTTCTGCATAGAGAGAAAATAATTAAAGATGATGCAAAAGCATGAAGCACCTAGAATTTTCCAAATCAGTAACGAAAAGAAGTGTAGAATATTACTTACACCAAAGATCTGAACCTATTTCAGGAAACTACCTAAAACAAAAACAATTTCTCTGTGAGAAATGAATGAAAAGACTGCATTTGGAGATGTACTGAAGTTCACTTAGAATAGTATCATCCAGCAATGGTGCAGGAGAGATAATTATGCCACATAAATGAAATCTCCCTCCTGGTAGCAATGACAGACATCGTGTGCTCTCAACATTACTGCAACCTTGTTAGCCACCTGGGCAGCATGTTTTGGCAGACCATGCAGGCATTTTCTGACTGATGTGAGGTTAGGAAACATAGTGCTTTGGGAAGACAATGGAAAAGGCAAGTTAATATGGACGACTGTCCTGCCTCCAACTTCTGCTTTGTAAGCCTAGCTTTGTGGAGCTGCAATTCCTGGAGCTGATCCTTCCTGCATTTCCCCAATCTTCTCCAAGGCCTGACACTGCAGTGGGGTTAGGCAATCTTCAAAACTAATTTAGCAAATGACATTTATCACTAGAAGTGGCACCTTGTAGAGATCGGCGACAGCCTCTGTGCTCTCACAGTCATCCTCCTCTTCCAGATCCCACTGTGCTTGCCAGTGTTTCTCTATCAGCTCATGGTAGGCCTAAAAGAAACATAGTAGGTATATTTAAGTAGCTGAAAAGATCTTAATAGTTTCTTGTGATCCTTCTTTTTTCTTCCTCAGTGCTCTTCCCATTTATCACTACAACAGTAATTGTTTACCTGGAACCATGACTCAGAGGGAAATGAAACTTGCCCCACCACCTTAATTTGAGCTTATCCAGTCTTGAATATAAAATTCCTTAGCCTTGGCAATATGGGGTTAAAAAATATGTACATACTACTACAAAACCTGTGAAATGATCTGATTTGAAACCTGCTTTCCAGTGTATGAATATCACTACATCATAGCCATTACTATGAGGTGCAGAACAGCCATCTGACATCATCATGAGACACCTGACTTATAGTTTTGTCACACTGTAGAGGGCTTTTCCACTGGGGTTGGTCACCATGTCCCATGGTGGTTCCTAAAAGGCTGACCTATGACATGGTTCTGACTTGGTCCTTGGTCACAGTTTTAAGAGGGATGCAAATTTTTTCTTCAGGTGAGGACTGTGACTGTGGACATGTTGGCAGGCCCATGGAAGATTATATTTCACAGACAAAGACTACCTCAATCTACAGACTAATGAGTAGCATTATACATAAATATTCCATATTTTGATTTAATCTGCCAAGTGCTCCCTTTCACTCCCATGGTAAATGGGAAAGGGAGCACTTGGTAGATTAAATCACTCCCAATACCTTCATTAGGTATGTGAATAGAGCTCTTCTAAAGAGGACCAAAGTGCCCATAAACTCTTCATCATTCTTGTAGACTTGAAAGTTCACACATCTCATGGAGTCATACTTTATGACTGAATTTGACAAGTTAACTGCTATAACTTGTATGTCCACCATGGGTAGGCAGAGCCAGACTGGATTACTTTTTGTGTTCTTCATTGATCATTCCTATATTCTCTCCCAGTAAAGGACAAAATTTAAATGCTTCTTTTCCAACAGAAACATAGATGAAGGAGAAAAAACGATACAGGAACTCTAACCTTTACTATGTATCCCATTCTGTCTTATAAAAAAATTGGATCTGCAGCAACTCAATCTTTACTGCCCTACTTGTGTTCAGAACAATCTGATGTGAATGAAATTTATTGCAAAATCCACCATCATAATTGGCAACCACTTAAAAATCAGCAGAAAGGTCAGTTACTGGCAAAGCTGCTACCATGGTGGTGTGAGCCCCTTGCTGAGGTGAAGGAGGAAAGGCAGAGAAAAGAGGTGCTTTTGATGGGTACAGCTCTGGGCTCATAGTGAGGCTTTGGAATCAATTCCTTTACTGTTGGGCTGGCTGTGACATTATGAAATGAACTTAAAATAGCTCCTCAGTGCCAAGTGGATTGTTCTCACAAAATAATTACTGGACTATTTAAGTCAAACCATGGGAGCTGCAGGTACAAATTTTTCTTATTCTTCGAAGAGTTTCTCACTTAAGACCCCATCTGTTCTGGGACAAAAGACTCTCCCACTGTGCAGCAGAAAGGCTTACATTTCTGACTTTCATAATTTGTACACAGACATTTCATAATCCTAAGACTCAGCTGTCTTCTGTCCTGCAGCATGAAGTGCAAGTTGCCCCTCCCTGCTCAGCCTGTCAGAAAGCTCTTGAGCAGGCTTAGTTAAACTCTAGACTAATGATCTGCTCCTATGAATAGAGCATCTCTTGCACAAAGCTGTGTGACTCTACCTTTGTAGGGAAGGGGACTTAATGCAAAATTTTTAAGCTTTGTTCAATGAATCTGGGATATGTCCAAGAGCGTCCAGTGATGTGTAAAAGGAAAATACATTCACAAGTGCACACTGGCTACAAAAATGTGTGACAGAATTATTTGTCTCAAGTTATGAAAAGGCAAAGATGTAAAAAGTGCTCTACTTGTTTTGACGTGAGGTGTTGCCAGGCAGGTGTGCATACAGGAACAGTAACTGCATTATCCAATTCATACAATATAATTAAAGAATACGGCCCTGCAGCGCAAAATTGCAGTGTTAATATCAATAAATTTTGACAGTTTGCTGCAGTAGGAATCTGGGTTTTCTCATACAGTAATTTTATCTAAGTTATTAGACCATCGAAAGTTTAATGCTGCTGGATGTAACCACTTTCACCTTAAATTATTTCTTTTCATAAATTGAGGATTGATTTTTTTTTTAAATTCTTAATAACTTGGGTTTGCAGTTCTCAGCAGTTACTCTAATTTTGCAGCTCTCAGCATTTACAGCTAAGAACTCTAATTTTGTATATTCATTTGGAACAATAATAACAAATCTCTACAGAAAATATGACCATGAAAACATTACATTGGCCATTGTATACCATATTAAATTATCAACTGCAAACCTTCTCTAAGGCATTCTGCCAGAGTTCATAATTAGTTTTTCCTCTACTTCTCTGAAATTTGGTACGTCTTTTGAGCCTCAGTGACCCCACTCATAGAAAAGCAATTAGATCAGTGCAGACTGTTTGCTTCTGTAATGCAGGCTGGATATTTCCTGTCCTGAAGCAAACACACAGTATCTAAATAAAAGATGTTTTCAACAAAACATGCAATTTTGCATTAACCCCACTGGCATTCTGTTCCAATGCAACAACACCAACACTGCAGGAGACGCCATGGCAACAGGGGTTCTGACCCTGTCCACCTGTGCTACTGTACATGATTCTCATGAGGACACAAAATTCCCAACTGTATGGAACTGGGAGAAATCTGCAATACATGTGGCCTTTTAAAAACTAATAGAACAAGGAAAATAAGCTTTTACTTATTCACCTTGAGAAAATTATGAACATCTTCAGTAAGAAAAGCTTTGCTAAGGAGACTCTCTTGTTCAGCTTCCCGTCTGCGTTTGAACTCTTCCTTTTTCTTCGCACGGCACTCCAGCCGATTCAAGATCAGGTCTTTACTTTGTTGGATGCACTCTGGAACATAAACCACAAACAATTAGGCACCACAACTCCACAGGGAGAAAGCAGCATCTGCTACCGTCACACAACATAAGCTCACGGAAATCTGTTAGTGAGTGAAATAGACAAGTAATCACTATGCAGGATTTGCAATTTACCTTACCCTAATGGCCTTTTTAGATGTGAACTTCTAGATCGTTACATGGCACTCAGAGCTATCAGGTTTTTGGACTGCAACCATCCTGCACCCTCCCTTTCACTGGTGCTGCTGTTTATGCAAAGGCAGCGTGTTAGCTCAAGAAACAGATTCCCCCATGCAGCATCCCAAACCTCTCCCTCCTGCTTCAGGAAGGTCGGTAAGTGCTCATTACCTAATTGCAAATATGCAAATGCTGCTGCAAGGACAGGGGCAGTAACATATGCTGGGGAGAAAAGGTCTAAACAGTGCTAGTTCAGATCAGCTTGAACTGGCATGCAGCCATACATACCAGACTTCTAAAGTGACTCATCCAAGAACCTGCAGTAGAAGTTGTCAAGGTCCCTCCAATTTCGTGCTAGTAATGTGAACTGTTTGGGACTAAGTTCCTCCCCCTTCATTCCCCCTGTAGCTCCAAGTGATATATAAATTCATGAGTCTATTTGCATCCTGGGCTGCTGAGTGCAATTGGTGCTTTAAATGTTCTGCCACTTCATGTCTCATTGCCTGTCCACCTAAAAAGAATTTTATTCATTTCTCCCAGCTGCCCTACCCCAGAGCAGTATTTCACTCCTGACACAAGCAACTAAAGGGGAATGCAAAAGAAGTTACCTGTGGCTGATGTTCTGCCACCACATCAAGATGCTTTAACTACAAGAAATTATTTTGTAGAGAAACAAAAGAGGACAGTACTGCAGCATCAAGAATGTTATTTATTCTCCATGCTAATATACTGTGGTTACCCATAGGCTGATGATGCACTGACAGAACACTTGAAAGTGCACCAAAAGCACAGGAAAGCTTGTAATGAAAATATCACTCAAATAAATGTAGCAGTGTTTTACTTTTAAACACTATTGATTCTTTGCTACCTCCTTGTATTCTAGGAGCACAGTCTTGCTGGCTTTGTGCTCTGTTTGTGAATTATAGGTACAGTTTAACTTTTATATTTAGGAGCTCATAAGAAAGGTCAACATAAGACTTCTTGGAATAAATCCTGCACTCCAGATCATTTTCTTTTAAAACACTTTCCATTTCCATCTAAAACCAGGAGGTTGATAATGTTCTTCTGCACAGGATGTACCAACTGTAATATACAGCTATATATAACTATAAAGACCTACTTTGCATAAAATAAAGGCTTTGACAGAGGTATTTTTGCTTTGGAACAAGTGAAAATTGACAAAAAGAAGGAAAAATCACCCAGAGACACCCATTTATGCTTACAGAATGTTAGTGGCTGAACCTATGTGAAAATGATGAACTAGGCATAAACAATTCTAGAAGCAAACATCCATGAAAGAAACTATATCACAATATACATGTATTGGTGAATATCAGCAAACTGGGCACACAGCTGGATGTTCTGAAAGAGGATCAAGTCTGCAGCACTTTCCATGATGAAATAACTGGCTCAGTAGATGACAGGAGAGTGGTGGATATTGACTACCTTGACTTCAGGTAGGTTTTTGATGCAGTCTCCTGACAGATGCTCACAGAGAAGAGGATGGATGGGCAGGCAATGAGATGGACTGACAACTTGCTCAAAGTCCACCTGGAAACCAGCACCTACTGGTGTACCACAGGGGCCAATACTGAGTGTAATCCTGCTCAGTAGCTTCATTAATAACCTGAATGATGGGGCAGAGTGCAAATTTAGCAAGTCTGCAGAGGTCACAAAAAATGGATGGAGTGGCTGATACACCACACATGCTTGTACTTCCATCCACAGGGCACTTGACAAGCTGGAGGAATGAGCTGATGCAAATCTGATGTTTAACAATGGGAGGTACAAAGTGCTGCACCTGGGGAGGAACAACCCCAGGCACAAGTACACACTGGGGACTGCCCAGCTGGAAAGCAGCTTGGCAGGAAAGGACCTGGGGGTTCTGGGGGACACCAGGTTGAAAATAAGCCAGGGAGGAGATCCTTTCCCTCCATTTAGCTCTGGTTAGGCCACACCTTGAGTGCTGTGTTCAGTTCTGGACTCCACAGCCAAGTACAAGAGAGACAAGGAGATACTGAAGAGAATTCAACAGAGGGCCACAAAGATGATGACTGGACTGGAGCATCTCTCCTATGAGAGAAAGCTGAAAGAGCTGGGACTCTTCAGCCTGGAGAAGAGAAGGCTCAAGGGGGATCTGATGATATCATGTATATAAACACCTGGAGAGTGGGTACAAAGAAGACAGTGCCACTCTTTTCTGTTGTGCCCAATGAAAGGACCAGAGGCAGCTCCCAGAAACTGAAACACAGGAGGTTCCTTTTACCATGAGGATGACTGAGCACTGGAACACGTGGCCCAGGTGGAGTCTCCATTCTTGGAGATAGAAGCTGTCCGAACATGAGCCTGGGCAACCAACAGTAGCTCAACCTTCTTGAACAGACAGGGTGGACCATACAACCTCCAGAAGTTCTTTCAACTTTAACCATTTTGTGATTCTGTGAATTTATGACTTTGAGATAAGGCACAAATTATCAGCACCAACCCCAAAGTGAGTGAGCAGCACTGCAGCAAGAACATACTGCAACAAGACTGCATTCATTCTGAATATTCAGTTCACTGAACTCTAAACCTAATGACATTTTGCTATGACAATTTTCTTTAAATGCGTCCAAAAGTAGCAGAAATGGTTCTGGAAATTGTGCTGAAGTAGTTTTCATTATTTTCTTTCTGGCTAAACATTTACCGTAATTTTCTGTGAGTGCTGATGGGAGGCACTGAGCCCTGAAACAGCACCTATCAGAGAACGTGGGGCTACATTTCTCAACATTGACCATTAGGTAACATACAAAATGACACAGGGACAGCCTTCAATCAGTGGGTCAGTCAGCTTAGACTTTATTATAATTGTGTACTTTTTAGATAGGCAATATGAAGAGGTGTAAAAGGAAGAGGAAAAGACTTCATTTTAAAGGTAGTTTAGTCTGACATAATAAGAGAGATTTATAGGAGGCTCATAAGCTTTGTAGCTTTAACGTTATCTTTTCAAAAGAGTGATAGCACAGCTGCTTCTGGCTTTACAGGATATCCTAAGACAGTGTCTTATGTCAGCCAGTATCACCAGCAATGCCAAGTATGTGAACAGCAAATGGAGAAATATCACAAATACTTGTAGCAAATGTGATTCTTCTTCTCTGTTCAAATTAATGGAATTAGATTATGTGAACTGTAGAGTAAGTATGTAGTAATACCTGGAACAAGACATAAAAGGCCTAAAGTCAAAGTTCCCATTCCAAATATACATCCCCCAGAAGAAAACTGATCCTGGTCAATCCATTAGTATCTTTTTAAAACAGAGAGATATATATGGCTGTAGCTGTAATTTTTTTACTCTTTAAAACAATGAGAACTCATGAACTCATGTTAGAGCTCCAGTCTAAGTACTCACCATTACTGTAATGTGCCAGCTGTTCCCAGAAGGCCTTGTGCAGATCTGTTAGAAGCTCTTCCTTTTGTCGGACTGAAAGATTATTCTTTACAGTTAAGTGGTCCAGGATATTTGACACAGTATTTAATCTACCCTTACACTCTTCTGGTATAGAGGATTTCAGTGAATCGATCATTTTCACCATAAGCTCCCAGTTGAATAACCTTTCCTGAATGTCCTAAACCAAACATAAAATTCTGTTTAGAAACCAAGAATGTGTCTTTGGTTGTGCTTTCCTTTCATTGAACTACTGATTCCCAAACCACAAAGAAAATCACTGAGGCTTCTCAAAACTATGTGAATAACCATTTTCATGTACTTAAATACTGCTGAAAGTCTTGATCAGTGCAGGCTAGTAGTAGGTTTATTGAATGTTCAGTTGCAAGAGCTAATCTAAAATTATTGGTGTTTTTCATTATTGGTAGCTGTCAAGAAGACATTAAGTCTGGAAAAGATAATAACAGCCTTGCAGAACAAACTTAAATACTTAAGGAGGATAAATGGACAGAAGACAATGAAGTCCTGGACCTCTTTTCAAGATACTATATGGCACACCAGTACAGGTCCTCATTTTGAAATGAGGACACACACCTGATTCTGTTAATGCTGTGATTCCTTCAAATACATGGTCAGACAGAGTTCAATACATACACTAAAAATCAGTATAATTGCCTATGGCCTAGCAGCTTTTATTGCACTATTAAAGAAGCAGCCCATGATCACAGCAGGGAAAGATTTCCTGGGTGAAAGTGCAGCTGCTTTAAACAAGGTTAGGAAGGTTTTGACAATGCTATGCCAAGTTAACAGCTGGACTCAATCTCAAAGGTCCTTTCCAAACCAAATGATTCTATGACTCTCTGACTTACTGTAATTAATAGAGCTGTACCTACAATGACCTTTGCAATGAGATTTCAGCATCATCACAGTAGTGACTTCAGGCACGAGTATCTCCTGTATCTGTATCCAGATATCTTATCTGCAGTCTGCCCATCTGAAGGAACTTACTGTACAGCCCAGTTTGAGTCTACTGTGACATGCAGCAAAGACTTTTCTTCATACCTGGCCAGCTTAGTCTACTTAGCTGCTCCAATGCAAAACTAACAAGCTAATAATTACTGTATCTGTTTATACACCAAATTACTAATAAATGCACTGATTGCAACTGTACGTTAATCTATAAATTACATGTAAGTCTTTCAGTATATCCTGTGCAAAAAACAATGAAGAATCTGTTAGATTTATCACAACATAAAGCACAGTGCTGGTGCATTTATGAACACAGTTTTCCCTCTTCAGACCGTATCACTAAAAGCTCCATTTATGAACACAGTTTTCCGTCTTCAGATCGTACCACTAAAAGCTGATAAGAATTTTGAATTCCAGTTAAAGTCACTGAACACACAGAATCACCCTCAAATTTAAATTAGGATTTGTCAGTCAAAGTGGAATAATATTTTGAAAGAAAAAGAAATTTTGTAATGCCCACAGTAACCATTCTCCATCGATTAGATCTAGTGCTCTTGCTCCTGGTTCACCAGCTGCATTAAAAATACTTTTTCCTTATCTGACTATCTAAATAGTATTCTGAGAATTAGAACTCAAGTGCAGAGAGTTCACCCTCCTGTGAGTCTTCCTAAACTGCAATGGAAGTTGAGCTCTTTTCAGTAAAGCTCAAAGAGACAACTGGATTAAGTAGTCTACATCACTCCTGAGGCAGGACTGACAGACTCTGTGCATTGACATAATTCTTTCTCTTCAGATTGACTAAATCTGTCTCTACTTTTATTTCTTTTTTACTTTACCATCGCCTGCAAGTCTTGAGATTCACTTAACAAGCTTTCTACTGCAATCATCTTCTCAGTCAGATCCATCATTATCTTTCTTGCTTTGGCACTTGAGCATTTTGATTGGTCCAAAAAATCCTGCTGGGCTTTGTCTGTCTGCTTCCAGAAAGCTTCCATCTGTGGAATATGAATCAAAAAACAACCCATGTTCCCTCATTAATCATCTGGTATTTCATTACAGAAAGAGGCATATATATTAGTCTACTGAAATACAAGTCACTGGGATTACGGACAGCCCTCAGTATTAATTATATTGAACAATTTGCAAAGCTAAAGAGACTATTATATATTTTATATATTTTTTAATATGTATATATATATATATTGGTGGTGGCACATAAGCAGTAGGTCAAACCTGACCTTTTAAAATAACTGTAGTCATTCTTTTTAACTAGCCAAGAATTTGTTAATTCTCTACACATTGCATCTATAAGAGCCTGTAACGCTTTTGATTATATTGATGATAAAAACCTAGAAGATAAACTGCATCTCTTTTATTCTGGGAAGTTTATCTTGCTGTAGGAGCAGGTATTCTAGTCAAACAATATTTTTACAAAAAAAAAAAAGAAAAACTGAAAATTACTACTGTTTTACACCATCAAAGCCTCTCACAGCTAGATGTTACATCAGCACTTCATTGGCTGGGATTAAGTACTTTATGCAGTGTCAGCACACTGTATGTGCCAATTCTGATAGATTACTGTATGGACAATCCCTAGTTTTAGGTTCTGATTCCACAAACATGACTGTGTATAACTGTCAATATGCTGTGCTCTGGGGGATTACTCATATGCATAAAGGTGAAAAATGCATCCATCACGAAGATTTTTATTAAGTATCCGTGAGTTTTGGAAAAAAAAATATGATTATGGCATCTGTAAATATGGTAAAAACCCCTTTATATTCTCAGGAGAAACGTGGATTAGTTCAAGGTACTGATCTATACAAATCTGCATAAAGGGAAACTATTTTCAATATGATGAAAAGCATCTGCAGGCACAAGAGTGACAGACCCACCAAAGGATGATTGCTGCTGGTGAATAAATGCCTCATGTATTTCAGCAAGGTTGCCAGCAATTGTTTTTACACCACTAACTCTGGAAAACTCTAAACAAACACTTTTCCACTGAGCAAAGTTAAAGTGCAAAAGAAACTTGACACAGATGTTCCCATGTTACCAGAATTTCCACTAAAAAGTGAAGTGCTCACGGAATCGAAAGAAAGCTGAGAAAATTTCCAGTGAAGCATTTAAGCACCAGACATTAAAATATGTAACTCCTGTATGAAAAAGACCCAAGGCTGAGCTGATGGGCTGTTTGGTCCAGGGCTGAAGTGCAGCAGTCAATCAGCACTGGCAGCTCACAGAGGTGTCACTCTTTCATTTTCATCAGCAGTCAATTTGTTCAAACTTCAAAAATAGGGCTGGGAAGAATATTACTCAGTTTACTGGAAAATACTACATAGAATGTTCTTAACCTCCATTTTTTTAGCCTGAAAGCTATACTGACACAGTGAACCTACTTTAGAAAAAAAAAAAATATTACTTTGAAAATCAAATGCCTGCTATCCAACTGTATTTTCACATCAAAAAAAAGTAAATATATTCTCACGTGGAAAGTTGCTAAAGAAAAATGCTTTGCTAAAGTAAATGCACAAAACATACTAAAGCATTACCCAGCAACTATATTCTTAGTACTTTCAGCTAAAAAAAAAAATTGTAGCCCCTTATTACTTGGTTAAGGGGATTGATAAAAGCAAGGTGCTAGGATAACATTCCTAAAAGTCAGGCTATACATAGGCTTGAAATAAATCTTATCATCAGACAAGCACCAGACATTTCTCAGGTGATAAAACAGCTGAGTAGTGTTTTATAAAAAACATTAAAAATGTTTTATCTATAAAAACATACAGACACCCAAAGGTAGTTGTAAACATTTTGCTGAGGCAAAGTAAAAATATTTTCATGACTTGTACACACATAATATACTAACTGTGGACTACTCAACAAAACCATTGCACTAAAGAACTCCCCACCAAAACAACAACATTAAAATAAAATTTCAGAAAAAGTTAGAAAGTTACATTATCTATTACGTGCTCGGAATATTCCCTTTCCCTCCTTTCTATGTCTTCCAGAGTCTGGAACTCTGAATTATGGGCTCCTGACATTTCAGCATTCTGGAGTCTAGAGTCAAGTTGTTTCTGTAATTCTTCAAAATCCTGGGGGAAAAAAATCAAGTGATTTGTTAAACAGAAAATCAGGCATAACTTCTAAATTTGGGAGTGAATCTGTATGGCAGCTCTGGCTCATGGCTAAGGAAGTGTTCAGAAAGTTCTGTCTCTTGGTAATGTGCCTTTTGTAGCAAGTAAGGAAATCTCCAGATATATGGCAGCTCTGAATTAAATTTAATACAAATACATACATTTCCACTAGGATGTAAGTACAGTCAAGACCTTTGTCCATCTCCACTGAATTCAAGTTTAAGTAAACACTGCTTCATTATTATAGTAATAACCCCTGGAATCTATCTACAAATATTTTTATTTTAATGCACCTGACCCATCTTAAATGGTAGCTATGAGTGTACATGCTGTGTTTAAAAGCTCAGGTAAGTATCCAGGTGATAATTAGATAGTGATTCCTGCAGAGTGCTGGATGAACACACATGGATGAACACACCTGTAATGCTCATAAGGGACAAATGATAGGCCACATGATTACACAAGGTTTTACAGTTTTTTAGTCCTTTAGAAGCCAGGGTGATTTTTTCTGAAAGCTGATGTTGCTGACAATTATTAGTCTGCTGCCATTGCTTAGTACATTGATACTGAAAAGGGTGATTCTTCCTTCACTACAACATGCCTTGCATAGCAAGCACTGACTTCTAATACCACCCACTTTTGGCTGTTAATGCATTAACTTGATATCCTTATGCCTTAAAGAAATGTAAGTAGAGTTTGACAAGCTTCACTAACAATTTCATCAAAATCTCATTAACTTTTATGATGCAGAATTAAAAGAGGAAAACACTGTCTGCAATAAAACACGTAACACTTTTGCTTATCACCAAAATCTCTTACAGAGTGGTCATAACCAGCCTTATTCCTTGTATGATATCACACCTCTAAGACTGTCAGGTTTACAAGATCTTTCTCTCCATCATGTAGGACACAGAAACCCCATATGGGCACTGAAACAACTGGACTTCTCTGGCAATTATTGTATCTAGTTATTCAGATTTAGTCCTTGTCTTGCAGCAGCCTAGAAGCACGAGGACACTGATGCCATCAAACTCCACTGCAGATTAGGTTCTATCAGGAAACATACCTACTCCAGATTAGCTCTGTTTATAATTTGAAGTCATTACCAGAAGACCACCAGTAAAAGGATTTTGCACACCTAATCTCACTTTTCACCTAGTAAATACAGTAAATTTTAATAGTAAACCTGAGGATTTTAGGCAGAAGAGTGCTTTAAGGCAAAATACATTCTGGTATAAATCATAGGGTACAACTCCAGAGATTCCTTACAGAAATCCACAGATCGTGAGACTGCACAAAGTATTCAACAACAAGAGCTCATGAGCTGATAGACTAATGCCTAGATGTGAAATTCCATCTATATGTAAGAAAAGGATAATCAGTACTGTGATAAGGCTGCTCTTGGTACAAACATTCAAGACTTGGACTGGCAGGGCACTGGATAACCTTATATAAAACAAAGCTCCCTACAGAAGGCTGGACCAGACAATTTCAAGATCTGCTTCTCAATCCAGATTTTTCTGTGACTCTAAACTGGAAAGTGGAACCAATAGCTCTCCTATTTTCTACAGTTCTGTAAAGCTTTTTGTTCCTTCTAATAACCTCAAAAATAGTACTGTGACTCTACCTGAAATGCACATTGACTGTCAATATATGTTTTCCAGTTCTGAAGTGGCATATGGACTTTGATACAAGTACATGAAAGAAAAAAGGACGATGAGGAAAATAAGTGTATTTTCCCCCGAGGAAAGCCTTGAGCTCCATACTGCTACTTTATTTCCTGCTATTTTATTATCAGCAATGATACCTGTGACCAAACAAAGCCCCTGGTAATTAGAAATTATTAAATCTAAGTGAATAAGGTTCAAAATGTTCTTCTTGCTTAAATGGATTGAACTACAAAGTATTTTACCTTTAACAGATTACACAGATCATTTCATACAGCAACAAAGAGGAAAAGCATACAAGGTAATGGAGAAAATCAACTAACAAGGGAGTTTCTTTGCATTTTCTTCAGAAACAGATTACAAATGACATTGCTGTTCAAAAGGAGTAGGCCTGCTGTGGTAATAAGGTTAACTCTTATTTTGTGTGGTCTTAAATATTAACCAACAAACCCACTTACATTTTCCTGATTTAAAAGGATCTTCTGCAACAAACCATCAGTAATCTTCTTTTTACGATGGAAATCTGTGAGGTATATCTTGAAAACCTGAATAAACATCTGTTTAAAAGGAAGAAAACAAAACCCAGGTTAAGTGTCTGTTTGTCACTGTAAGGACAACTTTGTGATAATTTTTGCTGATTTAAATCAATCAGGGAGATTATAGCAAGTCATAAGTAAAACAACAGATAAATTAACAGATAAATCACCAGCAACTCTCCAGTACTTCCACTATGAAAAATTCTTTGGTTTTAGCTTCAGTGAGATACTGGAAGATGGTGTTACACATAATCTCATATATCCTTGTAACCAGACAGACACATTTGAAACTATTTGTGACTGGAGAAAATGCAGATAACTTGAAAATACAAAGCCCATTTTTCTAAAGTTTAATGAACCCCTAAAGTGGAAGATATTAACTATTAGAAAGATACTAAAGACCCATTACTCTGACTTCAACTGTAGTCAGCCACATGATACATCAAACATTTTTATACACAAGCCAAAAGAAACTATCTCAAGTTCTAGCTAGCCTCTCTTGCAAGAAAAATACTTATTTTCCATTTGTATGTCTTTTTTTTTTTTTTTAAGACTGTAATACTAGTGTCTTCAAAAAGATGTTTTTGAATTCTTTTAACACTGGGAAAACTTCTGCTTAATCTTTTCCCTCTTGCCTCAATTAAAGTTTCAGTGTAAGGTTAATTCACTTCATTACTAACTGCTGCAGCATTTTCCATTTATTGTGGAAATAAAAATACATGAAATTTAACAGCCACCTGCCTGCTCCTCATAATCTTGAAAACAAGTTGACACAGAACTTGCCTGCTTAAAACATATAAAAGCATAAATTAATCCATATATACATATAGAAACAGTTATTGAAGCCAATATGTCAAGTGAGCAAAATCTGGAAAATATATTATAATTAGAGCTCAATACAAGAGAAAACCATGTGGCAGTCATGTTTCGGATCTCACTTGCAAATGTTTTGAACAGGAGTTTAGCAAGTTTTGAACACACTACCAAGATACCATTTACAGTAAAAAGAAAAGAAAGGGTTCAGGAGAAGACAGAAAGAAAAGGATGTATTTCCATAGACCTGATGACAAGAAAGACTGAAATCAGAGAAAGCAGACTGGAAAAGGAAGAAATTATTCTCAGACTGATTTATTTTGTCCTTTTTTTTTCCTTCTAGCAAAAATATAAAGCTATTTGAATATACAGCAAAAGGTCAAAGCCATTTGTGGTGATTTCTGGTGGGCCACAAAGCATGGTAAATGCCCATTTTTCTCTGTGTTTCTGTCATTACATCACTACCTTGCTGCTTACCTTCCTTTAGAAATTGATGATTAACTTTGATGTCAAGTTCAGCTTTCTATAATCAAGCTAAACTTCCTTCTGGAATCTGATGGCAAGTTCCCTTTCTCATCTAACTAGATGTGGATAATCCATCAGATGAGAAATTGCATCTCAGGTTTACTTTCCTGTTTCCTCCTTTGGGTTGTGTAGAAATTTCTTCAGAAAATCTCACCCTTTGAAATATTCTCAGTGGATTTAGTAAATTATAACAGAAATTACCAATTTGTTTAAACAGAGCCTGAGAAAAGAGGAGAGAGCTGTAGACTTTATGTCCAGATTCATATTTACTGAGCTAAAACTCAGTAGCAGTAATGGTGCTGTACTTATCATAGCTAGTCACCACAAACAATCATTACTGAGTATCCTGTGGCTTTAATTGTACTTTTTTTCCCTTTTCTTTTTATTTTCCTTGACAGTTTTGGATGCTGTGACTTGATGTAGGCAATTATCTATGTTTTAAATGGTACCTTAATCCCTCAGTCATACAAAATCACAACTATTGTACTTTTCACAATGGTACTGATTCAGCCAAACTGAATTTTTAAATTTATTCCAAAAGCTTTAAGTCTTTGGAATTGCAACACACAAACAAGCAAGTTTGTCCTCAAGACAAACCCATCTATTAAATAATTTAATACCTCTTTTTATGAGCCTCAAGTGCTGTATGTTAATCTCTGGAGTAATGTTTAAAACCAAATTTTTGTATTTGCTATATTGGTATTTCACAGACCACTATATTTCATTATACTTTACTTCTTTAGAAAGCTCATATATATGCAGAGTAGGAGGAAAAAAAAAAAGACAATATTGTGGAAATGCAACTCTACTACAGTACATCCCACTTAGCCAGCTGTTTATGTTATTTCCTAAACTGATATTCAACTAAGATTGACAAAACAATGAGCTATAAATGAGATATAAGTACCTACCACATGTTTTTCTTTTCTGAGTTCAGTATCAAGAAGCCTGAGATCTTTTAAAGTAAGACTGCAAAGGCAGAGCTTAACATCAAAACTAAAACAAAGATTAGAAATGCATTAATAGCAATCTAAATGATGGTTACACAAAAGGACAACACTAGTTTCATTTAACCACTAGATTCTCCTAAAAACACTGCCCCAAAACAGAAGTGAAGTCACTTTATTTCTACATTGCCTCCTTTTTCAGAAAAGATTTCTGTATGTAAAAGTAAACAAAACAAAATAGTGTTTTTAATAAAGTTGGCTATGCAGTTTCACCTAGAAAAAGTCATGGTAAACATAGGCATGAGTGGATACAACCAGGGAAAACATGGCTTTAAATTGAAACAGCTATAATAAGAGTGGGTATTTTGTAACCATTCTTCATTGCTAGAACCTTTCCCAGTCTCTCTGACACAAATATGACTTTCTTATTCTTGCTAATGAGAGTGCAGACACATGTACTCATCTAGGGGTACCTTGCCCTGGTGCAGCTGAAAGGAAATCAGGCTGACAGTCCATTTCAATTACCTCTACCTGCTCATCAGCAGTGTCAGAGAGGGACTGTTTTCCCAGAGTAAGACATGAGTAGTTCCCATTAAAAACGAAAGAACAGAGCACTGAGTGTTCTCAAGGCAGCTGCAGTGTGAGATGGCATTGCACAGTGCAGAGGACTCCATCCCCAGCACACGTGAACAGAGCATACAGGACATAACAAAGACATCTCCTTATCCTAACAGTGATGAGACAGCTTTTGGCCAGCTCTGATTCCCAAAATTTCACAAAGAACAGGATGTTTTCCTTAATGTATTAAGGAAGTATACTAATGTATGCTTAATTTAATTAAGGTGTATTAATTAAAGTGCTTAATGTATTAATCTCCCCAACAACTTTTTTAGGGTTATAGGCAGATAACCCTGTCCTGATGTGGTGACTGTGTGCATTCATGCCCAGCCTTTCATCTTTAGTGACTGTCCTAAAAAACACAGGAAACGACCAAACAAGGGCAAGTTTACTGCTTACCTCTCACAAGTCAGCACTTCAGGGAAGCTGGCCACCTTTAGGAAGGCTCGAGCCTGAAATCTGTCATCGCTTGTTGTGGAATGTATTGTTGTGGAGGAACTACAGTCCTCTTTGTCTCCCTGGCTCAGGGATCCCAGGCTGCCTGACATAGATGTCTCCACCACTTGATTGGGCAGAACTGCCTGCTTTGGATTCTCATGCAAAGATGGATTGGATGAGCCATCTGCCAAAGGCTATATAAGTCAAAGGAAATTCACAAGCTCAATTAATACAACACAATAAGGAGACAAACATCACATCAATTCTCGGTGTTTATTTTTAAGAGAAAAGTTAAACAGCATACACAGCAAAAGTTAAACAGTATACACAGCAAAAGTTTCCACATACATGACAGGCTTTTGCATTGCCCATGAAAGCATTCTTCTGTTGTAGTTAGCTGCTTGGTGTATGCTTTGTCTTTTCCTTTTAGATCCTTGTGGTGTTTTTCTTATGGCTCCCTAGACAGATCCAACTTCCATTAATGTTAAGGGACAGACAAGCTCTCTTAAATACAGTGAAAATTGACTGGACACCAAGTAAAGCATTGTAGGTTTCAGGGGGAGCTGAAAGCAGCTAACACCTTACAAAATAAGCCTTGAGTCAATGGACTATAAAAAACATAAAAATCCCTGTTAAGCAGATTGGCAGCAAATTTTCTTCCACTACTTGACTCTGCAATTTACTCTGACACAGAATAATTTTTACAAGTAGAATCTAAAACCTTACCCTAAATTTCTGGTTGATGGGATAGATCACTTTTGCCTTTAATGCAAATGCTGTGATGTTACTGTTCAGAGGCGACTCACCTTCCTGTATGGAAAAGAACAGAAAACCATTTGGGAACAGCAGCAGATCTGGCAATTATTCACTCTAAGTATCATGTGCTCCTTTTTGTTACACAACTTAAATATTCCTATTGATAACTGTTTATTGATTGTCTCTTGTTTTGGTGCAAGAAGTCTTCTCATAAGGCTCATTCCAAGTAGGAAAACTTGAAAAGGGAACTTTTGTCATTACCACTGCTACAAAACATTTTTAATTCTCCAGGAGAAAATAGGTAGTATCTGGTATTTGCAAAGTATTTTCATTTTGTGCTTTGTCATTCCCCTCCATACCCTTAGCAACAACTAAAGATTTTACAAATGAGACTGATAATAAAAGCTACTATAGGCTAATAAGTTCCACAGATATCATCATGGCTATAAATTCTGTCTTTCAATTTAAATAAAGAAACAATAAATTGAGCAAAGCCAGTCATCATCATCAGGAAGAACTTTTATAATGCAACCCTTACCCAAAATCTAGAGAAAATAACAATGTTTTTCCAAAGAACTTTTAATAGATACTGAATTCTTTTCATGCGATTTTCTGTATCACATAATCTGACTTTCTGCTACTGCCTTTTTCTAGACACTGGAACAATGGGATCATCATTTGTTTTGAAAGGTTAGGTATGGCTTAATGAAAGTTTGGCTATAAACAGCAGATAAATGTGTAAATCCAAGCACTAGGATTTCCTATTTTATCTCTTTTGGTTTAGTCATATGAAATGAAAGACTCTGATTTGTCAAAACACAGGGTTTTTAATACAGCTTTTTCCAGGAAATATCAAAGCATTAACAGAGTCTAAAAAATAGAAATGGAAAGAGTAGAGCAAACTGTAATTCACTAGACTTCTACCATTGCACTTTTTCATCTCCATTTAATTTATTTTCATTTTTGAGTTTACTGATAAAGTGCAGAATACTTGTCCATGACCACGACCATCCCTGCAGGATCCAGCACTGTAGTCTCATCAGGGACAGGAGTGGACAGAGCTACTGCTCTGCAGTGGCTGGAGGCAGAGCAGCCAGTGCAAAGCTGGAAAGCTGTACTGCAGTGCACTAGAACTAATACATCCTGCTTCTTAACAGGCATAAGTAACACACAATTATAATTAATACATTAATTATTGTGGCATTATTGCAATGTGGAAAGCCTCAGAATGAAAATACCTGTTTTTCTGAAGTGTTCTAACCTAATTAAAAGCATTTTCCATCTATGCTTCTTCATAAAATGACAGTAACAGCAAAAGCCTATAGAAATCGGAACAAACTAATAGAAAAAAAAATACATACAGCTTCAGTAGTTAGACAAATAGATGGGAGAAAGTCCCCTCAAATAACAAGGTTACTTCTTGATGTCTTATAAATAAGCTATGTTATGGAAATGGATATAGTTGAGAATGACCACCTTTAAAAGACTGTGATCCCATTTCAAAAACACCGGTAATATGCATAATGATGTAAAATTTTGTAAGTTCTCCAACAACATTTACACTTCAAATAAATAATCTAATCCATGCTCATTTGTTATACTCTACTTTAACTCAAACAAAATGACCAAGCATGTTTTGTCACCACTCCTGATCACAAAGCCGAAACGAAGATTCATTACCTGCTAAGATTTAAACTAACAGTTTAATAACAATAACATTTTCTTGAAATCAGTTCTTGTTATGAGCTAAGCATCAGACTGCCTGGTTTTGACTGACATTTTATGCATGTATTTAATTTATGTATAATAGACTGAATGAGTCAGCTGAACTGCACATTTTTAAATGAGCAGTTTAAATCACAATCTTTAGCTTCAGCAAGTGCAGTCAAATCAGCTTTGGGTGAAAGCCAGTGATCTAATGACTACACAGTACTGGTTCTCCAGTTATTTTGGAATTATTACAAAAAAGTTACTTAAGTTACTTGATGTTTTCATTGAGGGTGGGTTGTTAAGTTTATATTTCTACTTGTTTTCACAAATTCTCTAACTGTCTTTGAATCCCAGCTCATCACAGTGGTCTTTCAGTGCTTACAAACTTTTTATGTTAATAGTGTTAACTTATCCCATCAGCCTTTTCAAACTAAGGATGGCATAGAGATGAAAGCAAAGAAGCCTCTGTCCAAGAAGAACATCGGATCTTGATTAAAATATCCAAAGAGTGCCCCAGGAGAAATGGAATTCATAAGGGGAATAAGTGCTTGAAATGGTTGCATTCATAAACAGCAATCAACTCCCACTCACCATCTTACACTTTTTCTGAAGACTTTTTCATGTCTCTCTCCAAACCCACGAAAACTAAGACAATTTGGAGCAGGTCCTGAACATGCTCACTGCTACATGCAGCAAAATGGACATCCACCTACAAAAGCAAAGCTTTACCTCCAGCACCATTTCCTCTTTTGATGTATAGGGTTCTGCTTTACTTTTCATGAGTGTGTGCTCTTTTTCATCAGTGTTGAAGCTTTCCAGAAGTCTTTGAGAATCATCTTTCTGAAATTCCAAGAGAAAACATAAAATGTAGCACTTGAGATCATGCAGATTAACTGGAAACATCTTGACAGCAGCCTGGATACATTCATGTTTCCATCATGAAAATTTTTCCAGTGTTTGTTGACAATTTTGAAAAAAACACAATCTGAAAATGAATGAAAATTTTACATATTCAGAAAGGAATAATTAAAATTAATGAACTTTCAAAATTTGTCATTCCAGAAGTAGAATTTTAATCTAAAAGGTTTTAAGAGGCTGTGAACATGTCAAATCAATACATCTGCTCTCAAAATGTCATACTACAGACTATAGAGTTAACCTCATGGTCTGAGCTCAAACATCTCAATTACAGCAAGTTAACTGAAATTGTCTATAACTATCAGCAATAAAGAGAGTGCTAAGCATTTTTTGCTCCCCAGCCATGAGAAAAACTTCCTAAATGAAGCTTTATGTGTGTGGAAGTTCCTACCAGGGAGAAGTAACTATCAGAAAATGCTCATCACCTTCCTACCCCTAAAGCAGCTCATATTATTGGCCTCACATCACAAACACAAAAAGCCACTGGCTGGGACACAGATACTGTGTGGAAGTGAGACCTCCTGCTACACACCATCTTCCCTTCACACTACAGAGATCAGAAAACAATACTAATGTGCCTCCCTCCAAACACAGCATTGAAAGGATTTTTTTTCAGTGAAAGAAAAGATGGCAGCCACACTACATGGACTATTTCTTAAATTCCTCTTCAGGTTCTCAATTCACTGACTACTTTTTGATGTACTATTTTTTGATGTAATCTAATGACACAGCTGCAGCCACTATGCATGTCACTGTCTTATGGAAAGGTTCACCTTAAATTATTTGGCCACTTGGTATGTAAAGTAGTCCACTTTCCCAGAACACAGAGAACAGCCCAGCTTTGGAACACACTTAATCCCTCATGACTTGCCTCTATCACCTCTCTGGATCTTAGATGGTCCAATAATTCAGATTATATTTTTGGATTAGCCTTTTAGACGTGCTGAAGTGCAGATGTTGGTTCCTAAAAATCTACTTATGAGAAAAGGACAGCTACAAATCTTCCTCAGCAATCTTGTAATTTATTTGTTACTGTGGTAAAGACTATAAAGACTATTTAAAACTATCCAGTGTATCCTATGTACAAAGCAATATATAAGGGACTTGTGCATCCTCCATGCACACAAGTCCCACAGATCCAGGCTGAGATGTATAAAACAGTGACTAATTGGGGCTGAGTGACGAATGTGTTTGCTTACTGTGGTGCTTAAAGCTGCTTCAGACTCCAGGTACTTGCCCTGCTACCACACTAAGGATAATCTGGCTGCGTGGGATGGAACACATCATACTCAGGAAAGCTATCCCTGCTTTTACTTTGGATACAAAAGGCTGCAATAGGTGCAGTTCAGCACATGCTTGCTCCACAGCGTTGGTGGGGCAGATAGTGAGAAGAAGAAAGTGCCTAAGGTTGCCCTGTTCAATTGGGGAAATCAGACAGACAGGATACAACCTTCCCACCCTGCAACGTGCTCTGTATGCACCAGCAAGCATTTTATTTTTCTTTCAAAATAAATAATGCTTTTACGACAGCAGCATTGATTTGAATGGCATTTAAACATCTAAATGCATCTGAAGATCCAGACCAGGGAGAATTGACAGCTTCTATTCCCTACTGACATATGTGACATAAAGGATAAAATTGTACATGGCTACATTTGAGTTGCTAGTGGCAGTACAATAAAGATACACCTATTAAGGCAGGGAAAATGAGCAATTGAATCAGAAAGGCTTGTACTTGCACAGGATGCATTGATCCAACAATTGAAGTGGCTCCATTACTAGGCTAAAGTCTGGCTTCAAACAGAGCTTCAATCCTCCAACTTAAAAGCAGCTGGGAACTAGAGAATTTGTCTCCTATGCCATGTTTAATGATGATCAACACTAGCAGATACACACATGCAGCAGAGCTGTTATAGCTCAAAAAAGGCATGGTGAAAAACCAAGCCTGAGCAGACCCCTCACTTGCAGGCTGGCAGAACTCTCTGCAGGACCCCAAATCCCCCAGCTGTGCCAGCACCAACCACTGCTACAGCCAGTCAGTCCAGCATGACCTGGGTCTAAGGGTGATGGGAGAATAAAGCATAAACCAATAACAATTCTCAGGAAATGTATCTGCCTGGTAGATGGGTGCCTGCCTGGCTCGGTGGGTGCCATGCTCCCTCTGCAATCTTTGAGTCCAAACAAACACTATGAAATAGAGATATAAACCACGGTACTTAAAAGAGAACAACAAGTATGTTATTAACAAAATCACACACTTTAGAAAATCCTGTTCGTTTGGCACCGAGCAAACAGTCAACAGTGCTCACGCTCCTTTATTTATTTAGATATCCATGTGCAAAGTTATTGCTGTGTGTTAGTACTAATACTCTGTTCTGTGTTGTAACACGAACTTTGGAAAAGTCTGTAAAATACTTTGGAAATAAGATTACTGGTTTAGGGTAATTAGGAAATTAGCGTTTATTTTCAATTATCTCATAAAGCTTCTGCAAACCGGGTACACCTTCCATTATCACCAAAAGCAAAACTGCCGCCTACACGAAGCGGTGGTTGCGAGAAGCAGCTTGCAGGTCACACATGTTAGACATACAGGCCGGGGGACAACACTCAGAACACGTAAACACTTTCGCCGGCCTCCTTTTAGAGCTAGTTGGTATCTTTCAGTAACTATTCAAAGGAAGTAGTGAAATCCTTTCCAGCAGAGGGGTGACAGGAATCACGGGGCTCCCGCGCTGCAGAGAGCACCCTGCTGCGCCGCTCGCCCCGGGCGCAGCCCAAGCTGTCCCGTGCAGCGGGAGCCGGGCTCCCGGGCCCTCCCCCCTTCAAACTTTCTCAAACAATTCCTGCTCGCCCGAGCTGCTCGCCCGCGGCCGGCCCGCGCCTCCCTCCCCGCGGCCCCGCGTACCTCTCCGCCCCGGCGCGGCCCGAGCGCGCAGCGGCAGTGCTGGGCGGCGGTGGGGGCGCATTGAAAGAGCGCCGGGAACACC
>JANPWX010000025.1:2319100-2567677 GCA_024734555.1 Trochalopteron elliotii
TCAGGAGCCAGTCGTGTGCTGATTTCCTAGAAAGCAGGAAAAAAAGCTTGTTAGCTGGAAAGCCACATTTTTAGCATGTCTTTATACATGCTTAAACCACAGTCTACTTTTGCAGGCTCACAATGCAGCTGTTGACATCTAACACATATGCTGATTTAGTGCATAACAGTAATATTTAGAATTTATATTTATTACAAGATTGCCTTTAACATAAAAGATGGTATTGGTGGTTTATATTTTCATCAGTGTTCTAAACTGCTATTACATCAATTTTAATGGGCTGGTATACATTTCCTTGGTGGAGATAGGGCTCTACTATGCTGCTCTAGAAATGCCTGGCAGGGATTGGTACCCTTTTAATGTGATTTCTGTTGCTGCATGTCCATATGCGTAGATGGAAGGGCACACAAGCAGTGGTTTTGATCCCCTTACAGACTATTCATTCAAGAGTGGGTCACAATGATCTGTGAGGGTCCCTCCAGCTCAGAAGGGTCTGATTCTGTGTCAAATATTATTATTATTATGTCTGATTTATTCACCAGACAATTTCTTGTTTCAGCTTGCTGCTGAAGTTTCTTTCTGTGTTTTTTCTGTGTTCTTGAGGTGCTTGGTTGCTCAAAATTCATGGTCACACAGATTGTTTAACCAATGAAAATAGATTAATAATGACATTAAAGAACTTTACCATACCTCAGCTTGTGTATAACAATTCTGGAGACCAGGAAGAGCTGTACAACAAGGTGTTTGTAAATAGCCTCTAATGAAGAGCTCCGTGCCTGGGATCTCCCAGAGCTGCTCACAATTTGCTGCATGTATATTCTAATGTTTGTTTCTGAGTCCCTTCTTTCTCTCAGAGTTGTTTCCAATGTGTATGGATATATTTTCCAGAGGCTTCTTAAACCCCGGGGCTTTGGTGCATCTGAATTTGTGAGATATCTTGCATTTTCTGTTATGTTGAAGGAAAGAGCCCTGTCTGAAGTGAGAAATATTTTCATATAGGGTAACTAAAGTTACGGCTCTAGCAATAATCAGTGATGGATTCCCTGAGCAGGCAAAGAAGAAAATTGCCCCTAACATGCTGTACTGTAAGAGTGGTGTTGACATAAGTCAGTACTTAACATTATTCACATGCATTGCCTGGTAGCAGACAGAAACAACAAGTGTGGCTGACGTCACCAGGCAGAGTTGGATCTCTGTTAATCAGCCCCCATTCCTAACTCTCTATTAGCTCCTGCAAGGAAGAATTTTTGATAAATGAGAACTTGCTTATATGACTACTACATCTTGATCAGAGCACAGGGCAGTAAAACTCCTTAGAAACACTGTTTTTTTCTAGTGGTGTTTTGAGCTGTGATTTCTATAGCAGTCTCTGTGGTCCAGGCACAGGCAGGAGGCTGTCACAGGTTGCCTTGCAAGCTGCAGTTTTAGCATGTGGCCCCTTGGAAAGGCTCAGTGTAGTTCTTTGGAGGGAAAATGAGTGTAATGTCAGTGGACTTGATCATCAAATATGGACACATTCCTGCTGCCTCCTAGTGATCAGATTTTCCTGCGTCCCTAAATATGCCTGTGAAAATGGCAAAAAAAGTTATTTAATGAAAGCAAACTAATAGCCAGCCCAGTTCCACTATTGTGCAGGGACTCATCCTGATAACATGAAGTGTAAGTACAATTTGAGCCCCAAGTGTGGGTATCCACGCTGGGCAGCAGTGTCTCATACTCCTGAACAAGCTGTGGGAGACCTCTGGAGCCATGTTGTGTCTCCTCTGGTAATTAATTTTGGAGAAACTCGAGGCTTTGTAGGATGGGGTTCTGTGCAATTGTGAAGCATAAATTCAGTGTAAAATTTCAATAATAGATATTTATGAAAAGAGTTATTTTTTATAATTGCTCTCTTTCAGGTTATTGAAGATGATCTGTGGCTTCAGAAAGAGATGGGATGCCTAGGAATGGCAGGTATGCAACTGTTTGCTCTCTCTTTTCAGCATTGTGGGAGTCCCAGGACTCACAGGGCGTGGGTGTGAAGGTGAGCAGGGGCCTGGAACTGCGCCCTGGTGGCCTGCTGACATCAGTGGGACTCTCAGTCTTGAGCTACAGGGGAGTGTTTGCACAGAAATTAGGAGCAAGGGTGCTTTAGGTTCCCTAAACGGCTCATCTAGAGTGAAGCCCTTGTGAAAAGGCCTCAGTTCATACCCTGCTCTGAATCATTTTCAGGAGGAGCCCTTTTTCAGTGTTAAACATAATTGTGTAGGGGAGCACCATCTGATGTCCAGAGTTCCCAGGTTTGTGAAAAACTTAGATTACTTAAAGCTGATCAAGATGTTGTTCATTTTCAAAAGCTAGCTTAATCCCTGTGCATTTACTGGCAGTGTTGCAATACCTATTCTTGAAGCTATTTTTATAGACCTCTGGGACTGCAGTGGCTAAAACACTTTGTCCTGGACCAAAGACTGATTGTTAAAGACTGTTAGATGTAGTGGGTTAAAGACTAGTAGATACAGCATAGAGGTACTGCTGGGATGCTGGTACTCTTCACAGCACATATCAAGTATTCCTTGTCAGTGATCTCAGGTATGGTGAACATCTCCAGTGGTAGTTGCCTAATCTGATTGAAACAGGGTACCCCAAAACTTAGAGAAGTCACTTGGAGCTTGCAGTAGCTGCATCTGAGGGCTGACTGCCACAGGCTCTTGGTGTAAAATTGAGAAAAATCAACTCTTTTTTTCTGAGTCTCCAGTCTTTAATTTCTATATATGTATTGTAAATCGTGTTCTACTTCACCCAAGTGTGGTGGAGATGAGTATATCCTGAAAGGTTAGGATGTCCTCATATAGCACTTTAACAGGGCAGCACAGTGTGTTAAATAAACCTCTCCATCACTTCGGCTCCCCAAGAGATGATTTCATGACATGCATTTGCCAAGAAATTACATGCTTTGAAGCAGTCATCAAGTGAGATACTTCTTATTTCTTTGCCCTGTGCCATGGCTAATTCACAAATGAGTTTATTAATTTAAATATGAAAGCGAGTAATTCAGATTTGCTGAGCTTGTTTATTTCCAGTATTTATGCAATGTCATCTTTGCTGTGTGCATCTTGCTTTGTGATGGGTTGCACATTATTTGTGTACCATCCACTGAGAGAGGAAATGAGTGTGGTTTTATACTTAAGAAAACCTTCTGGCCCTAAAAAAAAAGTTGAGGATTTTGACATGCAGTATAAGTTTTTTAGTGGTTAAAATAGTGTGGCCAGCAGGACGAGGGAAGTGGCATCCCTTTGAACTGGACACTGGAGAGGCTACACCTCAAATCTTGTCTTCAGTTGGCCTCTCACAACAAGAAAGACCTTGAGATGCTGGAACATGTCCAGAGGAAAGCAACAAAGCTGGTGAAGGGTCTGGAGAATGAATCTTATGAGGAGCAGCTGAGGAAGCTGGGGTTGATTAACCTGAGAGGAGCCTCGGGGGGAGGGACCTTAGCACTTCCTGTACTACCCAAAAGGAGCTTGTAGTGGAGTGGGGATCAGCCTCTTCTTTCAGGTAACAGGTGACAGGATGAGACAAAGTGGCCTCAGGTTGTGCCAGAGGAGTTTGGATATTAGGAAAAATGTCTTCATGGGAAGGGTTACCAAGCAATGGAAAAGATTGCCCAGGGAAGTGAGTGGGTTGCCATGCCATCCCCAGAGGTATTTAAAAGATGTGTGCTTTGAGACACGGATTGGTGGTGAACTTAACAGTAGGTTTGCAATTGGGCTTAAGTGTCATTTCCAAACTCAATGATTGTGAGTCTGTGAAATTCTGGTATTTTGTTGGTAGGTAAACATATACGTTAAATGACCACTACAAGCACTGAATTATATACTTGATTTTATAACTGAAAACTGTCCCATTCTAGTAAACATCAGTTTTTAACATATTTAAAACTTAAGGTTTTAGTGATTTGCCTAATCAGAGTACTAGATTCTTTAGTTTTTACTGAAGAAATTCTTGATGAAAGCAGAGAGATGGGAACTTCTGTATATAACCTTTGTCATTGAGACTGGCAGTGTGCTGAAGTGTGAAATGGTTTGTGACAGCACACTGATCTCAATATTTCTGTTGGAAGCTTTTTCAAGTTGTTTCTGCATAAGATGAGAAAAGACAACCCCAGAATATTCCTGTGACTAGGGAACACAGTGGGTTTTTGAGAGTTATATTTGAGTCTGCTCTGATTTATTCAAAACAGACCTGGAAAGTAGATTTGTTTTTTCTTGTTGATGCCCATAGTTTCTTTGACATTGTAACAAGAAAAGCTAATGGCAACATTCAAAACTGAATACCCTAAATTGCTACCTTTGCCTGTTCATTGTTGTGTGTAATTGAAAGGACTTCAAATTGGATCTTGTACCCTGGATGGTTTTCAAGACAGGGAGTAATTTAGAACAACAACAACAAAAATATAGCAAGCAAGTATATTTAACTCCTTTCTTCCCCACTGAAATAAAGAAAGATTGTTCAAAGCTTTGCTGATAAATTTGTGGTGGGTAAGCAAGTAAGACTCTGGAATCTGAATTGACATATTCAGCCCTTGAGAGCCATAAATTAGAATTAATATCTTAGTTAAATTACTTTTTTTTGCTCTCATTTATAGTTCTAAACTTGAAATTTCACAAACATGTCAGTGTCTTTGCTTTCCTACTGTAATTTGGTATTCTACTGCTTAGAATGGGCTATAAAGGTATGAGAACCTTAAGGACATGTGGGAGTTTTTGATGTAAACCTATTGTAAGACTATTTTAAATTTCTGTTACCCTATTTAATTGCTGTAGCCAAGACTAACCTTCACCTTAATTTCTATTGTGTGTGCTGTTCTAATGGTGGGCTGTTGATGCCACTGACATGTTCAGGCCTCACCCCTTGAGTCCAGTGGTCAAGGCTTGTGCTGTGCCAGGTCCATGTCAGTACAGAACTAATTTCAAACCATAGAACAGTGTGCTGACCATGATCAGGAGGCAATTTCTTTTCTTAGAATACCCATCCTTCTACCCCCAGTCTGTATCAAAACAGACCCTCTGCCACCACACTCTTTACACAGCAGGTGCCTTTTGTACCAGGTTGGATCCTCAGTATTTCACTCCCCAAGCAGCAGGTGAATGCAGTGAGGGCTGGCAGTGGGGAGCTCTCCTCCCTCAGCATATTGCCTGTGCCTTGAATGTGGCAACTGGAAGCCCAAAAGAGCAGTATGTCACCAAGGCAGTAGTGCACAACGCTGGAGTGGCAAGCAACTACCTAGGGAGAGCAGCAAAGAAAATTGAACATTGAGTAGCAGAGACTGCTCTGATCAACTGTGCATTTGTAATTTTGTATGGTGAAATGGGCATATGAGGGACTGAGTGAATACTACAGGAATGTGAGAGGTAAAATGTTACACCAATATTCCAGCTGTTGCAGCTATATTAATATTTATTTTTGTGTTTTCATTTTGAAATTCAATATGAAGTCTACCTACCAGCACTGGTAATTAGCTAGGAATATGCAGTTCAAGACAGGGTTCTGGCATATCTGTTTATATTGAGTTTATGTAGAATTAAATAACATTTTAAACATTTTACTAATGCGCTAATTAAAAGTAAGTTAAAATATTTAACAGCTTGATAATACCTTGTAAAACTGGGGGATTTTTAATTTAAAAAGAAAGATTTTTTTTCTTAAAGATTATGATATTGTCTCACATCTCAAAAGAAAGTGAAATTACTGTCTTTCTTTGATGAACAGTTTGATTTGGCGTCTCTGGAGATGTTTACAGGAAAGCCCCAGATTAAGCCTCATGCTCTGCTAGTTTGCTTGCTGAGAAGTGTTTTGGCCTGAGGCACTGTAGTCCGGGAATGCCTGGTGGCAGCCTGGCAAGCCCAGGTGGGAGGGGGCTGCTCGGCCTGTGTGGAAAGCTGAAACTGTTCCCCTGCGTTGCAGAGATTTTCTTTTGAAAAGGAGTGGGAATCGTTGCCATTTAGAAACCAACGAAAGTGACGACCATGCAGTCTGATAATGGCTTTTCTGAAAAGCGCCAGGAAAATGGCAAAGATTGAAACTGTAGCAAGAGTGGAAGGAACAAGGAGACCTCAGAGTCACTGTCTGAAGTGGGATGCATCTCTGAAGGGGCACTGTTGATGGCACCATGGAAACAAATTGCACTTCTGAGCAGCATCCAAAAGAAAGTTCTGTGCTTCTCAGTGAAAGTTTCAGCTGTCAAGTGTTAGTATTTTCTAAGGTCAGATGAATCTATTTGTTAAAAAAACCCCAATTTCAGAACTGAAATCTAGAATATATGTGAAAAGGACAGAATGTATTATGCCTGTACCATCCTTTCTCAGATATTTATAGAGTCCAGCTTTTCAAGCATCAGGAGACATCTACAATCCTACCTGCAACAGAAGCTTACCTGAAAAGAGACAGCAGGTGAATTGATAAATACCATGTTGGCTGATGTTGAGTATACAGGAAGTCATATGGAAAAGCAGTTGAGTTCTTGTAGATTAGCTGTTCCAGTGACAGTTAAATATGTATGGGTCAGAAGAAAATTATTTTATATAACTGACAGTCAATACTAGGACAAAGAATGCTACAGAAAAGTGCAGCGTTACTGGCAGCGGATCCAGGGTATTATAGAACAGCCTATATTGTTAAAAATTAACAGGAAGGATGAGATAAATTTTGGAGAAAGGCAGTGGCACAAGTTGCTATGTGGACATGCATCATACTGGTTGAATCTGTTTAAGCAAAACCTTCTACTGAGTACTGGAAAGATACAGGTGAGTTTGCAGAAACATCCTTGTCATCATCATCAGCGTTGAGGCTGCTTAACATAATGTTCAGCTGCTTCAAATACTGATGATGGAGCAGCCAAATAACATAGCTGGAGACTTCTGCTGGGAGTTGGGCACATTATCTTGGGATTGTAAGTGATGACAAAGCACAGCTTGAAACCAGACTCATCTGTGTGATTATTAATCCAGAGAATCATTCAGAGTCAGGGAACATGATCAGTTAATTAAATTGGTTACTTGATACTCTCTAGAGGGGGAGTATCAGGCTTTGCTATCACATGTATAGTCCAGTTGGGTGTGCTCATGGAGATGTTACACTGCACAGGACACAAGATCAAAAGATACTCCATGAAGCAATTATACGCTTCTTGTTGGCTGACTCCCACCATCCAAAATTCAGAAGGAAATGATCTTCTAAACAAGAAGCACTTTAAAGGTAGTAGTTGCTCAACAGGGTTCATACATTTTGTCATTTTGACTTCTGATACTTACAAAGCCCTACAAAGAAGCCCATTCAGGGTTTCTGTTTACTGTGAAGGAAAACACATTTCCTGTAGCCAGGCAAGAAAACAAAAAGGGGAATTGGTGCCCCACCTTTATAGGAATGGGATGACAATTGCCTAAATGTATGAGAGACACAGCATATGTAAAATTAATCTTTTTCAGTGTATGAATATAGTTTTATGAAACTGCAAATAGAGTTGATTCAGTAGTCAGAAACAGGTTTAGAGCCGTTGGAGGTGAGAAACAGTGTATTTGGATCTGGTAGGGAGTGCCATGGCTAGGTGAGCTCAGATTGATATTTAGCAGGTTTGTACTGCACTGAAAATTCAGCACTGCTTTCATTCTGAGTGATTTGGACCATTGCTTAATCTTGAAATAGAAGCCAGCCATGCATGACTGTCTTGAAAAAATTCCAACCCTGAAGGTAGGCAGACATTTGTAATTATACGTGTTCCTGTTCTCACCGAGTTTGCCATGTTGGTTTTACAGTCCCAAAATTAGTTGGAGACTGTTACATTGTTTAACAGTGGTTTAAGTATTTAAGTAAAACTTAGAGAAGTGAATTGAAATGGTCATAAAATATAGACACCAGCTTTCCCTGGCCTATGTAGCCACAATTTTGTCAAGTATAAACTACTTCCTTCCAAATAAACGTGGGAAGACGGACAAGTGCATGTCCACCTGGGTTTTGTAAGCAACAGGATTGCATCTCATTCATTATGTTAACAGAATTATTTTCAGGGATTTGTGTGCATTAATGTTTTAAGGCTCCTTTTAAGGGTCCAGTTCTGAATGTTCTGTTCATGCTTTTCTATTTGCAATTAATTTTAGTTCCCTATATTGTTCTTCTTACAAAGCAGTGGCTTTTCAACAAAACTGCTTCTCATATTAATGAGATTTTAGTGTCTTCAGCTTTTCATATTTTATTAATATGTAATAGGGTTTTTCATAGAAAAGTCATTTCACAAAATTACTTGCCTTTTTAATGGGAGTTTTTGTTCATATTAATGTATATTGCTGAAAATTGGTTTAAAAATAAGTAATAAATGAGAATAATATTAAGTAAAAAATGAAAAAAGTAACTTCTTTGAGCATAGACTACCAGCTATCATTTTAAATTTTCATAACAGTTTTCTCTTAATTCAGCAGCTTTACCTTTTGGCAGTTTAACATATTAAATTATTTATTTTTAGCATATGCTTCTTTTATTAATGTCATAGGTGCTTTTACTTTCGTAGATCATAGTGATATGATTTCAAAACGATTTAAAAACTGTGCCTGTTACTTTGTGTAATATCACTGACTAATCTTAAATAAAAATTTAAGAGTATAATCTAACATTTATATTGCTCATTACTAAATTTATGAGCATTTGATTTGATGGCACTTCAACTGAAATGTGACTGAGACCCATGCTCAGCTGAGAAGTATTTTAGTTCTGAATATGAATTGGCAAGGTCAATGCTTAACTGGAAAACTGTATTTTTGAAGCAGAACACCTTTAGTACTGATACCCCTCACATTGTGGATCATTTGAATTATTTAGGATTTGCTGAAAGTTTCTTTGTGTTGAAAATATTAACAGTTGACTTATGTCTTAAACGTTTTAATTCATGCATTAAATGCTTTACATTTAAATGGCAAGAAGTTTTCTGTGGGGTATACAGGAGTTCCTTGGGGAGGAAACAGTTTTATTCTGCCTCCTGCTGGGTTCTGTAGGACAAATGCCATCTCTGCTCCCTGGCTGGCCTCAGTCTCTGTTGCCTGTCATGATTTTGAGTGCCTTGACAGAGAGTATCTGTCTCTGGGTGCACACACAGCACTGGTGCCGTGTGCCCCCTCCCTGGCTGGACTCTGCACCAAGTGGCTGCCATGCAGGACCCAGCCTTATCTCTAATGCTGAATGTTGCCGTGGTTTTCAGCAGTGCCCTCACCTGTGGTCCTTCAGGCCAGCAAAGCCCCTCACCAGCTCTTGACCTCTGCAGCCTCAGACAGCCAGTGGAGCCATTCGCTGTTTGCCTTGATACCCTCGTGGACAAAGAAGGTGTTGTCCAAACGAGAGTCTGACATCAGCCACCTTCGGGTCAGTAAAAGATGGTTTGCCACTTTCAGTATTTGTAAGGATTGTAGCAGTTCTGTAAAAACTGAATGTTGGGAGTTTACTATCCAGTTAGTACATTTCTAGTCCTGTCTCAGGTGATTCTGTTCATTTGACATGACTTCAGCAACACCAACTGGTTTTGGGACTTCCAAAAAATTACTGTGACAGTACAGTTCTGTGATTGCTGTGTAAATTCCAATAGACACTTAGTAATGAAAAGAATCTGTATAGTCTGATCAACTTTGTGCAGTTTGTTTTTTTTGTGAATTGTGGTTGTCAAAAGATGAATATATCAATTAAGATTCTAATAATTACTTGTGGGAATAAGTAGATTTTCCACATTTGAACTAGAAAAAAGATTTAACTGTTGGGATAATAAAACTCCTAAATTTGAAGGTAATAGGTACCTCTAAATTTTTAAAAATAATTTCTTTATTTATATAATTTAACTTGTTGCTGAAGTTTGTGAATTATGTTTTCATACACTACGTGGATTTTTCCCCTTCCCCCATAGCCTGAAGATGTGTCCAATATGTCAGTGTCGTCTGAATTTGGAATAACCCTTCAGAAATGTGGTATGGTAAGTTTTCTTACATTTGTCTTGTTAATTTGGTAGAAAGTTTGTGCCCAAATGACCTTTAAAAAGTGGGGATCTAACTGTGCCCATGCTGAGTTTTTTGGAGTGTGTACATTTTGATGTTATGATGGTCACACTCTATCAGAGGCACCGTTCTGCAATGTTGATTCAAAACAGAAGTCACTGAAATCTCTCGGGCTTCAGGGGTTTTTGGATTGTGGTTGAAATAAAAACCTGACTGTGAATTTCTAAAACTGCAAATAGGCAAATCCAGTGAACTCCAGAGTAATCAGCCAAGTGTCTGGGTAGACATAGAGACAAATTTTACAAGATGAGAGAAACCTTCTGAGATATTCCCCTGGCCCAGCCATGGGTGCCCCTCCTGGGTCAAGTGTGCACTTCTTTTGAAGGATGAAGCACTGACCTCTGTGTTGCCCGTTGTGTGTTTGGGCATCCTAATGCACAACCATAGAGAAGCCATTGAGTCATAATGTGTACATTCAGTGGGACTCACCTACAGCACATTATTTAAGGTTTCATTTGACTTGTGTAAATGCTTATGAGGAGCAAAGACCTCCCTATTATAAGAAATTTTTTAACCTCTCATTTTAGTTTTACTGGACTGTTACTTTTCCTTTCTTTTTTTTCCCCTTTTTTATTTTCCCTTTCTTTGCACTGGGTGAAGCAGGTATGAATTTTTATAGTTAGTCAGTTCATCTTAGCTGTTTCCTGGAGTGAGAGAGCACATCATCCAACTTTAGGACCAATCTGAATTCAGCCACTGAAATGGTGCCTCTGAGGGTAGAGTATTCAGTAACTGGTACAGAAGAGGTGGCATTATAACCCTCACCAGATCAGCTCTGTAGAGAAGAACGAATGAGCATCACATCTCGTGGTGCTAATTACCTCCAATGTTGTTAATGAAATGGCAGCATATCATGATTAATGAGGCTGAATAGTGAGCATTTCAAACATACGAAGTAGTAACAGAATCTTCTGCTTTTCTATCTGTGGATTCCCAATTTTTATACCAAAACCTCTCAGAAACAGACTTTGAAACAGTCCCATGTTATTTTTTCTGCTGTTAACAACATAGCCTCACACAGGCTCATTAAAAGCTGCAAAATAACTGCTGTAGAAGATTAAAAGTAATCTGTTGTAGATGCTGGCTTTATCAGAAAATACTTTTGTAGTGCTTTAAGTTGCAAATTACTGAAAACTGTACAATTATATGTGATTGTCATCCACCTGCAAATGTACTTCACATTTAATTTTCCTTGGCTTACCTTGTCTTCTGCTTCAGTCCTATTTTGAGTGAACAAATGCCTTCATGCTAAGAGACAGACTGGCCATATGGTGGTCTTTAGCTGCTTTAAATAAGTGAATTTTGCACATTTTCCTCCTCCTGCAATGAGTTGTTCCTCAGAGTTTGCTTCTTGGAGTCAGGATTTTTCCACCATCTTAATGTAGATACAGCCTTGTTGAAACTGAGGTGTTTAAATTTTACTAGTGCATCTAGCACCCACTGTCTTCCTTCTTTCCAGAAATGTGTTTCTTTAAGAGCTTCATTCCATAGTATGATGTGACCTTTTCTGTAATAGTACTTCACAGTGACAATAATCCATAGCAGAGCTGAAATAAATCTTTACATTTAATTGCTTGTCTTCTAACACTTTTACCTGTCTTGTTTCTTAATCTCCTAAGCATTGATGCATGGGAGATTATCAGTTATTCTGTAAGCTTTTCTTCTGCCTCCTTTCCTGTTTCTAGTTGTTCTAAATTATTCCTAACAAGGATCCTCCATTCCTTTCAACTTCCATGGCAATTCCTTCCTCCTCTCTTTTCTCCTGTTGTGTCCATGCTCTTGCTGTGGTTCTCCCAGGTACTTGAAGTGAGATCGCTTGCAGGGGGTGATGACACACATGGGCCACTTCAGCAGCAGAGAGAAAACAGAGCAGGTGCTTATGCATCATCAGGCTGCCATTGGGTTTGGTTCCTGTAGATGCCTGGCAGCCTAACCATCTGCTCCAAAAGTAATAAAAAACATCTTCAGATAAATTAGAGCAGCAATTTTAAGAAGACAACCAGTGGCCACTGATCACGGTGTCAGCACTGTATAGACGAGTTCTTTCTGGGGGCAGTCAAACCATACCTGTTGCTTGATGCTTGTCTGCTGATTTCAGGGATAAAAAAAAAATCCAAATTCTTTCAATCTCTTTGCAATTGAGCTTAAGTCTGATTGCCAGTCAAAAATAAGGAATGAAAAACACGGATTTAATATTAATGAGAAATGTGGTTTTGAGACTTTTTTCCTGTTTTTTTTTGATTTAGCTCTTTAAAGCAAGTATCTAGCCTTTGTGATTGCACATGAAATGCTGAAAGGCATCTTGACTTCATCATGCCTGTTCAGAAACCAGGAGAGAGAAAATCTGACCAAAATGTAACACATCTTTAATACTTGATGATTTTAACTCTCAGGAGTTGGGGTATAACTCGTGATATCCAAGCATATGAAATTGGTAATGGTTTCCTCAGAAATATAACTAAGCCTATTTTTATACATTGTTTGCAGCTTCTAGTACAATAAACAGTTGAGAATTTTGTCACTTAAATAGAGAAATGTAGATTAAGCTGCAATAATTTCATTAAGCTGTTTCTTCTCCTTGATTCATGTAATTGTAAAACTATGACCTGGTTCTATGCTGAATTAGTATGAAATGCAGAGATTAGTGCACAGTGAGACTATAGCTACATGCATTGAGTCCTGTGGCTACCATGAACTCTGGTGTGATTTCCGAAGTCTATCACAATTTGTATTTTTAGAACTCATTTCTTGTGGGGACTGCTTTATTATTTTATGTTTGCTGGTGTCCAGATACAGCATAGATTTTTCCTTAAAAGGATGATCTAAAAAGAGAAGCTTTTGGCCTGAATCATAATTCTCTCAGTTAAAGGACTATTAATTTAGTGTCATTATATGAAACCTCATATAGATCACCATATTATTATAGATCTATAAAGATTTAGACCATTCTGGTTTAATATGAGTTACAGAGAAAGACAGTTTGGAAGGTGAGAGGTCAGTGAGCAACTCTGTGCTCAGAGTAATTTCATTTAGAGGGTATAATTGCTTGATAAGACTTAAAGGCTTAATGGAATAAATAAATAAAATCACATGAGCTTGTGTTGCTAGAGATTGGTAATTAGTGTATGACCTTCACTGCTAGTTGGAAGCAGAGCCATGAACTCCCAAGTTCACTGGTGACTCCATCTGCCCTCATGTGGGAAGGGCAGTTTGAGACAGCTGGCGTCCTTCAGAGAATGGGGTTGCTATGAAAAAAAGGAAAATAGAGACCAAAACTGCATGGAGAGAATTACTTTGCAGTGAGTCAGCTTGCAAAAGAAACATCCTTGTGGTACAAAGGTACAAATTTAAGAGTTTTCCAAGCACTGGTGATAAAGTTATGATGCAGTTTTGTGTTATATGCAGTATCAGGGGGATATTCAGGATTTGATTATGCTTCTGGTCCTGTATGAGCTGGGTTTCTGCCTTCTGGCTTTCTGCCACTGTCTCCAGGCAACAGCTTGACATACCAGAGATTAAAATCTCACTGGGAGTGTGAGATCAAACTGAGTGTAGTTTCATTTACAGTTCACTCAGAATATCTTCAGAAAATAAGTTTACACATATAATGAAGTTTTATTTGTAATCAAGGCTATGAATTTTTCTGTTAAGATGCACATACAGCTGTCTTGCACCATTAATACTAATTTTTCTGTTTTCAGGTGGATGTTGAACATGACCCTCAAACTGCATACATTACACTTGTGATTAATAACACCAACACATTGCTCTCAACAAACATCACAGATCTTATCCTCCTGGACAACATCACTGGTCTACATGTTCAAAAAACCAGTGGGAATAAGACCACAGATGGTATACAGATTTACAGGAAAAATTTCTTGCAAGGTAACAAAATCTGCAGTAAAACACCCCTGATAACACATGTCAAAGTGCACCTGTTAAAATCGCAGTATTTATTTATTTAATTAATTATAGTGGTGTAAAGTATTTCATTATCAGTTAATACGTGTGAAAAAGTCTGGAAAAGGTTTTAGGCTGCAGTTTCCAATTCTGTCAGCACACTTAACTGTTTTGACTCCCACCTTTGAACTGCTTCCAGTCTTCCAGGCACAGAACTGAACCTCCTGTACTTTGTAGAAGTTGCCATCAAAAATGAGAGAGAGTCTTTCACAATTGTATTTGTTCATTTTGGGTATTTTTAAAAACTTTTGCAAAAGGCATTTTAATCATGTTTGGAGCCTTTAACCAAGTGTGGCAGCTCAGCTTGCTGAGGTGTTGAGGTACATTGGAATTGCAGAAGGCCATACAAACAGGGAAAATGATACATCAGAAATAAGGCAGCTCTTCTCAGTATCTGTTCTCTCCAAACTGAACAAATTATAAAGTCAAAGCAAGTAATAGAGAAATAAACCTCTTCCAGTTGTAAAGTCAGTTTGTTCCTTTTCTAATTGGTAGCAGTTCAATCAGTGCACACACATTAAGTTTTATCTTTCTTGATTTCTTCATCTCCTTTTTCCTAATCACAAGCATGTCAAAAATTAGCACCTTACTTTTGGGAGTCACAATATTTCTCCAGGAGCTTCAGAAGTGTTCACTGATTCCTGTTTATGATTGAAGTGTCTCTGGTTATGATAGTTTATGGTGAAAGATTTCCACATAGAAAAGGGAAATTAAGTTGACTTGGGGCTGCTGTCTAATTGGAATTGGATAACCAAACTCCATTTCTGATAACAGCAATGTGAGCAGTGGTACTGATTGCAGGACTGGTCTTTTTGGAAATGTCAAGGAATTGCTGGCTTTTCACAGAGATTTCCTGGAAACAATTATCCCTGAGAAAGACTAGAAAAATGGCTTGTATATCTGATCTAGTAAGCCAAGTTGGATCTGCTACATAATTTATTTATAATTACTGAATCTGGAGTTGAATCTAGCTTTTCCAGACACATCAGTGTGAAAAATATGGAAGTGGGGGAAAATGCAGCAGACCAGATTTCTGCATAGTTTGAGGTTTGATCATTACTATATTGATCCTGAAGTCAGCCCATACCTTGCCACTGGGGCTGGACAGAAAGGCTTTATCTACACTGGCCTATGTACTGCGATGCTCAATGTTGGCCATAATAATTTTTCCATGCTTCAGTGCATTGTGAATCAAAATTCACCTGAAATCTGTCAGATTTCTCTTTGGTTTCAACAAGGGGCAAATCAACAAGTTAGTGGTTAAAATGTAGGCAGTCCATTTTATAACAAAGAATATTTTAAAATAATCTCATGTAGAGTTTTGGTATCAAAAATTAGTGCTTTTGGGTAGGTCAGGGCATCATGTAATGCAGTTTCCAGATCCTGGGCTGAATTTGCTTGAGTTCTTAGAGGCAGCAGATATGAAGGGTGTTTCTGAGCTCAAATGGCCATGAGCTGTCTACTCTGGATGTGTGACATCTGCTGTGTCAGAAAGGAAAAGCTGCAGTGCTGTCCCAAGCCTTCCCCAGGGATCTTTGAGAAATTTTCATGGAACAGAGCAAATCTACCCATATCCCTGTTTTAATAGGCGGAGAACACTTTGCAGTCAACTACTCTGCACTTCTTGATGCAGAAGAAATGTGGCATGGCAGGGTTTTGACACTGCCTGCGAAGCTAACTTTCAGGACTTCATCACAGGTATTTTTTTCACAATTTTATTCTGCTCTTCACAATTTTTGTAAAAAAACCCAGTCTCCAAGGTGGTTCTTTCCTGCCTAAACAATGTGGCCATCTTGTAATGAAATGAAACTCTTAGGCTCTCTGATTGTTTACCATGAATTTATAAATGCATGAATTATTTTCATAGCTTAAGAAGTCCTAGACCTCCTTAAGTAAAGTAATTTTGTGTGTTGTCTTGTAGCCTTTCCTTATACTTTTCCTATTTCTCTCCAGTTTATTGATCTGTCCTGGAAATAAGCGTCCCACATACTTACATGTGTATTCCTGAAGTCTTGGATTGAAAGTTTTGCCATTTTTTTATAATAAAATAATTTGTTTTAACTGAAAAACAAGTTACAGCGAATGAAAACCTCATTGCTCTAAAGAAAGACCTTTCAGTATAAGAGTTTTCTGAGTCTGAAAGATTTTTCAGAGAAGCTGAGAAATCTCCAGCCTTGCTGATTTTTGAGAATGCTGTTGCATCAGGCTCTGAAACAACTGGTCTAATGCTGGAATTAGCCCGGCTTTGAGTAGGAGACAGGACAAGTAGTTTCTGCCAAAGTAAAATTTTTCAGTTCTTAAATATGGCTTGATGGTTTTTCTGTGGTTTTCATAATTTCATGTAATTATAATCTGCAGCTGTATTTTCATTTCAGTTGCTTTTCTCCTTGGCTTTGGAGGAAAAAATGTTCCATGTATATGGGAGTGGTACTAAAGTGATGGAGAAGAAAACTTAAAAAAACAGGGCATGGTAAAAGTAGAGATTTTTATGTTGACTGTGGCTCTTGTTCTGTGCATTCTCAGTCAATCGAGATTTTACTGGCAAAGAAAAGTGTAATTCTTTGTGCATTGGGACCTGGGGAGTGTATCCCACAGAGCAGCTGCTTCCATGTCTTTTAGTGTTATCCCTAAGTACACTGCATTTTCCTGTCAGATTTATTTCAGCTTTAAGCTTTATGAGAAGTATAGCTAATCTTCTAAGGAGAGGCTTTTCTAGAGACTCTAGGGTGTTTGCCAGTGGATTTTGCTTTTTTTTAAATACGGGTAATGTTTTGTATCTCTCACAGAATAAAACACATCTTGTATCATTGACAGCATCATTTACCATAACGGAAGAAGAAAAGACCAAGGTAAATTCTATGATTTGGTATTACATTGACTCTCAACAATCTAAAGTAAATTCTAGGAGCTAAGAATGTACTTGTGTACTTGTGTCTCATCACTCAGCTATTGGCTAGTAATCATACACAAGTTCTGCCTTCTCAGATTTTAAGAAGACGAAAACAGGATTCAACATAAGGGGTCTTTTTTTGTCTTAAACCAGCAATGTTTAGTATGGAAAATCTAAAAATGCCATTATGCTCCTTGCTGTGTTCTTTCATTTGAAGAATCATCCAGGCACAGGAGACTGTGAGGATTATGCTCACCTGCCTGCTGTGCCTAGCCACCATGAGAAAGCTTTTTGTTTTTCCAGAAGGATAGAGGTGTCCTCCACCTGTTGAGGAAAGGTTTCTGTATGGTGGTGATACTCAAGCCTGAGAAATAAAACTGCAGAGAGTGGCATAGTTTATGCTTCTGTTCATTTTTTAACTAGTCATTCTTCCAATATGACTTTCTGTTCTTGGCTTCTGAAGTACTTCTGAAAAGTAGTGTTTAACAGGCCAAATAAACCTACAAAATTACATTGATTGCAGCAGTATTATGCTTTCTAGATTTTTTTTATTAAAACACTCTACTTCATCCATCAGTTTCATTGCTAGAGTAATCCCTTCACCAAACTTATTTTTGTCCCCCAGCCTCTAATTAACTTCACAGGCTGCTGTTGCAAGAGGTTATTTTTGAAGAAGCTGTAGCTTGGTTGGCAAGAGTACTGGGATTATTTGTGTTCAGGCAGAAGCAATCAGTTTGTTTCACCATAGAACATTTTTGCCATGGCTGTCACGTGGATAGGGCTTGCCTGAATAGGCCCTGGGGATTAGACCACTCATTCCTTCCATGGACCTGTCCCATGAGTTTCTCTCTGCCTTTAGGGTAAGTAATTGGTTTGGAGATTGGGCACAGAGGCCTCTTATTCCAGTATGCTTTTCTGCTGGGCATCTCTGCCTTCTCAGCTTTTATTATTGTAATAAATACATGTCTGGATGTGGCTTTCTTGTAATTGAAGATCAAGTGCCCATTCTGTTAAAGCCATGATTAAATATGATATGAAGTAAAACTATACATAAATTAGAGAACTCATTGTCCCTGGATAAAGATCTAGTAATATTTTAAATGATTGGACATTTGTATAGCTAAGAATTACAAATGGACTTGCCATAAATCTATTTTTTGCAAACTCTTAGAGGTGTAAACCATGAAGTAGCTGACTGGGTTAGAAAAATAACTTCATGAATGTTTTTTGTAAAATTCAGTGTGAATTGGTTTGCAGCAGTTGCTGATGTTTTAAGCCAAGACTGTAAGCTACACTGGTCTCAACTGACCATGAAAATTTCTGCAATCTGTTATTATACATAAAACATTTTAGTGTGCTTATTATTTTTTCCAATTTGAACTTGATAGTTAGACCTCAAAAAGTTCTTGTGAACTGTTCTGTAGGTAAGTAAAATTAGCTCATCTGCATTTGAACTTAGTAAATGAACAGGCTTTGTAACTAAAATGTGTGGTAAAGATGTGTAGAAAATACCATAAATTTTGGAAAAATAAAGCTTAGAAATTATTTAACGCGTCATGTTTCACATGCGTAATATTTGACTTTGGGCTGTGGCCAAGCTTAAGGTGTTTTGGAATGAAACCAGTTTGTGCAAGGAAATTAGGATTAGCTGGAGAAGGTGTGATGTATTTTATTACCTTCATATTGTCAGTTGTCATAAATGCTCTCCATCTCAGATTTATTTTTTAAAAATAATTATTTAAGCCTGTTCATGGGTATGTTAAAGCCAATGCACATATGTGACCAAGTGGATGGTTGATGTTGACTTTGGGAATGACAAGTGAAGAATTAATTAGTTAGTCATGGCAGTGTCATGCTACATTGGTCCCATCAGCTTTCACATGATTTGCTTGAACACTTAGATACTATGTTGTTCCTGTAAAGTTTTACAAATCCTGTGGATTTCTCTTCTGTACCACTGGAACAAAGTACTTGGCTTGGTTGCCTGGAACAAGGTAATTTTGTGGGTTATGAAAAAAATATGGGTGTTGCTGAGTGTTAGTGCCAGATGTCATCCCACAGCACTTCAGGGCCTGTGAGTACTTTTTGCCTCTGCCCGTGGCTGGGGGTGTCTGGTGCTGAATGGGAAACTGGTGAAAAGGGAAGTTCTCCCATCTATGCATGTTGCAAGGGAGAGAGGATAGTAATTCCTTTACACTGATTTTTATGAGGCTTGCTTCCCTCAGCATCATGCAAAGTAGTGGGAGCACATCAGTTCTTGAAAGAAACTTGTGCCTGTAATGCCACTTCCCACTGTGGAGGTGGTTTTAAGAGGTTAGCTTAAGGAATGGCTTTTGAGGCCTGCAGATGTGTCTGTGGTTTGAAGCTTTATCTGCAGGACTTACACTGGTCTTGATGTGAGCCAGGGCTCTGGAACCTCCCCCGCACCATCCGCTGTGGCATTAAGATGGCATTAAGCACCTGCTGTGTTCTGCTTGGACTGATAACCTCCCCAACTGACTGGCCTTCCAGAGCCCATTTTCTTTAGGGATGAAAGCACAGACAAAATTGCCTGCCCGCATTCAGACTGACTGTCCCACCATGGGGCTCATCTTTTACTTAGCACAGAGTCATTCTGGTAGCCAGTGCTTTTTCTTCACCAAAACTTAAGCTTCTTTCAAGCTTCACTGAATCCAGAGCCTCACCAGATCCTTGCTTTCCCCAGAAGCCTAGAGAGATCCTTAAACTTCACAGAGGGCATAGAAATTAGATAAATGCAAGTAGGTTCAGACAAAATGATGTAGTGGCTTCAAAGCAGCCTTTTTTCCCTAAGTGTTATCTATGGCATCTCCTGTTCCCTGAAAGCAGAGGGATTTCAGTCAGAGTACTGATGTGACAGAGGTGTTAAATTGCAATAAATTATTTTCATATTGTGGGCCATGTTTGAATATTGTTTCCTATCCAGTATTACCATTTACTCTATGGAATGCTGTCAGGTTTCTGCTCCAAGAAAAAAATAAACCCAGCTTGCAAGCAGCGTGTTAATTATTTACAGTTCCTAGCCCCAGCAGAGTGATCAGTTTGTGGTGAAACATTATACTAATAGCTGTGCTATGTTTTTTCACTGAAAGATCTCATAGAACTAAACAAACACTGAATTAACTTTTGCTACATAGAGCATGGAGTAAAAATTAATTTTTAATGCAATTCAATTTAAAGATTAATTTAAGAGCTAAAGTGAAAGGTCTACAAAATTGTTATCTAGTTCATGGTTCCAGTGCTCCTGACAGCCCTTACTGACTCAGGCTAATGCAGAAGCTGCAAGGTTGCAGATTGAGTGGGTGTCACTTGCGTGTTTATTCTGAGCTCATATTGGTACTTTCTCCCTATGGTGTTTATTCAGTTTCATTGAACCAAGAAACGGCCATTAAAGTAGCCAACATCTGACTGCCTTTCCAGAGCCTATGAGCAACATCAAATGCCAGCAATTTCAATGAGACTTCTTAGAAGAGTGGCAACTTTGGAAAATAGGCTAGTATGTACAGGTCACCCAAGAGTCACAGCAAAAAAATTAATTCTGTGGAGTTCTCTTGCTTGAATTACATAGGAATCTGGACAAGGTGAATAAACTGCTTTCTTGGCAACCTATTGAAAATACACACTTGTTTGAAAATACTCATTAAGGTGTAGAAATAACATAATACTGAGAAACCCTGAAGTTGTGCGAAGCCATTTAAAAATAATTTACTGTTTGCTTACAGTTACAGTCTTTGAATTACAGTTATAATCTGATCTTTATATATATTTAAAATAAAATTCTAATTAAATGATCTTTTAATTTCAGATTTTATACAACCATGCCATCAGTGCTTCAGGGTTCTTCATTGCTTTTTTTGTTTCCCTTGTGTTGACGTGTGCTGTCTTTTTCATTATTTACCGAACCCAAATATTAAAATGGAGTTTCTGTAGTAAAAACCAGGTGAGTTGTACTGTCAGGGTAGGTTATTTAATTTTTTTCACTGATCATATGTGGTGGTATAACTTGCTAACTAAGATTGTCTGAAGAGTTTTTGAAGATGAATAAAAAGCCACCAAGTGATGAATTCGACTCACAGGTAATGTAATCTCTACAGATTTAGTGCAGTCACATTTAGAGGTAAGAATGATACCCTGATCAAAAAAAACTGCTGTCAGTACCTGGATGTTGGCTCTAGCTCAGAGGGGGATTACCTTTTGTTTGTTTGTTTCTTTCCATATTCTTCTCTTCCTTCCCTCCGTCCTGCAGAATTAGAAGCAGGATGTCTCTGGGTTATAATAAGTTGCCAAGGGAGTAGAAAACTTACCTTCAACACAGCAACTTGGATGATTTCTTTTCTGATTATTAGGAATAGGGATTTGAATTTTTGTCTTAATTTCTTCAATGTGCAATAATATTTTCAGTGATTAAGCAAAACAGATGGGATTGAGGATGAAGTATTTTCATTGTTCTGTGCCACTTGGAAGAAAGTCTTTCAGTAAATATTGGACCAGAGAAAGAAAATACAGAATCTGATTAATATTAATCAAGTTGGTGCAATTCCAGCTGTTCCTTCTATTAATTATTTTTATATTTATGCAAAGTATAACAACTTCATTGGGAAGGGAGCTAGAGTCCTTAGTGAGGATATTATAGTGATTGGAGCAGTCCTAAGAGAGGTGTGTTGAGAAGTTTGAACTCCTTGTCTGCCGAAAACGTGGTGGATCTCTCATCCCTCTGGACTGACCAGAGTAACTCACAAATTGCTTACAGCCTTTCTGCAGTTGAAAATTACACCATCAATAACTTCTATTTAGTTTAGGTCTGAAAAATTAATCTCTTTAAATAAAAAAGATGTGACTTGTTTCTTTTTGCAAAAAAATAGTGATAGTGAATTAGTAAAAAGGGTCCAGCTTGGTCCAGCATAAGATACTTATAGTGAGGTTTTTACACAATATTGTTAGCCCTCAGTCTCAGTCTGAACTGAGTCACTTCCATCATGGACAGGATTAGTTATTCCATGTTGTTGACCTAATAATACTGTAATGTTACCATATGTAATTTGTATGCAATGGCAATTTTTTAAAAAAATTGCCTAGAAAATTTGAAGTACAAAACAACTTCCTAGATGACTTTCACAAGTATTCTGTGTCCTCCATTGCTTCATCTGTATTCCATCAGTTATATACTAAAAAAGATCAGTGTGAAATAAACATAGTATATTTGATTTCAGATACATATCTGAATTGCACAACATCTTTATACTCTTTCGAGCTTTACAGTTTGATGATAAGTAGAAACCTTCTCACCCAGAGTTAAACTGCAATAAAATTAGATCAGACACTCACTGTACAATTTTTTTATAATCTAAAGTTTCCTGCTTTTTCTCGCCTTTTTTTTAGGAGGTACAGCCTGATCTCAGCCAAAATCACAAAATGGAGTATTCTCAATTTAATTCAGGTGATCTCTTTAGTGAAGATATAATTATGAATGACCAAATCATTGATATTCTATCCTTTGAAGAACCTGGGAACATGCTTCAGGCTTTAGAAGAGTAAGAATTCACTGCTATTACATCACATTTATTATTTTTATCATCAGCCAAACCTTTGAATATGTTTTGAGTATCTCCTCTTTATTGGTTATTTATAGTGTCTGTTTACACATATTACTGCACTACTTTAGGTTTTTGAACTGTTTTAAACAAGCATCTGTGGGAACAGAAAGCCATCATATTTCATATTGATTCACTTGTAGAAGTCACAACTCCATCTAGGCCTTAGATATGCAAGTTTTCTAATCCAAATTAACACCTTGCTTTGTCTCTCTGTGGTTCACTATGTGAAGGGAAATTTCTTGGTGTGCAAGAAGATATTGAAACACAATATTCTGCTATTGCTTAACACATTCTGCTTTCAAAAGGATGGATTTTGTTGTAGAAAAGAGAGCTCCTGCTGAGTTCCAGCATTACTGTTCAGCAGTGTATTTTGAAAACAGCTGCATCAGTCTAAGGTGTGACAGTTTGTAGTGCTGCCAGAATGATACCATGTACCTACTTGATGGGACCACTTGTCAGACCACAGAAATGCTCCTGATACTGTTGGAAGGCTTTTGACAGAAGCGTGCCACTGTTAAAATTCATCTGTTCTTCAGCTGAATTTTATGGAAAGGTCTTATTATGAGGATGAGCAGATGTTGTTTATGCAGTCTTACCATTACCTCCTGGTAAAGTGAGGTTAAAGGCAGTATTATGCAACTATAAAATCTGGAGAAGCTGAAAAGTTACAGGATCATGGGTGAAATTTTCTTTCTTAAAGGGTAACTAACAGTATTATTATTTTTTGCGTTTCCCTGATAATTGGAAACTTATCTCTGTAAATTGCACATTGGTCCTTGCTTTTATACCTGTATAGCAGCTCAAGCTTTGCAAAAGCTTATCCTGAAAATAATTTTATGAATATTAAGAAGAACAGGATCAAACATTTTTTTAAACACACATTAGTATTAATTTATTTCAGGGATAGTTACTATCTAGCTAGGTTGAAAAAATTGCTGGACTGTTTTCAGATACATTATGGCTAGAAAGGTAAATATTCTTGCAAACCTTGGAAAGATTTATTTTTACAACAAGTTTATTTCAAAACCTATAAAACAGGATTTGTATTTTAATTTGAATGCGTGTCCAGGGGCTAAAGTTTTTGAATATTTTTACGAAGTTAGTGTATATGTCTCTTGCTTCCGTGTCTTTCCTCAGTTTCTATTTTCTTTACAGAGGTAGAGAATTGCAGTGGATAAAGTAGATGCCCGTTAGTAAACACTCCCTGACCTGTTTCACCTTCTAAGCTATCTTTTACTTTTTCCAGAGTGAGGATAGTAGATAGACCACAAAGGTATCCAGAGTTACAGTAATTCCTGCTATGAAAGATGATTGAAAGGGTGATAGGTATTTTCAGCCAACCAACGTCATCTTGCTTGTATGCTGGTTTGGTAATTCCTTCTGCATGTTTTGGTGCAGTTATGTTTCATTTTTGTCTATGTGACACACATACAAGCTTACCAGCATAATTGATAACATCCCGTTCATTGCACTGTCATGGTTGGAATCATTCTGGTCTTTCAGATACAAACAAGAAAAATACTCTGAAAAGTAAGAGCCACATGTCGTTTTCTCCTTTTCAACATAGAGCTGTTCTGTCTTTGAGAAGAGACAGTGCCAAATCATTTAGGAGATACATCAGGAGCATGTGTTCAATATTTATGGACAGGGAGAGCTTTGGAGTGTAGACAGTTTGCAGTGTCAGGAGGATTGGCTAGAGAACAAAACATACTGTTAATGTTTCATAAGGAAGTTTCTTGGTTACTCATTTTGTGAATTTTGTCTTAATAAGTCATATCCTTGATGTACATTATGCAGCAAAATAGCTTGGCTTTTATTCTCAGTAGGTTCCTTGCTGTGTATATTGCTGAATATTGGCCTCTGGGCAGTGAATACTAATGAGGGGAAGCTATATGATTTGGATATTTGATATGCATACTAGAAGATCATGTTCCAAAATGTGGGTCTCTTTTTTGTATGTTTGCAGGAGAATATGAAGAAAGCTGAGCAATTTGGGTTTGTGTCCAGTGTGATGGAACTTGACCATTCTCATAATCTCAAAAGATACAGATACGTTAAAGGGAGCTTAATTTCATTAAATGGCTTTTCACTACTGCACCTTTTTTGTTTAATCTTCGTTTTGTACAGCTGTGCTTCCTTGAGTTTGTCAAAGCTCTAGCTGAATTTGAACCTGCTTGCTGATATGCAATATGTACTGCCAATTATTTTGGTAAAGGAGTAAGTAATATGTGTACATTGCAGCTGATTTTGTCCTGTGGTAGAGGACACTGAGGCCAGTGTACTAGAGAATAGGATCAAACTGTCTCCAAAAAGCCTTGACGGAAAAATAAAAATAGTTTACCATGATCTTAGAAGTTCACTTTTAAAATCTGAATTTCTAGATGTACATGCCAGTTTGATTTGCTATGGAGCAAATGATGTATTTTTTTTAAACCCTGAATTTAAATGGAAAATAGGAATCATAGAATCTTAAGGGATTGGAAGAGACCTTAGAGATCCTCTAGTCCCAACACCCCCACCCTAAGCCAGGACACCTCCCACCAGACCAGTTTGCTCAAGGCCTTATCCAGCCTGGCTTTGAACACTGCCAAAGATGGGCTATAAATGATCATGTTGTCATAGCACCTAGACTTGAATATTCCTACACAGCAAATGGTGAGAAATAATTTCATGGTCAGTACAAAAAAATAAATTAGCTAAATTTCTGTTTTTCGTAACTTGGAGTGTAATTAAAATTTTGGAACTTTTGAAGGGAAAGTATATTCAGTACTCTCTTTTTGTGAATTGTGTACAATGCAGGAATATAACTATACATAATAATCACATTGGTATAACTATAAGATGCAGTCAATGCTCATGGTATGAACTCCAAACCCTGCATTTGTAGTTCTGTGTTATGAATGCTGCTAGAAACTTAACAAGCGTGTAAGCTATACTTCTTTTTTTTCATCATAGCTCAAATGCTTAATGTATGATAGGAGCTTGTAAGACTGGGGAGCTGATGAAAACAATTTGAAATTGATGAATTCATATCTTTTTTCATCTTAAAAACATTGCTTTTCTTTGATGTTGGCTAACTATGAAGTGTTTAGAATTATAAGGGTCATTTCTGCTGTCTACCTGGAATAATTTATCTCATCCAGGAGAGAGTCTCCTTTTGAGAGTTGTGCTGTTCCTGATGCTTTTTTTATTTATCATTTTTAATGAAGATTGATATCTCCTACCATTTCTGTCATCTGAATACTCATCCTGCCTGGATAGGTCAGACGAATCTGAGGAGATCGCAGCAGAGTTGGAAGCTCCTCAGGCATTAATGCATAATGCATATAGCAATAATGCTTATTTATTATTTTGTTGGTATCCAGGCTGAAGTTGGTGTTTTTAAAATCAGTGGTGAAATGCGTGATGTATTCAGCAGAAGCAGAATTGGAATCTTTCATACACTCTTTTTGCATAGTCACTTTTCTGAGCGAAATAATGAAATAACCATTTTCTGAACTCTGTTGCAACAGCAGTATTGTACGTAGACATATTTTTAAAATTGATTTTCTGAAGATCACTGATTTGTCATAGTTCTTATTTTCTGCAAGAAGTGCAGAGGCTCTCAGTCTCTTAAATGCTGTATTTTTAAAATGTTTTCTAAACAGATAATTGTAAGAATTTAAATACTCTACATTGCTGTGGAGAGTTAAAGGAATTTGATAGGTGACACTGCTGCCAGATCTAATGCTTAGACTATCAGGTTTTCATGAATCATTGTTTTCTGAAGAGCTTCTGACTCTCAGGTCAATTTATTATATTTTTCAGGTTTTTATTTAATTATTATTTCTTGACTGCATATCAGGAATCCTGGTTTTGGTTTTGTCAGCATTCTGACTTCTGGAAAGCTAAACTTAACCTGTGACTCATCCATGTGAAACCATCCTTAGATAGTCCTCATGTACCTTTCTCAGCAATTTCATCTACTGATCTGATGTCTTGTATTCTCTGTGGTCTGCTGTGTGAACTGTGCTGTGTAAGTGCCACAGCACTGATGGATGAACTCCCCCAGTTCAGAGCTGGCTGCAGGCCAGTACAGCTACTGGTGTATCACAGAGCATCTTCAGGCCTGTGCTAACACAGCCTGGCAGCAGGCAGGGACCAGGGAAAGGCAGCACATCCCACTCTGGCACAGAAGGCTGAAGAATTTGGGCTTGGGCAGTCAGTAGTTGTTGGTGGGTGTACAGACCTCATGCCATTGCCTCTGCTTCTACTTTTTAGTTTGAGTCTCCTGCAAAGGTTTGTGCCTTGTTGTGCTGCAGCTGTGTAAATCCCTGCCCTGAAGTGTTTACAGTCTCTGTCGAGACTGGACCCAGCAGAAGAGGGTGGAATGCAAAGGAAGGAAAAAAGGAGGGAGGTGTTGAAGGGAGGAAGGGGCTGCACAGAGGAGCCACATTGGCATGGTACTTTAAAAAACTACCAACAAAACACAACAACAAACTGAACAGACAAAAGAACAGAAAAAACCCAAAATACAGGCCAATTTTCTGATACTGTGTTACTAACCCCTCAATAAATGGATAATTTGTGAAACAAACCACAGCAGCAACTTTTCAAGCTCTGATGCCCGTTATGCGTGAATTGGCTTTCTTTGCTTATTGTGACTAAAGCCAACACTGTAGGAACTGCTTTCTTTGTGATTCTTCTTGTCTAGCTCTTTCTCCATCTTCACTCTTCTGAAGTGTGACAAGGCAACATGGATCATAATGCCTGGATGTTCTCCCTCTTCCTTCCTCACTGCAGCTGTCCCATCTTCACAGTGCCTGTGTGCTGCTCTGGCTGTAACAGTGGGTGCCACTGGCCTGGGCTGCTTGTCTGTCTGTCTCTGTCTTTCCCTCTTCCCATTCCCCTCTCCATCAGGGGTTGGTGCAGCTGCTGTGCCTTGGGGTTCTGAGTCACTGCTGAAGTGGGAACAGTGGCTCTTGATTACTTAATTACATGCTTTTTAGAAGGTTTGTGTATTTGAAACAATACTTTTACGGAAACAGATACCAGGGAGCTCCAATCTCCTCTGGATACTCTTGTAATATGTGTGCTACTAATTGGCTTCCATTGGTAAAAGAGAGATGAGCCTTCTGAGAATGACAGGCTTTTCTGTTTTGATGAGAAAATGTCGCCAAAGGGGAACTTGTTTAATGCTTCTCTCCCTTTCAGACTTCAGAAAGTTGTGTCAGAGTAGTTTCTTATCTTTATAAATTCAGAATTAGTTTTAAAAATGTGTTTGAAAGCCATTAGTTATTTTTAGGACTGTTAAATTCAGCAGCTATTAGATCTGTTCAAAAAATCTCTCTGTGGGCCTGTAATTTGAATAATAAGACTTAAAGACACAATTATTGGTAGTTAATGAGAAGTTTCCTTTTTTTGTAGTGTGTTGTAGGTTTTTTTGTGAGTTTTTTTTTTTTAATTAACTATATTTGCTTTCCTGACCCCAGCTGCTTTCCTGTGTTCTTTCATTAGGTCTATGGAGGACATCAGTTGCTCAGGCACTCTCTCTGCTTCTCTGTGTTTGGCGTCTGGGATTCTCCCCTTCCAGATCTCTCTTGACAGATTTTTAAAACCTCTTTCTCTTCAAGTGAGTGGAAAAGCTTTACGCTTGCTGTTTGAAGTTTCATTTTCTATGTGTCTGTTCACCTTTCCTTCCTCCACCCTTTTGTGCCACCTGTCTTCTGTACTGTCCTCATCCTTTCTCTGCAGGCTTTGTCCAACAAATGCTTTCATCTTTTTTATCAATAGGTTGCCAACAGCTACCTGTACTTCATTAGCTTTCATGTTTCTACAATGCTGAATATGCTCAGGAAGTGAGGCAAGACCTTTTAACATCAATTGCTGTAATGAGCAGAGTGCACAGCATTTAAAGCAAATTATTAAATGTACCTTGGCTTGAGGAGACACACAGTGTCAGGCTAGAATTTGTTTTCCCTGTGTGACATGAAACATTTAATGTGGTTGATTGTAAACATTGTTCTTCTGAGGGACTTGAATGAAACCAAATTAAAGCATTTGGTTTATTTTATGTCCAGGATTTACTGGCTGTTGGTGTGATGCAGCATGCTAGGGATGCCCTCAACCTCTCTGTTTTGAGTAAAGAGCTTGAAGCAAGGTTTCTGATGTGTGTGATGAGCTTGTCGTGTTTCTGCTGGCTGCTGTGTGAAGGTCATGGACCAGAAGTAGAGCACATCACAAGGAAGGGAGCTTTCAATTTTTTACAGACACAACCTTTCTTCAGCTGCCACTGTCAAAAGGTGATGGTGTGGCTGCTATCTTCAAAGATGTGACCTGGAAGAGCTGTGGCTTGTAATTTTCTCTTTGCTGTTACCCTTGGTTTGGTGGAACAGTTCATAAACTTCTCTTCCATTGCCTTCTTCACCAATGTGCTGTCAGGAAAATGATGAGTGTGAGTTGCAGGTTAAATACACCTGAGATCTTAAGACCCTCATTATTCACTTGCTGACACACCAGCATCAGGTGATTATTGTCATTGCTCCTCCTGCATTTTGCATCGTGTGGAGTTACTGAGGTACTGTAGTTCTCCTTGAAGGTGAAAAAGAGCACAGGAATCTTGCTTGAAATGGAATCAGGTTGAGTCTATAATGACTTGCAGCAAGTAGGAAGAAGTGCAGAGGGAAGACTGAGGGAAAGAAGCAAATGTTGTGATGATGTTTCATTTTGGTTTTCATTCTTGGGATCACTAATGAGGAAGAGTGGAAAAGTAACAGGGAGGTGGTGAGGAATAACAGTAATCTTCGAAGCATGCTTTAAAAAAACCCTGCATTTGTGATAAGGAATAAGTTATGTGTTATGAACTATGTAACAGTGTGGTAGAGCTGTGAAGTGTTGCTTTCCAGGGAGAGAGATGAGGAATTCAATCTTTCACATCTCAGTAAGAAAGGGTTAGGTGCTAGAGTGACCATCTATCATTACATGCTTGAAGAACAGAAAAATAATGACTAAGGAACTTGTTGTTCTGGCAAACAAAGAGAGTTGAAAGTTGTAACTAATAAAATTCTGAGGATGAGGTTACCAATTTTTGAGAAATTATCTGGCAGAACAATTGATTAAAATGTTTAGTTCTTTGTTAGGGGATGCTTGAAAACCAGGATGTTTCTCACAGAGGACATATATGCTTCAATTAAATTAGAGCTGCTAAACTTAAAGCAGGAAGTAAAACATAAAAAACATAAAACATAAAACATCTGGTGGCTTGGATTTTACAGGCTGATAATGAATTGGTGAATCTGTGAAGAAAAGCTTCCTACCACTGCCTCACAGTCATTAGAGAAATATTAGATCATAAAGCTCCCATTCCCTGAATCCTTGTTTTTGTTTAAGTGCATTTACACAACTCTGAAACGCTTCTTGTTTTTTTTCAAGTTGTCACAAGCAACTTGGTAATAGCTGACTGTGTCAGCAAAAGTCCTGAGACTATAAACAAAATTACTTAAGAGAAAACACACATCTGTATCTGCTGTGTTACTTCAGCATCCTGTTACCTTGATCCTGCCATCACCTGCCCTCTGTCCTGGAGCAGGAAGGACTCTTCCCAGGGATCAGTGCCCTGAGGTACTTTGCCATGAATGTAGATGAATGTTACGTAAGAAAACTGTGTACCTCCAGCTGCAGTGTCCATCTGTAGACAGGATAGAGAAGCTGGATGCTTGTGTTGCCTTAGGGATATTATAGCAAATATTAGCTCTTACAGGATCTTCAGATTACTGTGAGGAATGTTTCAGGCTCATGGTACTTCATTTGCAGGTATTTCTGTTCCTGCTTGTAAGGAAGAGGGGGTAAAATGGAGGAGGTTCAGTAGCTGCAACCAACCAGCCAGCCCTGCAGCAGATGGCCAAGAGGAGGACAGCAATCACCAGTGTGCTTCTGTGGTTTTGAGAAATTGCAACAGAAAATCAGTCTGTGGTAGATGATTACATTTCAAAGCTAGTCTCCCAAATAACTTGAATTATTTGCGCTGTTGTAAGAAACAATTCCATCCCATCCATTTCAAGATAGGGAGAGTATATCTCTTGTGCTATCAAGGAGGCAATGATGATATGTCAGTGGTTTACTTTTAATTGAACTTTACTTGCTTACATAAGGAAAGTTTGACAAAAAGAGCAGAGTGTTTTTAGATTTGCATGCCTTCATTGATACGAATATAGCATCATTCCACTCTCTTGCAAGTCTTACCAAGGTCTTTGCTATGGATTTGAAATTTATTCTGAGATTTTTCTGTGGAAAAAAATAGACCAATAATTTAGCCTAAGCAAAAAAAAGAATGAGTTTAAGCTTCTAAAAGTATATGTTGTAGGTCACAAAGAAATGAATGTATACATGTTCCACACACAGAAGAATACAATGTTGTGTATTCATGTAATTTGACGTGCAGGAGCAAACCCACTGGATTTTTCAGTGTGAAATTGAGTTCAGGTGTAGAACTGAGAGTACTTGTATGTGTTATATGTTATAGTATTGTATATGAAATTAGAATATTTATAATGCCAATTTAACTCTAAAGATAAATGAGAATGTATTTATATGCAACATGACATACTGCATTTTCTGAAAGCTCTTGTATTTCCATCTGGTTTTAATCTCTTTTCTAGAACTCTGTTAATGTTCATGAGAGACAGATACCAGCTATTTTATTTGTACCAGCACCTAATTGAAACTCTCCCCTCTTCCCTGCAGAGAAGGGAGTACACCACCCATTAATATGAAACAGTGATGTATCAATCTAGATGGATTAGTGAGTTTAGAACTGTATTACAAAGTCAGTAAAATTTATAGTCTATTCAGGTGCCCATTTGATCTGCTTCCCAAGAGAGATAGTGGGTTTTTTTCTGGGAAGGGGTCAGACATTTCTCTTGGCTTTTATCTGAGGGAATGTGTTGAGTATTAGTAAAGAAAAGATTTTTCTTCTTCTATCTGAAATGGAAATGGAAGTATGGACATACTTCATTAAAGTTGCTGTAGTAGAAGTTGACTCACCCTGCTGTTTAATGAATGATTAATATCATGATTAATAAACTAATGTACTGTGATATTCCTGCACATCTCTGACTGCCATTTCATTACCCAGTATTGAGTGAATCTAGATGCAATCTAGAGGCTGAATGCTCTAGATACAAGGGTCTTGTTTTCTGATAGAAATTTCCCATAATCTGTGATTTCTAACAGTCCTGATTACCTTTCTGCAGTTTGGAGGTTGCCAGCCTGACACGGGCAGATGCTGATCTGGAGGCCAGTCGAACACAGATCTGTAAAGAAGTGATTGCTATGATGTTGAAGAACATGGTCTTAAATCACAGCCTCTTTCCTCATGTGGAGAAGAAGTTAAGTTCAGTTTTTGAAAAGCGGTTTCTTGCAATGGAGAAAGAGATTCAAGAGGAGTATGAAAGGAAGATGGTGGCTTTAACAGCTGAATGTAATCTGGAAATGAGGAAGACAATGGAGGCTCAATGCCAAAAAGCAAGAGCTGCAAATGAAGAGGCTGAGGAATTAATGAAGAAAATTAATGAAAAGGTAAATCTGGTTTTAAATCAAGATATTCTGTATCATATGTAGTTTTATGGCAATGGTTTCTCTTTTAGACTAGAATAGCTTAGTTATCCTCCTAGAAGAGTAAAGATAAATATCTACAATTAAGTATGTTCAAAAGTTCAGATGTCATAATTAGGGTAGTTGTTATTAAGAAATTGTGTTTAGCTCACCAGAAAATGATTTTTTCTCAAGACAGTCTGTGACATCTGAAAACAAAGGGTTATCGTTACCCTGTTTGTTTTGGGTTTTTTTAATAATCACTCATACTATTGCAAAGTGGTGTATTTTTATTTACTGTATTTTACTGCAGCACTTTCTGTGATTTCAGACATTGTGTGAAGTATTTTGCACATTCAGAGCAGAATAAACTGCCTGCATCATAAAGCTTCCAATATTTATATTCTATTTTTGAAGAAAATTAGAATATAAGCACAACCAAAGGCTGATTTCCCTCTGAAATGAGTGAAAGCAAGCAGAACAATCTATATTTTAGACAGAGCAAGGAGTTGACTTCTCTTGGAAATAGCCTCTTTATAATAAATAAAGAACTGAAATCAGAGTATGATTCCTTAGAGTGCTCCAGTCTTCCATGTCTTTTTTCAAGTATACTGAATGTTTACAATAAAACTGCTTCCCCCCCACTTTTCTTAATTATTATTTTTAACAGCTTCCTGTGGCTTAGCAGGATTCTGGTAAGTTTTGAATATTTCATCTCTGTAAGCTTAAAATGCCAAAATGCTCAAGTTGATGTTTCATGTTTGTCTGATAAGAGGGTGACTTGGTGGGAACAAATAGTGCAGTTTGTTACTTAATAGTGGGGCTTTGCTTCTGGACCACAAGTGGTATTTGCATATCACATACCCGAAATTGTTAAGGTCCTTCATGACAATTCATGATTAAAGTTTTGACACAAGAAGCTTTTTTTGCAGAGTATTACCTATTAAAGGTACTCTTGCATATAGAGGCTCTCAGGAAGAACTTTGTTTTATCAGGCTATTGCTTAGAGAAAATTAATGGCACAACGTTAGTGAGCCACTTGAATTTCTTTGATGTTTCCAGGTGAATTTTAAATTGTGACTCTGTGTAGCTTTCCATACCTGTAGGATATGCCTATCCTGAACTAGAGATGCTAGAAACACACAAGGGGTTGGAAGGAAGAGATACTTGTGGATACCTTCTTAAGGATGAACTGTACTCTGCAGGAGAGTTTTTCCTTCTATTGGATATAGAAGGAGCATAGACCTCACTGAGATAGGTTCTGCCTTTGCAGAGAGAGGGGCCTGACTGAAACTCAGTGTGTGAACCCACACTAAATATACTCTCAGCAAAGTGGCTTCGCTTTGTAAGAAACGTATTGGTGTTGGTTCATTCTGATTTGTACTGAAAATCCTGAATAGTGAGAGTCAAGCAAACAAGTAGGGCCAGTCCAGTACCTGTCCTGATCCATTTATCATATCCTATCATGTTGCTGTTCACTTTTTTGTCTGTAGAAGGACCTGGTTTTATACTTGCCATGGCACGTGGTCCAGAAGGATGTTCTGGAGGGTGAGGCTTGGCTCACAGCCATGCTCCTGGGCAGTGGCACTGGCACCCAAGGGATGGCAGTGAAAACAGCTAGAGCAATAACCTCCTCCCCTTCTCAGCCAAAACATAGAATTTATATTCCTTGCCTTTTTGATTAATTATTTGCTGCCTGCAGTGTGTCTCTTGGGAATGAGAAGTGAGGTGCAGAGGGCAGTTCTCCTCAAGATAATTGGTATGAAATTTAGAATAAGGCTGACATAGTGACTATTAGGTAGCTCTGCTGGCATAAGAAGCATTCTTTGCTTTGTGGGACATGTATGTTTTGATTCTATAGTGACTTTATGCCATCTGAGATTAGAACTATGAATATGTGAGTCTTACTAAAGAACTAAGAGGAAGAATTTCTGTCAAAGAAGCTTTTAAAGTAATTGCCATTTAATTCTATTCCATGGTTGTAAATGTAAATCTAAAATGATGCTCTTGGATTAATTTGTAGAAACTGATAGTTAAAGTAGGTCACCAATAAGAAAAGCTTCTAGAGATTTTTAGTAGAGTAGGGTTTTTTCTAATTTATATTGTTTTGAAAAATGCTTGTTATTATTTCATTAGTATGCATTATATGAGTCTGTTTAATTTTAGTTGGATTTCAGGATTGATGAACCCTAAAAATTAATTTCATATATAGTCTTTGTGTGGAATTTCATGCCATTTTATATAATTTATCTTGTATAAGACATGTGAATTCTAAAAGGACTTCATTATACCTTTGAAGTGGTATCTGGATTAGAGACTGGCAGCTGTACAACCCTGCCATTCAAACAGGTGAAAACTGTGGAAAGTGTACCCTGATTCAGTGTTAGCCTTTTCTTAAACCTGAAATGACAGTAACTAAAGTATTTGTAAAATATGTTTGAGCTAGTAGCACTGATACTTTAAAATACGTTGAATTCTGAAAATCACTTCTGATGCATTTCTTTCTTTCTTTCTTTCTTCTCTGCAGCCTGCTATAGAATACAGAAGTCTTCTGGACAAACTTCACAGACTGGAGCAGGACTGCCTGAAAAGGTTCCTTTTTGTAAAGCAGGAGGAATATTTTGCAAAGGCTTATAGAGAGCTGGCTGTTACCCAAAGAAAGGAGCTCCATACTATCTTTTTTACACAGATAACAAATGCCACTTTAAAGGGAGAACTGAAATTGGAAGCAGCTAAAACGTTAGTGGAAGGTTACTCTAAAATACAGGTAATAAGATGAGATGTCCATTCCTAACCTAAAGACAGAATACACCCCTGTAGTAACTTTCAAGAAATGTTTCAGGATTAATGCTACCACTTTCATAACTAGCTTTCTTAGAAACTATTTTTAAAAATTTTTAGCATGTCTAGACATCTGCACAACTGTATATTGAGGTATATGCACATATTCAAACCCCCTAGGCATGAAGTGCTCTTGTATACTTAGGGAGATGTACTGAGCCCCCCAATCCAAATATGTAGGTTATTGAAATTGTGGTCTGAAGTACTATGATTATGTGCTTAGAGGGGTTGAGTGTCTCCAGGTTATATGATAACGGGATGCTGATGAAAAGTACATTCAGGACTTCAGTTTTGCTTTCAGTTACATTTTAAACCTTTTGCAACAGAATAGCTTGAGTTGTTTCCTCACGGGGATTTTTTTTTTTATTTTGGTTGGTTGGTTTTGCCTCCATTTGTGTTGAAAGTTAGTGCTCCAGATTACAGAATTTCTGGAATTGTTCTTCTGGCTGCTTCTTGAGGAAGAGTTTGATTGTTGTGGTCCTGCAGGTTGAAGAGAGAGGTTAAAAGGCAACATCTGGAAACAAGGTGTCAGAGTAAGGCCTACTCATAAAACCTGATGCAGGACCTTATATCCAGAAGTCACATGGGCCACTGTCAGAGGGAGATGCAGCAAGCACTTTGTGCAGAAGACAGTTAAGCAGCCAGGTTCAAAGAGGTAGAGCAAGTGAAAAAGGTTTTGACTGTGTTTTGGCTGCTCAGGCAGGGGTCATGTAACTAGCAGACCTTGTCTTGGCTATCTGTGCTAGCAGAATGCCTGCTATAGAGCACTGTGTGCCTGACTCTGGTCTCTGCCCAGACCCATGTGTAGGTATCTCAACCTTCCCGTTCCCCACTGTTGGAAGGGAGAACATCTAAGCCAGCCTGTGTGCAGTGGGCATGGCTTTCCCTAAGCTGTACTCAACATACATGGAAGAGTTGGCTTTGAATCCAGCTTACAGACACTTCTGAAAATGTGACCCTTTATGTATACAGACCCTTTATACAGTACATTGTAAAGAACAGTTCTGCTAGCACTGGTAGGGTTGCATGTGTATGTAATTGTGAATACCTGTTCAAATGACCTGTTAACTCAGGGCCCTCAGGATGTGTACTAACTGTTCAGGAAAGTGCACACAGTACTGAGGTAATCAGGCCAAAAGCTCAGCACATTATTTATTTTATTTTGTTGAAATATCCATAATCATTGGATGTGATCATTAGAGTTAAGTTGATATAAGCTTATTATTTTACACTTGTAGGAATTTTTTAACTTTGCCCTGTTAATGAACAAATCTGGCCTGATACAGGTGTTAGCTGAAATTAGCCTTACGTCTAATTAAATGTTCACATTTGTTCACATTCTTTCCTATAGGGTGACATTGAAGAGCTAATGGATTTTTTGCAAGCTTGCAAGAAATATCATCTGAATAAAAGATTTTCTTACAGAGAATATCTTATAAGTAAGATACAGTCAAGGGATTCTCATGTCTCTGCTCTTATGAATGCTGCAGCAGTCCAGATATCAAGTCTCATTAATAAGACAGAAAGGTAAATAACTATTTCCTTGTCAGCCATTTTACTACTTTATCTCACAGACAACAGACTCTTCAAAAGCCTTTTTTCTGTGTTACCTAGCAGGAGAGTTGCATAAAAATGTTATCTTATAGTTAATTCTAAGAAAATATTTTGTAACTGATTTGCTTTGTTAATTAAATCCTGGCAGATGCTAAGGTGAGGTTTTGTTATCTGTGTCCACTTTGTACAGAACAGAGATGAATTGCTGGAAACATATTTCCTGTATTGCTTGTAATTGTGAGTTCAGTGGGAACCAGGCTCATGTAAGATTCTCAATGTCTTTATACATCCATTATTTGTGTATACACTCATCAGTCGTGTGAAAACTCATGCCAGAGTCCATTGCAACATGTACCAGTGAAGACCATTTGTCTTTGTGCTTTATGCAGAAATAATCTGGATTTAACAGAAAAGAACAATTTTGATTCACTTGTGATTGACAGTGTTTGAGGAACTGGATGTACAGTTTCTCTTTTTGAGCTAGAAATTATGAATATTTTCTAAAGTAGATTAAGTGTATAAATAATGTAACTGGAGGATTTTGACTAGCAGAGAATACACCTGTTGCAGGGAATTAAAAGGTAGATGTCAGGGAAGTTAAAAGTACACCTGGAAATGGACTGTTGTAATACATGCATTTAATTTATTTGGGATATCATACCAGACCTAGGCTGATTGAGTATTCTGTGATAGGATACTCAAGGTAGAGAGGTAGAAATGGTGACTCAGCAGACACACAGAGACATAGTTATTTAAAATTTTGTGGCTGTGAGGAGCACTGAGAGAGACATTGTGCTTCTACCCAGGGAACTGTGTTAGTTTGGCCTATGGAGACATTACTGAGGATCCTGCCAGGAAAACAACCTAGCATAGCTGCTGTTGGTCCTGTGCATGCAGCTTTATTTGTATATTTGAGATGTCTGTATTGATGTCAGTCACTGACAATATGTGAAATGTTCATTAAGAGATCTAGATGAACACTGATCTTTATGGTGTGTTTTTTCTTCCATAATGTTAATTTAAAAGTAATTTAATATTAGGAAGCAGGAAGTCTGTCAAAAGCTACCAAAGATTTCATCTGTTAACATGACAAGATAATTTACCTGGGTTTGTTGGTATCTTTTTCTTGCTTTTCTTTTTGATTGTTCTGTGTTCTGCCTCACTGGAATCATACTCTAAGTTTAACTTGATTCACCCTGAGTTTAGCCCTCGAGCTTCTTTGGTTGGAGAGAGCTTCTTGCATGGTTTTGCTAAGGTCTGCAGCTGTGTGGCTCAAAGACAAAAATGTCCTGGAATAGGAAATATAATGCAGACCCATCTTTCACAGAGGGTTCCCTTCCATCACTTCATGCCTCTCTTTGGAATTGTATTATAAGGTCTGAGGTGTTTTCACAGAAGATGTGGTTATGTGAAAAGCCTTTGTGAGAACCTCACTATGTGACCATTGCAGAGAACAACTAGGACTTCTCGAGCTGGAAAATTTGGTTTCACCCATTGTTTAATGCCTGTTATTGCACCTAACAGTCACAAAACAAATCAACTATAAAACAGAAAGTTAGTTAATCAAGACCTCATGGATCTCATCCCCAAAAATGTATTAAATGTATTAAAAACTCTCCAAAACCCCCCAAACTTCCAAAAGCAGCCTGCATTATTACCAAGATGAAAAATTAATTTTTCTAGCACTCTCCTATTAAACTTTCAGAGTTTTCATTGGTTGGTTGTCTGTGGACAAATGACACATTTCTATAGTTAGAGATATCATTTGTACAGAAGCAATCCTGTTTGGCCTTCTGGGCCTAGAACTAGTTATTTTCCAGTAACTTCCCACACCTGCTGCAGCAGTAATTCCTCTCAGACAAATGTTGGCCAAACTCTTATAGTTCATTCTTTAGGTGGTGTGGTTATAAAACTCCAGAATTTAGTATCTCAGTTTATTTGCTGGTGGTTTATTTTCTACAGGCAAACTGAAATAGCCTAGTATAACTCATGAGAAATTCATAATTACATAGCATAGGCTCGTACTTAAGTTTCTAACTAGGAAGTGATTTTGGGAATGTTGACAAATTGGACCATTAAAATTTTGAGCAGCAAGAGAAGTCTGGTCTGAATAGTAGTTTAAATTTGTAGCCATAGTATCCTCTTATTTTTCACTTTATCATTGAGTCACTTGTCTAAATATAGATACAGCTCTGTCTAAATTTATCCAGCTTTATAATAGAGTGCCTTAGACTTACTGCTATAAATGGAATTCTAAAGTACAAAACTTAAATGGAGAAGAGAGAAAAGATATAGATTAGATATACCACAGATAGATGCAGTGATAAAGCAGCAGATAGATATTGAGGGGAGAAGTGTTTTAAAAATGAAGCTTTAATAGTATGTTTAAAATTTATCTAATAGCAAGGCAACTACAAATTAACATGAAAAGGATTCTGTGTGGCTAGAAATGAATGTTATAAAAAGCAAAATAAACCCAAATCAGTTCTAGGAAGGGCTCTGAACATTTTAAATGAAATAGAGCAGCCAGAGTTTTCAAGCTGTATTTATTTAAAATGTCCCATTTGTCTGGACTGGTTTTTGAGTACTCACTGTCTTTCGAAAATCAAGTCTGGACTACAGTGCCAAAAAGCAGGAAAGGAGAAACTGTAATCATGGATTTGAGGGATGGCTACATAGATTCTTTATGTTTTTTCTTAAAGAATAATGGGCAAAAGGGCAATACTTGAAGCAGTGTTTGTCTTGGGTTGTTCTTGCTATCAACAGAGGTACAAGGTTCTTATGTTTTTGAACTATAACATCTGTAAAACGTGTTATTCTTTTGCCAGTATCTTCTTGTTCACAAGAAATTCTTTCTCCTTCAATCTCTTAAAAATTGAATTCAGTTCTTGTGACTCATTAGGTACAAACAGTTGCAAGCTCCTTTACAAATTTCTCCCAAAACTTAAATTTTTTTAAGACCCCAAAAATTTCCTGTGTATTGTGTTTCTAAAGTGGTCAAAAGATTGAAGCAATCACCTTATGCTGGTCTCGTTCTTCTTAATAAGCACCATTTATGTGGACCTTGTTCATAGAAAGTAGTTTTCCAATGGTGTCTTGACTGGACATTTCTGGGAGTCAGCAGTAATGCATCACTATGAAGTTTTCTAATCATCTCTTAAAACCTTTACTGCTTGTAGCAGCACTCTGCTATGTAGGGAGGACATTTATTGCCCTGAATTACATGAATTGTCATCTGCACAGCAGCAAGATGCCAATCCAGCAGGTGAAATCCTGGTGTAGCTGGAGTGGCATGGGCAGAATCATGCAAGTTCTGTCTGTGTAGTTTCTGTATAGTGATGTGATTCAGCCTGCATGTACATTCAGGCCTATACAGCTTTTTGCTTCATATCTATCTCCCTTTTTCTTTAGTGGTGCTCCTGTTCCTTCTCTAGCTTTCATGAAACAATTTTCATTTGCCCAGCATCCCACAACACTGATTCTCTGTAACATCAAGTACAAAATCCTACTTTTTACTTCAGTGCTCTCACTCTGTATTTGCTCTTTAATTTGTTTGCTTTCATTCAATACAGAGAAGTCAAGGTCTCTCTCTGATTGACCTGTGATACTGCTGCTGTTGGCTACACACTTCACCTCTGTGCCTTCCTTGGTGCTCACTGCCTTTGGAAGGATCTCCCTTTAAACATCCCTGGCATTACCATAGTATTGTCCTTCATTAAAATTCTCTTTGTTCAAAGACATGTGCCTGCACATTTCTTCAGTGATTAAATGTCTGGTATGCTGAGACCAGGCAGTTTATCATGCAGTTTATACTGTCTCATTACCTTTATCCTCTCCTTTTGTTTTGCGTTTCTGTTTGGAGTCCTTTGAGACTAGGACATCTTTCATTCCTAATACTGTAATTGATTTTATTTTGTATTTATATGAAACCAGAAATAAAGGTGTCTTGCCAGGATTGAGCCTTTTAGGAATTACCGTAACACCAATTAATATAAGTTGGCACATAAACTGACATCAGCTTCTGTGGTGGGATAGTGCATCACCTAGAGTTGTAGCTGTGGACATGCTGGATCTCTAAATAAACCAGCTGAAATACTGTAGAGCCTTTTTTTTTAATTCTAAAAATAGATAGCTATATATCATCATCCTATCATTCTGTGTTGCATGACTTTTCTTAAACTTTCATTTGCTGTGTGGTTCCAGCACATCTATCTTTTTCTATTGCAGACTCTTTTTACTGCTCTGGACAGGGATTTTAATTGGATGCAGTAAGCCTGGGTTTATTTCCTCAGTACAAGAAAGGATGAAGGTGTTAAAAATAATATCTTGATTATTATTTTTCCTCACTTCCTCACCATAATTAATTACCTTTATTCACGTATCTTTTGCCTTGGAATCAGTCAAAAAGGATGGGCAGGACTTAGAGTTACCAAATATGGGCTAAAAACTTTGTGCTGTTTTGGAGTTTTTTGACATAACACTGGATTCTAACATTGATTAGTTTCAAGGCAGAAATTACCTGGCCAATAATGATGCTTGGTGGGTTACTCTTTATGTACTGGAAGGTATTTTAATCCTCTTTGCAGATTAAAGAAATACAATAGGTAGGCTTTGAAAAAGCTCTGCAAAAGAGGATCTCTTTTGTTGACATAACTCTGATAAAGCACATCTGAGTTTCTATCCAGCACATACATTATATAGGGGTGATGTTTCGTGGCTCGCTCAGATAGTTGTGGGTGCTTGAGCAGAAGATGGGATGCTGTGAATTATGGGATCTGGCCACCCTAGTTACAGTGCAGTGAGAGCAAACAAGCTAATTTGGTAATCTTCTGCTGTATTTTATCTCTTATTTTGAGGATTTTGGTTGCAATTAAGTTGTCACAGTAGCAATAAATCCTATTAAACCAAAATGAGACTCTCCTTTCTGGAGAAGGGCATGCTTACCACATTTAGATGCTACTTTAATTTAGGAGTTGGGCCAGGTATCACACTGGAATGAAACCTTGAAAGCCCTGGATTGATCCGAGTCCTGACTGTAATGTTCATGTCTTTGAAAAAACAGGGACTGGGTAGGTAAACTAGAAGATGTCTGTATAACATCCAGGTTCAGGTCAGGAACTGGTGCTTTCAATTCAAAGTTTCATGTTGACCTTTTCAACACCACGTTTTGTAAGCCCACTGTGCTTAATAGAAATTACAGCTCACAAGTGTCCAACAGCCTGGTCTGAATTAAGATGTTCTTTTATTCTTCTGTTGAATAAGAAAGATTTGAGGAACTTGTAGTGTAGATGTAATAGCAGGTAAGTTCTGAAATTCAATTTGAGTTTTTGGTGACAGAGATTTTTTTAACTGTGGCAGGCACTGTTGAGATCTTGTTTTCTCTTTGACATTAAATACTGTAGCAACTGGAGGTAGACCATAGTCTTGAACTTCTGCTTGAAAGCACTGTGGGCTTATGACTGACAATTTGCTGTTTCAAATAATTGAATTTTGCTATTATTTTGAAATTTTTATAATTCTTCTGATGTATATTTAATAGGAAATATTAATATAAATATTTTTGGATATTAATGATTGCTTTGTCTATTAAAAATAATTTTTGTTCTTTTTACTTGATTATGTACTTCAAAGAGAAATTTGTTTTTAATGAGGAGAAGGAGTTGTAAAAGACATATAAAATGGCATTCCAGGGTCATTAAATGAAAAAAACAAATATGCATAATATATAAAGTTTAAAATGTCTCATTTGAATATCACTTACATTACAAACTGATGTGTAATTGGTTTTGCACTTGCCTGTCCTTCCTGTCCATCCTTCCCGTCCATCCATCCTTCTTCCCATTTCTTTTTCATACACCTTCACAAACTGCCTCAGTTCTGTGCTCATCTCTGAGATTGTCCTTCAGTTATCCCTTTCCTTGTTCGATTCTCTCAGGTGTCACTGCTAAAGAAACAAAGATCATTCTGTCTATTTTGCTGAGCATTTTTATGGTGCTGATTGCCTCAGATATCCTTTTGCTCTTAAGAATTTGGGATAACAGCCTTCAAACACTGTTATTACAGAGCAGGTCATCTACCTGAAAGTCATTTGGGAATCCTGCTGGACCGAGCTGAGACTGAAATTAATTTTGTTAAACAGAAATTTGATCATGATTTAAAACAAGAAAAGCAGAAGCTTTGCCAGAAACTCATTACCAAGCGAAGGCAGGAAATGCTGCAAAAGGTAATTATTTTCAATGTATTTATTTTCATAGGGCTTATAATGAATTAGAAATTTAATTAATTGAAAAATAAAATGTACTTCTTACAACAGGGGTGAACACTGCCAGGGGCATGGTTTAAAATAAGTGCCAATTGGTTTTAGCTGTGTACCACCATGTTCTGTATTAGTCATGCAGTAATTCACAGCTGTTCTTTTAGAAAAACCTGCAAGAAAGTAACTTAACTTCATTTTAGCTGGAGAAACTTCTGAAGTTCCTTTGCTCCGTGTAATGTGTCAAAGGGGGTCATGATAAGCTTCTGTAACATGCAGACAGACAAAAGCCAGCTCAGGTTCAGGAGATGGCTCAGATGACAGTCACCATTTTCTGTGATTTTCATGGCCATGTGTGACCTGAGTGAATTCAGTAACACAGTTAAAAATCAGCTACAAACCAAAACTATTTAAAAAATGCTTTACTTGTGGTTGCTTGCAGTATAACTCATGTCGTCTCAGCCATCTAAAAATCAAAGGTAACTCCAAAAGGTACAGATTGTCTCATAATGTAAGGCGACTTGCAGGTGATCTGACAGGGAGTTGTTGTCCAAAGGTATACTTCAAAGTTACCTTTCTCTGCCTAAAAGATGTAGAAAAAACTAGTTTGGATTAAGTGGTAGTTCTTAAGGTGACCCAAGTTAGGTGAGGTTGATCTTGTCTTTTGCAGGATATGTCTCACTGCTTTGTGCTCTTTAACAGACACCAGTGTGAGCATAGAAAGCTGGCCTGGTATAACATCATTTGTTCTATTTTTTCTCAATATGTGTTGCTTTGGTTTAGCTTTCCAATGAAACTGCAAGATGGGGAAAATACAAAAAAACCCCAAAAAACAAAAAACACTCTTTTTTTTTTTTTTTTTGATAATTTTTAAAAATTCTTTAACTTCTTTGCTATTTGATCCAGATTCACTTCTGGAAAACTGCCAAATCGCTGAAATTCGGATAGCTGAGATTATATGAAACCACATGATGATGCATTTGTTTAGGTGTGTTAGCTCTTTTATCTAGCAACAGTCCATATTATATATGTTGGTCATATGTGGTAATTTACAGCCCTTGTATCTAACAAAAGTCAGATTTATCACACTCCATGTTAGGGCCTCACAAAGCCAATTTGTTGAGGGCTACATAAGCCTCTGGGCACTGAAAAGCAGTTTCAAGAACATGGAAAAGCAAAAGTATGTTATTTTGTGTTGCTATGAAATTCATAATTAAGGAATTAGAATTTGAGATGTTCCTTTTTCTTAGCTTTGCTCCTCCTTTTGGTAGATGAATCAGCAGAAAGAGCATCAGAAGGAGCAGCTGTCACTAGGAGACCCCTTCAAAACTACTGAGATCTTTCACTACCTGAGTCACTGGAAAAATCTTCTGAGTGATCACACCATTGAATTTGAAGAACTTACTGAAAAGCTTGACAATGAGGCCTGTGAAGAGCTGAAGGAGCTTCTATTTAGCCTAGCAGAGAAAGCCATTGAAGAGCTTAAACGTGTTCAGTGTGGAGTGTTTGTGCAAGAGCTGGTCAAGCTCAATGTACCAAAGTTGTTCCTGCTAGAAGCTGTGGAGGAGCACAAAAGAGAGATGGTGGTTAAACACACACAGCTTGAAAGGGAAGAACTTGAGAGGAGCATGGCTGCTGAAGAGCTGCTTCAGCTCACCAGGCAGGAACTAAGCCAAGAGCTGGAAACAGGCATCTCGGAACAAAAAAAAATAAGGAGCTGGGAACAGTCAATATTCATGCAAGTATCCCTCTGCACTCTTTTCTTAGTTACTATGGCAATTAGAAGAGAAATGGGACCTTTCACACCTGTCCAGTTGTAATTCTTAATGATCAGTTCTCTGTTGGGCACTTAGGAATTGATTTTTTTTTCCAAGCACTCAGCCTATGCAGTACCAGTGGGTGAGCACTGCAGTGGAAATCCAGGAAGCAGCAGTTTTGAAGCTAAAAACGTGGAATAAAGGTTTTATACTTCCATTCATTCCATGGGAGGTACCACTTACACGTCTTTCATTGTTATTCTCAGTCTGTTCTTTGAAGTTCTGCACTTTGGAAATGCCAATTAGTGTGTCAGACCTAATTGGCCCCAAGTTCAAGTTCAATACAATCCTTCTAGCTACAAGTCCAGCCTTACTCATCAGGTTTGTTTTAAGCTTTGGCACAGTATTTCCACACAGTCCCTGAGTACACAGTGCAGTATCTGCCTGTCCAGCTCATGGCTCCATGTGTCAGACTGGGCTGCTCTGGCCTGCGGACAGAGTGTCCCTGGCACCAGGCCCTGAGCCATCATGGCACAGGCAGTGCTGCAGAGAGGAGTTCTGGCCCCTGGAAGTGTTGTGGCCATTGCTGCCTGCTACAGTGTGACCCTGGGGAGGTGGGAAAGCAGGTGGGGGCCTTGCTGCAGTTGGGAGAGCTTGCACGAGGAGAGCCCATGGCCAGGAGTGGTTGTGCCTCTCACAGTGAGGTCCCTGAGAGATCAGGGAATGTTTGTGAGCATATCTTCTTAGCTTTCAAGTACATTTATGTCTGGTTGTTACATTGCCTGTATGTTTGTAGTACTACATTTCCTATACAATGTCTATTTAATAAGAGACATTGTTAGAGACACGGGAACATGAAAACATAAAATTGCAGCTTTAGGGGAAGCAACTGGAACAGGCAAACCTATAATAAGTTGTGTGTCTCTGAATAAAATGTACCAGACATAAGAGATTGGACAGGGAGGGAGGAAAAAAAAGAGAAAAAAAAAGACACTGGTAAAAGTTTCTCCTTCATACCTTTCCTTTAAGGCAAAATAGATTTGTATGGGCAATTTTATCCCAATAGAATCTTTATCAGTTTTCCTGCCCCATGTTGTAAAACCATATAACAGGAAAATAAAAAGAAACTTTACCCATTACATTTGCTTTGCTAAAGAAAAAAATCCATTTTCCCCCCATTTTTTTGGTTCTAATTTCAAGGGCTTTGTACTTTATTCAGCATTTTAAATATTTTTCTATGAGTCATTTATATGTATTTTCTAGCTTGTCTTAACTATCTCTTGTTTACATTGCCAAGAGCAGACCTGCAGGATATGGAAGGAGATTGTACGATCCAGCAGGATTTTCCTATTTCTAACTTGGAATTCCATAATAATTGTGTTCCAACATGCAGTGTGCCTATCCTACTTGTTAGATGATATCTTTGTTTGAAGCAGCAGTAAGCTGTTTGGGTTTTTTTTCATTAGAATGCAGGAAAATATATACAAAAAGTGCAGCAACAACTGTCCTATCAATAGCCCCTTAAAATTTGTCACTGTCTTTTTTCAGTCCATTGACTATCATGGTATTTTGATGACAGATGCCAGCTCTCATGTTTATGTTCTCATTTGCTATCTAGTTTTCACAAAACATTATTTTGAATGATAGCTTTTCATTTTTGTTGCTTATCAAAGAGACCGTGGGTTAGTCCAAAATATTTATGAAGATTGTTAATGCTTAAAGTCCTTTTTAAATATAAACTCTATGGCAAAACTCTATTTGCTGTATTTTATTTCATCTCTCTCTTTATATATCTATATACACGGATTTGTAGCATGGATTTTCTTCCATGAGTCTAAGACAAGGTGTCAAATGGTTAAGTATACTATAAATGATCATTTGAAGTAGTCTTGTCTTAAAGTAAACAACTTTTTGAAGGGAAAAACCTCGTGCATTAAAAGTGTATTAACTGTTCTTTGTTGAATCAGTAGAAAGAAAAAAGGATTTCTGAACTCAAATATTTTAGTAAAATGATGAGGTAGTATAGGCCTGGTATACATTAAATAAAAGTATCAATACTAATGAAACATGCAGTATAATACATTTTTCAATGAAAAATACTCTTTAAAAAATATTGGGTTCATGTTTTAAATACAAAGATCTTGTGGAATAAAGGAAATTTCCAAACAAATAAAAATATGTTATTTTTTGTGAAATATTCTTAAAGAAAATAAGATAAACAAGGTAGGAAGATGAATGTAGTCTATGGTTAATCAGAACTGAGCATGCTTTATTTTTAAGTCAGCTTGACCTTATGATCAGTTCCTTAGAGATCTGTGTTAAGATCCTTATTTCTACAAAATGGGAACTTTGAGTAATTCAAATTACTCTTAAAATATATTCCATTTTTCAGACTGCAAAGAGCCTTTGTACAAATAACAGCTGGAGCCCTTGTGACCTGCTGATGGAAGGGATGACATATGCGTTTATAATAAAGAGAGATGTAATTTTATTTTTTCCTTCTCCATAGCTGTGACTGTTAAGTGCTGGGAAACAGCACAGGGAGGCTTGGTGGGAAGCTTTTATCTTGATTTCAGCTGAAGTTCAGAGATTATATTGTCTGAAGTGGTGGAAGGATTCTATGCATAGGAAATGTGCTAAAAATATTAATTTATTTTTAAAATATTCAAAAACTGTTTTCCTTTGAAAATGAAGTTTTACAGTCCAGGAAGGTCTGGATGCAGAATTTCATGTATCCTTAGGGGGTATGTTGTACATGCTGAGCAGTTCACTGCTGTGTGTGGAATCACCAACTGATATATGGAATAGACCAAAAAAGGATGATCACTGCTGAGTAAATAAAGTGTTTGTGTGTATGTCTCTTACATTTTATGCAATATTGCCTAAATCACTCAACAGCAAATGGCTCTTGGTTTTTTTTAACAGGCAACTACTAAGTTTACCCCTCTCACTCTCAGAAGAGGAGTTGCTTAGAATGAGGCAGGAGTTGCACTGCTGCTTCTCTCAGGTAGACAGCAGCTTGGCTTGGCCCAAGATAAGAGCAAGAACCTTGCTTCAGGCTTTTGAAGTGGAGCAGAAGGACACCAAGGTGCTGAAAATTGAGCAGAATTTACCAATGACCAGCAAGCAGGTGGGAACAGCGTGGGATCAGTGTGGGGATGTGGAAGGGATTCCTGGGGGTACCTGTGGCTGCTGGTGTTGGCTGCAGATCTGGGTCTGTAGCTCCTTCATAGGTGTGACAGCAGTGTACACCTTTCCTGTTTGTGTGGACCAGTGGACTTAAAGATAATGGTTTGGGCAGCAGTTGGATAAATAGTTTTTTTCACATACACCTGCGTATTTCTGTTGATTTTGTGAAATTTTTGGGAGTTTCTGAAAAAGAAATTTCTGCATTGTTTTGTCTGTTTAGGAAAGTAAAGTTCCTGAGTTAGGTGGCCTTTCTTGGCAAGAAATTGGGCATGATTTCTGTTTCTTGTTTCCAAAAGATTTAAGTGTATGCAAACAGTTTGGGGTTATTTCCCCACATCTAAATATGCAGAAGATGAGGCACCCTCAAAGTTAGAGAAATATTTTCAACAAGGAGTCTATCTGCCTATCCAGTCTAGCACTTCTTAAAGAGCCTTGTGAGGGGTATTTAATTCCTTCAGTAAAGTGTAAAAGCTGTGGAATCATAAATGGTTTTCAGTTCTTATAAAGTACGGGGGCAAAAAAAAATTCCTGTATGAGTTGTGTCTGATGCCATTTTAAAAAGGAGGACTTGCCCTTTCTTTGTTTTGGTTCAGTTATGTTTTCCAAACATGTAAATTACATTGGTTAATTGTGCTAGAAATTAGCCTAGTTCAAAACCTTAATAGTTTCTAAAGTTCTAAAGGAGGGAAATGACTTTGCAAAACCTTAGAGTTGAACAGATGTTATCATTTCCCCAAGAGTACATATACTTATTTGGTATTCTTGTAAAGAGATAGAAAGGTCAAGAATAATTTGATTACATGGAACGGTGCTTCTTAATATTGTCATGGTTCATTTGTGATTCATAGACTGTGTGTTGAAAACAATGTAGATCTTAAATTAATATTCTTTGTTCATTTTTAACCGTGCTGAGAAGACAGCATATTAGTTAACATCTTCTCTTACTGTCACTGCTAAAGCTTGTTTAAAATCAAATTTATATGCTATGAGTTTTCATAGAAAGGATGAATATATAATTCTACTTGAAAGAAATTTTTTAAAAATTTTAACTTTGTCTGAATGTCCAGAATGAATTTTCTGGATGAATAGGCAGCATATTCATTTTAGAAGTACTTTCTCAGTGAAAGTCGTGTTTGCCAAGTGTTTCATTATTTGGTAGAGGTGCCAATAATAGTAAGTAATAATCTTAACATCAGCATTCTCATATACCTCTTACAAATAAAGCATTTTTTGCTCATCTTGTTACAGCAGCATTCTAAAATGGGAAAAACAGGATCCAAGAATAGAAGTAAGTTAGATATTCTGAAGAAATCTTTACAGGACAAAATTTTAATTTATGAATACTCAGTGAAAGGTGAAAATTTGAATAAGGTAAGTACAATCTTTTCTGGACTGAGGTCAAAACATAGATCTTTAGTAATTAAAGACTGACAGTATTCTATCAATGTGGATAAGAAACAGAAAAGAAAGGTGTAAGGTAAAGTGGCATGATGCATCTCCCTACTATTGCCTGCATTTATCAAGATGTTGCATTTCATGCCTAATAGTTCTTGCTTTGGTTAATTTTTGCATCTTAGTTACAGAACTGGTTTCGTGTCTCACCCCTTTTTTTTCCAGTGGTTCTGGGGCTTGATGTGTGCAAGATTACAAGGCTCCCATAGATCCTGTGGTTTTCTAGGAAGACCTTCAAAACATGGAAGGTGCTTCAATGTATGGTTCAGCTGAGCAACATTTAGTTCCTGGACATCTGCTAAATGCTGCTGAAAATCCAGAAATGGATTCTTAGATCTAAAAGCTTCTTGGGTAGGGTCTGAGTTCATTTGTACAGAACTGATTGAAAGGAAGTCTTGATTCTGGTGGGTACCTTTTAAAGACACACAGTCCCAGTCTAAAGTTAATCCTTGAGAAATGAGTGAGGCCAATCTTAATACAGGATTTTGAAGGCTTTTTACTTCCCTGCTAGTAGATGTTCCAAGAGATCTTTCACATGTGTAGTCCTTAGACCCTACAGCTGACCTTTCTGGTATTGTAGTTCATTATTTTTAGGCTGGTAAAATGGGGGAGATTGAGTACATGTACAAAGGGGCGCCTGCTGTGTTAAGGTACTAGCCATGTAGATATCCCAGTTAAATAGACAAGCTCATCTCTGCATGTTCTTTAAAAAGAGATGCCAAACCTGATGGGATAAAAGCTTTTCATTCAATAGAAGGCCTACATATCTGCTACTGTAGGCCATGGTGGTAGTAAACTTGCCAATACTTTAAAAGGTTTTGACATTCCTCCTTTGATGACTGTGGTTCTTCCATTCTGACACAGACAGTAGTTATTTGAGTATTGCTGTTAAAATACATAGTACTGGAAATTTCTGAAAATGCTGATTTCTGAAAATGATTGTGGTTGGTTTGGGTTTTTTTGGTGTCCTGTGAAACCTATCAGATTAGATTGTCAGGATGGAGAGAGAATTTAGAGATGGAGTGAGGAAAAGCTTTGGGCTCTGCTATCCAACAGTGTGTGTGGATGGGCATGTGGAGCAGCAGGTGATACCAACACTGAAGTAGTGGAGTTGGAACTCTCAGGGCTTCATGTGCATTCTCTATCTGTGTCTTCCCTCTCTTGCAATCCAACTCTTTGGGCCCACGTGAGTAGTACAGGGAGAGAGAATAAAACCAAACTGGTAATTTTTTACTGTCTTTTGAAGATTCAGCTATCTAAATGTTAGATATGCAGTGTAGTCATCGGTGTCTAAACGAGACATCCACCTTACGTGTCAGTGGAAACCCATATTTTAGGTTATGAAACCTACTGGGAAGTATCTTTTCCTTTTCTTTGAGTATTAAGGAAGCTTAGAGTGACAAGCCTAGATGGAAGCATCTGAAGAAGGCAATTGCAGCTGGCTGCTATACACGTTGTCCAACAGAAAAATAGTCAAAATCCCGTGTCCTTGGCTGTCAATGTCAGTGGTGCAGCATGGAGAGCTCATCAGTCACACTGCATTGGATCATGTGCCTGCACATGCTGCACTTGCCTTTCACCCTTGAATCCTTGTGGATGTTCCATCAAATGTGTGGCAGCAACACAGTTACTGAGTTAAATCACTTTGATTTTATGCTGTTTGATGTTGATCCAATCCAGTTTTAATCTTATTTGAAATCCATTGGCAATAGACTTTCAATTTACAGTTTAACTTTGTTTTACTTAAGAGGATTTTTTGTTATTTGCCCAAAGAATAGTAGGCTGAATGTCGTCAGTCAGCATTAACAGACACTTGCCAATTTGAAACTAAATACAGTCTTTCTATAAGTGTCATGTTTTTTCTAAGCAAAAGGGCATATTTTATCTTTCCATTTAACCACAGGTAACCCTAGATTTATTTGTATTTCTAGCTTTTAATTTTATTATAATAAAAATTATATAGACCCTCTGTTTTGGGTAAGCATTTAATATTAAAGTTCTGACTACCCTAAAAGAAAGGCTGATCTCTTTACAGCATTTGACTGTACTGTAATTTTTTTTGATTGCAGTAAAAGCTTGGAATTGAAGGTTAAAAGCACTTCTTGAAACAATGTATTACATTATAAGATAACAGCATTGATTTCTTTGCTATCATAATGCTGCTTGTTAATTACAGAGTACTAAAATCATAAGCATGCATGCAAGAGTTTCTGTTAATCTTTCTATCACTTGTGTTTTGGTTGTTTGGTTTTTTTTTTAGATTAAGTCTGAGTTGGAGCTTGAAAAGGACTGTCACCTGCGCAATCTGGAAAATAAATTTGGAGAGTATATTGCTTCTTTAGCCTTTCAAAAGACTGTTAAAAAGTCCAAAATGCTGGAGCTGTATACTGCTATCATAAATGTGCAAGCTTTGCTCTTTGAACAACTGAACACATCAAAAATCCTGTCAAAACTGGAATGTATTCAGATTTTAGAAGCACATAATCCTGTAAGTAATGTAGCTGTTAACAGAAAAAAATCCTGTTAGGAAACAGCAACTATTAGAGTATCTTTGATTTAGCTACTGGTTTGCAGCTTCTGGTGGCCCAGACTTTAATTTCTGTGAGTATTTGCACTTCATGCTATGCCTTCAGTAAAAGACATAAAGAGAAGGACAGCCAAGGAAGATTGTGTACTATTATTTTTTATTTTTGATACAGTTGCATGCAGTCAGAAAGGGTAGTATTTTGGTGGCTACTTAATATTTTATTGATTGAAAGAAAGACAATTCAGAAGTGATTTGGACTCATGACTGGAAGAGTAAATTGTTGTGTCTGTCTTACAGAATTGCACGTTATAATGCTGTCCATATGCAAAATCCATAACCACATGGTATGCTTCAACTGTCAAGTTTTTAGAAATTATCTATACAGCCTCCTACCTATCTCACTCCAGGCACACTGATGCAGTTCAAATAGTACAAAATCTGGAAAAACCTCTTGCCTTCACCATATTTATTACATACTTGATATGTGCCAATTTTCTAATCCTTTTTTAATACTTCAGTGCTCCCTTTTCACAAGGACTTTATTTTTCTACATTGGCTGTTTGAAACCATCCAAGTGAGGCTTGGGGAGAGCACTGGAGTAGAACAAACAAAATGGGTTTTTGAGAAAAACCTCTTTGCTAGAGGGCATCATTAGACAGCTATTGCTGTGAAAATTCCTTGTTAAATTTTAATGTGTTCATCTCTACTGAGTTTCTTATAGAGTGGCAGTTAGAATGCTCATATGCCTCCAGTTTTGCTTAAATTTGTGTTAGATCTGTAGGAAATAGTGAAAGTTGTATGTAGGAAGAGTATTTTTGCCCTCTATCCCATAAGTGTAAGGGGCTTTTCAGAGAAGTTGTTTTTACCTTCTCTGTCCTTGAACAAGTGAAGAAAAAGGATTGAAGAAAGAGCAGAAGTGAGATCTAGAATAGCTAACACTGGGTTAAATACAGCTGATGAGGCAGAGGAATAGATTAAAATTCATAATTTTCTCCAAGGTACAGGTTAGGAAATGGGGCTTCGAGATAGTAAGCAATGTAAAGGTTGAAGTGAGACAACAGTGACATTAATAATGGGAATGTGAAGCCTTCCTTCTGGTGTCAAGTATGACTTTTTGACCAAAGTGAGATCCACGGGGGATCCAGTCCCCTGAAAACTTTGGACTTGAACTTTTTGATTTTCAGAGCCTTTTATTTTAACCCTAACTTTATCAGACTAATTATGAATGACTGCCTTTTAAATTAAATCCCTTTGATATTAGCTGTTAATTTGGTATAACTGAAACTAGTTAGTCTGAGTTTCTCAAGCTGTTTCAGTGGATTTATGCAGCTTACAAATGAATTTGAATGGTGGTGTTCCTTAGTTTTGATCTCAGCCATGCTGGCAGTGGTACTTGCTGGATGTCCTCTACAGTGGAAGGTTTCAGAGAGCATTGACTTTGAACACAATGAGAATTGAGTCGTAGCTTTCCTCATGGTTCTGATATTCATAACGTGTCAGTCATGTTTACTGAAGCTGTGCAATGAATTGAAAAGTGTAATGACTGCAAGTGACTGGGTTAAAATAAGAAATGAATAAAGTAATATCAGAAAATCTGATACCATCATCTTTTTTCTTCACTCTAAATGAAATTTGTTCTTTCAAGTTATAATTTAACTTCTTATCATCATGCATTTTCAACCTCTAGGAGATTGAAGAACTTGACAGGAAGCTGGAGTATGAGATGTTGCATAAGGAGTCAGCACAGCAGCATCTAATGAGTAAGCAGTGGTGGATTCTGGATGGTTTGGGTCTCTCAAATGAAGCTGTGGACGTGAATGCAGAAAGACACATGACAGTTCTGTTAAGACAGGCCATGAATAAATGTAGACAATTCATAAACCTGTACCAGCAAAGGTAAGTTCTTTGATGTCAGGTTTTACTATGTTACTGCAGTTCATATGGTCCATAAGATATTCTGGAGAAACAGCAGGAGGAATGTTCTGCTGCACTGGGGAGGGACCATGCATCTGTGTTTGAACTCTGCCTTCTAGTGCTGTGGCCCAGAGCATAACTGAGGAGTTGGGAATATTGAAATAAGAGCCATGAAATAATAATAACTTAGTAGCATATAAATTGTGCTGTGTGTTGCGTGGCAGTCACCATTTTTTTTTTACAAGAATAGTGGAAAAATAATGATACTTCTTAGCATTAAGGAGGAAAAGAATTTTTTTCCTATTACTTTGTCTCCAAAGAACATAGGGAGGAACTTCAGAGCAACATGATCTGCTGGGGTCAGAGGAAATAGCTGAGTGAATTTAAATTGAATTTCCATCTCCACTGTCATACTGTAGACTTAATTCCCTGGCACACAATTATTTTTGATGAAATGCATAAACTCCTCTTCAATTTCAGTTTTCTCTGGCCAGTTTTTAATTAGAGATATCAGTAACAAATAAAATGCCTCTTGGGAGGTATATATAAATGTCTGTCTTGTCATAAAGGCTGACTAGCAAAAAATGGGTGATAATTTGCAAAATTTCAGCCTATTGTATTACTTTTATTGGAGTTAGAGCAGGTAGAAATGACATTTCCACATGTATTGCACAGTATTAAAAGCCTAGCACATTTCAAGCTTCATGTAACATCCTCAAAGTATGCTTTCCATTAGAAAGAGTGTTTTCCACAAAACCACTGATATATTACAAATGGCTGTGATAGTGGTAAGTCTGTTTTAATTCTGAAAAGTCTGGAGCACGACTCAGTCTAGATGAACAACTGTCCTGTTGCAGAAGTAAAGAGTCAGTAGAAGATGAGAGAAATCTCTGCACAAGTATCCTCAAACCTGTCAGGAAAGCCTTCAAAGAAACTGCTGCTTGCCTTTACTGGAAAACTTACTGGAAGAAACAAGTTTGGCACTTCTGTACATTGCAGGATTTGTACATGATGTCATCGTGTTTTGGTCTAGAAAAGAAAAATAATCACCAGCAATGAGAAAGTTAACTGTTTAATATCATATTTCAGCTACAAAAAGATCCACAACTTGCCTTAAAGTGTGTTGAGGAAATTTAAAGTGGAGGGAAGAGGATGGGGACAGATTGAATCACATTGCTTTGGAGTGATTCCAGATTTGAATTGTGTGCAAGAGCATAGCCTTAGATTCTGCTCTGATGTTTGCCTAGGGGTTCAGAGAAGAAGGGAAGTGAATTTGGCATATTTTAGAAGTTAGGCTGCTCACTGCAGATTTGCTGACAGACAGATATGCTTCCTGAATGGGTGACCTTCAGATTTTGTTTCCTGTAATACAGTCATTGCACCTGGGAACATTTCAGTGTTAATTCTGTCTTTCACTTCAGTTTGAGAGATGAGCAGTGGAATTGTGTGGTGCTTGAAGATCTCCTGGAAAATATAGAAACGAATGCATTTTTGGCAATTTATAGTCAGGTAAGCATGAAATTGAACAAAGCTTCCAAGTTTAAATTACAGCTGTGTCTGGATATCAGCTTTTCTTCTTTTTTGGGAACCATTAGATGTATTTAGAGTTACTCTCTGCTAGTAGTTGCTACCAGTTTGCAGCCTATACTGTCAGTCACTTCAGTTAATTCTGAGCTACTTTCAGCCTTTTGAATTTTATGGAGTTATACTTCTGTTTGTTCATTTACAAATCCTTTCAGGGTTTGTCCTGTTGCATTTCATTCTGTGGAGAGCTGAAGTGCCTGATTTTCTGGTTAACAGACAGATTTACAGTTGGAATTTCATGTAATTAAAAAAGGGTTTTGTTTAGATTTTGATGAGTGTTAACAATAGTTTGCATCGATTATGTTTCAAAATTAAATTATGGCAGGACTGCTAGATAAGTTTTCTAGTATCATTAATCATACTTGTTTTCAAAATGAGTGTCTTGTCTTCAGTTAATTTGCTGTGTTGGCTGCTTGTCAGTCATAAAAAGGCCTTAACAATGAATCTCTTGATTGACCCCAGTTTTTATCTGCAGGCTGATTTTTGGTTGAGACATGTAGTTAGCATCAAAAAAGACCTGGTGGAGCAGCTTTCTGCATCCAAGTATCTCGCCTCCCAGGGACAGGTGTGGTCACAGTCCCCTGTATCATGAACTGGGAGCTTCAGAGACCACCATGTCAAGGGAGGACCATTTTAGTCTAAGGATCTCTCAGCTTTTCCTGTGTCTTAGTTTGTTTCTGCTGAGTCACTCCAGAGGATCTGTTCCATAACCTTACCAAGCACTGAGGTCAGGCTGACAGGCATCTCGTTCCCCAGATCCTACTAGGAATACCAGAAACTGCTACAGAAGAAAGCAGTACTGAAGTCATGATGTATGTCCATAATGAATAACTAGTTTAAAGGTCCTGATAACATTTAGCCAAAAAGAGCAGAATAAGTCTCAGAGATCTGTCATGTTTATTCTCATTTAATGTTGCATTTTTTAAGTTTCTAGAAGAGCAGTTTGTAAAGACCAGAAGTACAACACAGTACTATAGAAATTAGATTTAGGTGTATGTATTAAGATTTAAGCTCTTATTTGCATTCCTCTCCAAAGAAGAATCAAATAATTTCTTTCACTAAGTAGCCTGAGCAAACATCTCTTTGGTGTTCAACTTTGCTGCCTGGTCAGGCTGAAAATATTTTAAGAACTGTACCAGTTTACTAATCTCTCATCAGTCTCAGGATTTTGTCTTGTTAATTCTGTGTCATCTCAGTGGTTTCCATGGAAAATCTATAGCAACACTGAAGAGGCCAGAAAACTTTGGAAAGTGGCTATTTTTCTTGCCTTTTGGAGAGAATTCTCTGCTTGAAGGACAATCATGGGAAAAGGAGGTTGATTGATTAGTTTATTTTGTGTGGCTGTCTAAATTTGGTTTAAGACTGCCTTGCTGGTGACACGTTGTTTCTTTCAAAGAAGAAGATTCAATTAATGAAGATTCAGATCCAGGGATCTCCTATGTGAATTCACTCCTCTGAAAAGTTGTCATGCAGAAAAAGAGGCAAACATTTGCTGTGGATAAAGAACCTGACTGTCTCTCTTCATGGTGGGACCTTGTGGGGTTTTATGTGATGTGGGTTTTGTAGTCATTTCCTCTATCAACACTTACAGGAGGGTCTGCAGAGTGGTGGTAACTCAGCTGTCACGAGTCACCGTGTTTGGCACATCTTACCTAACTTCAGCTACCTGAGTTACATGTATGGCTTGAATAGACAAAAACAGCTTTTTTTTTCTGGCATCCTTTGAGACATTTAACTTGCTTTCATTTGCCTTACTCTCTTCTTTCCACCTGGGTCCCAATATATTGTCGGCTTTTCATATTTGATACACACAGATCTGCAGAAACACATTGGAGACACTGTATTTATGATAACAGAGTAGAAAATAGCAATGGAATTTTGGTGTTTGGAGTGGGGCAGGAAATGGGGCTGAGTGTCTGTGGAACAAATAAATTTGAACGCAGTCTATTTAACATTATATGAATATGCTTTACTACTGAGCTTTGGGCAAAAATGGGCAGGACGTTTGGAAATAAAGAAATACTAGCAAAAGAAAAGCAGGTGTTTACCTTCTCCTGCTAAATAGGGTTACAAGCTGTTCCCTGAGCTTATCCAGAATCTAGTTTTAAGAGAAGCTGAACAATGAAGTGACCAATCATGACAATGTGTAAAGTTTTTCCAGGTTATTTTTCCCTCTGTAGTTTTACAGACTAAGGAATGCCATATTGCTTCCTTGCTGTCTTGAGAGGATTTCCTTAGTGCAGTAGAATCCATAACTTAGTTAAGCCTTACATGTTAGAATATAACTGCCTTGTGATTTTTTAGACCAAAAGGCATCAAGTACATGCCCTAAGCAAATATGCTGAGATCAACTGGTTATTTAGCATTTACATTGCCAAAGTCCCAAATGAAATGAAAAACCATTATGTACGTGGGTCACTGTGGGTAGCAACAATGAACATGGAAGTGTGACCACTTGATACCAAAATTGTCACTACTAAAATAATCTTCAGTAATATTTTTTGTTTCCATAATGACTATTTATCTAATAACAGTAATTAAGAATGACTAACATTTATTTTCAATGCTTTATTTATCTGTCTTCTACTCATTTGATCCTCTAGGAGCTCCGTCTGGCAGGTTATTTAGCTAAACTGATGAGGGTCCCAGTGGGGGTGTTGCACAGGATCCTGAACTTGTTGCTGCCCTCCAGCTCACAGAGTGAGGTTCTTTCTGTCCTCGATTCCATCAGTAAATATTCAGATGGTGGTGTTGAAAGTGACAGTAATGCAGATGAGTCTGGCAGCTGTAAGAAAAGGTAGGTGTGATGTTTTCTGATAAAGCAACAATCTTGTCTTGCAGTGGTCTATGTGTATAGGTATTTGCTGGACAATGAGATTGACAGCTATATAAAAAAATCACAGGTGCATTAGTTTCCTTTTGAACTGTTTTTCTGGGGTAAAAATACTTTAAAACTGCTACCTTTTTTTGTGAAATATTTTAACTGTAATAAATTGATTAAAAGTTTAAAAATTTCTATGAGTTCACTAGTTAAACAGTTATTTCAGAGATTTATAAATCCCGTTCTGATCATTTTCTTTCTGTTGTCGGAATTGGAGTTTGTTAAAATGTTCTTCTTCCACTTTTTTTAATATGTTTATAACACGGTGGGGTTTAGGTGTCTGGAGCTCTTAAAGATGTAATGGAAATCCTCCTTCCTAATAGTGAAAGTTGCAACCTTGCAGGTGTCTGTCCCTTTGTAGTTAATTTCTGAGGTTCCATGTTGCCATTGTGTTTCCCTGTTTTCACAGTAACTGGTGGACTCTCAGGGTCTTCATCACTCTCCTTTAGCCCCATTAACATGAGCAGAAATCTGTGCAGTGACACCTAGGGATTCTCCCAGACCTGCTCTCCCAACTCCCTGCCATGACTTGGGAAGGAGACAAAAGCAGATGCTGTGGCACTGAGTCCACTCATTGGCAGATGTGGGTTGTCAAGAAACAGATAAGAGTCCTTGGTACCATGCCCTGAGCTGTGATCTTAGCTGATTTAAATAATTTGTGGCAGGGCAGCAAAAGTGCTTGAACTCTTTCTGACTGCATTTGTGCTATTGCTGTCATGAGCTTGGTAGCTAAAGTCAGAGAGGGAAGAAAAATGTGTATATATGTGTATATGCTGCTGGCAATTTTTCTTTCCTGCTCCTTCAGGAGGAGTCAAGAGTTGTGGCAAACACTGGAGGACAAAATAAGGCAAGATCTGATAAACAGAAGTTTAGAAAAGATCCCTTCCCTAAACAAGAGAAAAAACAGGTAAGGAGAAAAACAGAACAAACATATCCGGGGATTTTTTGTTTATAGTTTATTTAATGTCCCAAGATTCTTCCTACATCTGTTAGAAATCAGAAAATTAGTTCATAAGTATGCGTTTTCTAACACTGTTCTATTTAGTGCTTGTGTTTCCTATTTACATAGGAAACATTTAAACATAATAAGCTATATAGTAAATACCTAAAAAGATTTTTCTGTACATATCCACAAAACTCTCACATCTTTCACATACATTGCTCATCTTCCCTCCATGTATTATAAGGTTGACTTTCCTTTTGCAGTTTTGTATCTCCGAAAATGATACATGAATTATTGGGGATTAGAATGAAAGCTATAATCACTCTTGAAATATGATTTTCTTTAGCTTCCAAAGTCACCACTTCTGTGGCAAGGTATGGTATAGGAAGTTACGCATTTTTTTGCCTCAGTTTTCACTTTTAAACTCAAATTTTTCCATTAATGTAGTTTGATAAAGAAGAAGCAACTTGCTCTCTTGGAAAAAGCAGCATTCATTCATCTGGGATGTTCACCTGCACATTCTCCTATGGAACAGCCACCTATTTCTGTCATCTCTGCAACTGCTGAAGCCATAGAGCTGTTGGACACAGGGGAGAAGATATTCTTGTTCCGTGAGCCAAGTGATCCAATACTTGCTTTGCATAATTTTCCAAGAAAAAAGAAAAAGAACTTTCTTAATTCTAAAAAGGCTGCTCATGCAAACATGGACTCATAAGAGCAACTTCCATTTAAAGTATCAATTAGGGAAGAGGAAGTTACTTAAAATTCAGTAAAATGAGGAGGAAGAATGAAGTGTATGGTTCAAATAACGTGTATTGTTTTAATGTGATTTGTCTGACATTGGAAAGAGATGTAATTTTAGAATGCCACAGTTAGTGATGTGCATCTTGCACTTTTTAATTCTTGTCAGTGCTTTGTTTCACTAGGTGAAGTTTGGGTGTTCTATGATGCACATTCTGGCAGGCAGGACTCTGGGTTCTTTCACTACATTATGGTCAATTTTGCACTGATTTTACTGTAGCTATATTTTCATAATTTATACAGAAAGGCTATTTATTGTATATAGTAGGTACTGATTTACTATTCTTGTATTTATATTTTTGTGGTAAGCTGCAGTACAGCAGATATCATGATGAGATGAAGTGGATGAACCACATCCTCTGTTCTTTGATTTTATGTTATTCTAGTTAATTCACTGTTTAACATTGTTTTCCTAATAGGCTTTGCATGTTACTTCTGCAGTCAGTGTTCTGCAGAGACAGATGGTAGTCCAGACCTTTAGCATATACTTGTGTACTTAGCCTTACATCCTGGAGTAACTTCAGCATTTCCCTGTTTCTAAATTTACTTCAGTTGAACAGTGAGTGTGGCTACAGTTCCAAACTGTTAAACATTTACAACCTGTTACAGTCATTTTCTTGGTGAAGCAGTGTCATCCCATTTGCTCAGTAGAAAAGTAAAAAATGTAAATGGGCATGTAATGCCTTCAGAAGCTCTTTTGATTGCAGTGCTGCCAATTTTCACAATTTTAGGTATTTTTGAAGTTCTTATTCCTGAATTTCTCTAAATTGAAGAGAATATAATTTTATGCTTCAAAAAGAGTTAATTTTTAAACTTGTCTAGTTGACTCGAAGAATCGTATAAATATGAATCCTAAAAAGAGGAACAGGAAAAAGCTAATTAAAATAACCACATGTATTTGTTAATATTTTATATTATTCAAGCCTATTTTGAGGGGAGTGTAACTGTATTTGAACGCTATGCTCTGAGGCCACTGTGATCATATATTTTGTATTTTTTCATGTACAGGTCTTCTCTGCCTTTTTATTAATAGGGTGCCATTTTATTTAAAAATTAAAATGTTACAATATACATGCATCTGTAGTTGGCATTTTTTTCCCCACTTCTCTGACAAGTTTAAATATTCATCCCACAGTAAACAACAATTAGTGTTTCCTATTGCTACTAGCATTAGAAAATGTATGCAATAATTAGACTGACCATCCTAATTATTATTTAATTGCATTCTTCAGTCTTTTCATGGAAGTGTTTGCTGTCAGAAAGAGGAGTCTGTCAGGGTTGTGGGAGTTCAGAGCTGCTGTTTTAATCGTGTCTGGTATTTCATCCCCAAGGCACGGGTAGGTGAAGAGTAGGGTCTGTCCTGCCTTGGAGGTGGGCAGAGCTGTATAGCAGGAGCCTCAGGTATTCCAGAAAGAGGCAAGAAAGCAATTAGAAAACTTGGACAGCTCATGGCTGCAAGGAGCACTTTGAAACCTGAAGTATCTTCTTTAATGTCAGTCCCTTCCAGGATTTCTTTGCAAGCCCAGACTCTTCACTGTTACAATATAAAATGACAGTAACTCATCACATATAAGACATGGAGGCCAATAGCTCTAATAGGTTACAATAATAAAATGCAACATCTGAATATTGATTACAATATATATTTATTATCCTTAATAGATAATCTCTGTGTCTAGCAATAGAAAGCTGATTTGTAATTCTCTCACACCTCATCACAAATTTGAAGTGGTTCAGTGGCTGTAAATATTCTGGCAGGGAAAGTCACTCCCTGCTACGAGTCACTCTCATATCATGCAGTACATATTCAAAGAAGTGTCCAGATCTTAACATCTCTTGTGCCTAGTGAAAGAAGTACTAACTAGGAAATAGCCCACTTCAGTAAAGAGTTGGCTTATATTCATCTTTGAGTCACTCAGAGGACAGAGGACCAGCTGTTGATTGTGCAGTTCTGTGTGTGTGCCATAGGTATTACCATCCTTATTCACAGTTGAAGTCTTCCAGAGAATGTATGTGCTGGACAAGCCATTCAAATTCATCCCATTTGGCTTCACAGTCATTAATACAAGAAGTAATACAAGGCCAAGTTCTTCAGTATTTGAAACATTGTCCAAATCAATTGTATTCCCCTGGAAGTTCATTGCTTCTTCTGTTGCCCTTGACAGTTTCCTGTGTACTCCCATCTCCATTGCACTGTTGTCTTCCCTCAACATGAAGCCATTGGACAAGAAACCAAAACATACAAAGAACAAGCAAAAGTAACTGTCCTTGGACAATGATGCTTTAATCCATAAAATAAATAAGAACTTACTGGCAATGGTAAATTTTATTGAAGAAATTATTCTCCATGCTAGACACTAATAAACTGTAGCTTTGTTATGATTTTTTCAACATGTACTTCAGGAATGTTAGCTTGCAGCTAACAGCCCTTGTGCCCAGGGTTCAAGATTTTTGGGAGGCTTAGTTATGCACAGGCTCCTCATCATTATCAACAACCCACTTTTCTACTCACCTTGCTGTATTTTTGTCTTGCGATATCTGGATACTGGATTAGCATGCAATGCATATTCCTCACTATGTCAAGCTTTTAAATAAAATGTTATATTTTGAAGGTTGGTTTTTTTTTTAATAAAAAGGATCCCATGTGATGAAAAATATTTTATGGAATATGTGCTAAAAATGTCCTGCAGTGATTGAGGTGAAAATGCTTCTGTGAAACAGTTGGGTTAAGATTTCCTATCATAAATTTATATTTAATTTCTTTAACTTTGGTATTGTGTATTAATTTATTATGAAGTATAATACACATGCTAAGCCTAATGAAGAATAATTCATACCAAGAGTGAATAACTGGATGTTCGGAGAGAGACTGTGTCAAAGTCAATCTGTTGTAAACAAAAGTGAGAATACCTATATGGACCACTTCACTACAGAAAAATGTAAAAATGGAAGTAAAAGGATTGACACTTTGGTAGAAATAATTGTTATGTTTAAAAGGTTTTACCTTCACTGATTACTCTAACTCTTTTGGGTTTAGATGAATTTTTAAAGTGATAGTGTCTCTTCAATAAGGTCAGTTCTGCAAAATACTTGTCTGCCTTACTTGAACCTGAGGAGGTCATGCTGCTTTCTTTCATTATCTGGTATTTACCCAGCTGCTATTTTAACACCTTCATTTTTTCTGGGGAATGTTAAGTTTTTATGCTGTTCCCTTTGTACAAGCCAGTCCCAATAATTACACTGCCTTTCATCAACAGCTCCAGCTTCCCAAGAGACTGACAGTGGGATTTTCAAAGCATCAAATGCCAAGTTCACTCATCTGTTGCCCCGTGCTGTGCTTATGCAGCCTCAGGTGTACCAGCATAAAGCTTATTTTCCTTGCTGAGTTATAAAGCTGTATTGTCACAGGCTGTTGAGAGCTGTGTGACTTCATATGAATAGCAATATTGTGCAAGTGATGAACGTTATCCTCCTAGCTGAGTGCTCCAGGTAGGATCTAGCCTTTTCCACATTCTGTTTCTCCACTCAAGATTGCTTGTAAAAATGACTGGCAAAGGTCACCAGCTCAGGTCTTTAGTACTGTCTTCCTACTTGTTTTCCTGTTATTCACAGGGAGCAAGGCAGGGAAAGTCAGCCAGATTTCACACTTGTGAAAGACTGTACAGTGGGCTCCCTGTTTGCCTTTGTGTTGGAGACAAACTGTGACCTAAGTTTAATTTTAATCTCATTAATATATTTAATGAGAACTGGTAATGTCCGCCTCTGTATTTGAGCAATAACAAATATTTGTATTTGAGCAATTTAACAGTATATGTATTGTTATCTAAAACCACTAGTTACTTTTCTCACATCAGCTGTATCCAGAAGCTTGAGTCACACTGATCAAAAGCAATTTGTTTTCTCCAAGGTTCAGAGATTACTCTGGGGAGCAGAAGACAGACATTTGCAGGGAACTGAATTTTGAAAAAGTCAACTTCTTTGGAGCATCTTCTTCAATTATGCCAGAGAAGCTAGCTCAGAAAAGAGGCTGTGTATTTTCAACCCTTTTGTTTGAAAAAAGATGACCAAATAAGAAAATAAATTAGAACCTGGAAGTGGTGGGTATCATTCCAAGCCAAAATAGCACTCAGAATCTAGGGGCAGAACTTGGTAGATTTGAGCATTGCTGATAGAATTTAGTCCTTGATACTGTGGAGTTGAGAATGACAGCTGATTACAATATGTGAATGATTTTGTAGTTAGTCAACTGAGCATAGATATCCCTATGCAGGGTTTCAGAAGAAGTAAAATATTTATTTCAGGAGTATGAATTTAAAGGCCATTATAAAATACCTTGAGTGGATATATGTGCAATGTCTTTACTAAATGTAATGAAGGTATAATTGTTTGTCATATTTTTCCAATATATTGTTCTGCTTATTGCTTGACCATCACTAGTAATTAAATCTTGTCATGTCTGCCAACAGATTTTTATTCATTTGCTGTTGACTGCTAGTAATTCATCACTCTAAAATTACCATTTTGGTCCTTGCTTTATCCTCTCCTAAACCTCCCTTTTTCTCCAGGAGAATGAATATGTTAGAGATCGTGATGTTCCCTGATGGTTCGAACCCATATGAATCCTCACTTTTTTTTTCTTTTGTTTTTTTAAGTTTGTTTTCTATTTAGTTGTAAAGTCAGATGATGGTTTAATGTACACTGAGTAGCTTTGTTGCTCCCTGAAATGCTGGTGGCCAAGTCTGGGGTACTGTACATTGCTTTTCTGCACACAGTTTTGAAAAACAAATGTAGTACGCCATGTTTAAAAAAAACAAAAACTAATAAAATCCAAACAAGCTACAGAATCTATCAGTTTGACTTATGTGGCTTTATAAAGAGATGCAAGCCTTTGAACAAATTCTAGAATAATGCAACTATCTTTTCATAGGAGAGAAGAGGAAAAGCCATATCTAACCAATTTGATTAAGTGTTAGATTCACAATTCTGTTTATTAATTTTTCACCTTATTTATGTAACAAACCAGCATGCTCTTAACATGAATTTCTTTTTGAAGGGATGCAGTACTTTTTGTAGAATATGTTCATAGTTGCATCGATAGTGGAAAAAATGAAGTGCTGGTTTCCATGGACTGGTTTCAGTCCCATGTCTGGGTTTCAGGCAAAAGCTGGAATTATGTAGCTCTCCCTTGTGTGAAGAGAATGGCTCTGTGCAGCACCTAGTGAAGTCTGTAGCTTTCTAGACACTCTGTGTGTTCCCAGTTAAAGAAGGTAATCCTTGGGGAGGTGTTTATTTTCATTTTTTGGTTTGTTCCTTTTTTTTTTTTTTAATGAGGTCTATGAGACAATATACAAATGTAGGTTTACTTTGCAATCTCTGAACATAGTCCCAGCTGCATCAGAACTAAGAAGCTGCTTATAGCATTGGGTTTTCTCTTCGGTGTCTGCAAACCCAAACAGTCACTGTGCCATCTCTGCTCAGAAGGCACCAGGATGAAGTGATTCCCTACAGATCAGCTCCTTCCTTGCCCTCCAGAGTCTCTGTCTTTTTGAATGGCTATGTGACAATTTGTTCACATGTACTGGGATCCAAAAACCTAAGAAAAGCTCTGGGGTTTTTTTGTCAACTCCTTTCATTGAGTTTTACTTTTCTGTCATGAGAGGGTTAAACAAGAAGCCTGTGTGAATCCCCGTGGTGGATGAATAAAGATCTGGGAACCCAGCCCCAATTTGATTCATTTCACTTGTAAACAGAACAAGAAGTGAAAAATCCTAGCAGCAGTGGAATAAGGCAGTTTGCAGCCAGCTGTTGAATATGCAACATGTCCCTTCATGGAAATTCAGTCCCAAAATAGCAGTGCAGTGGTGGAAAGGGGATTTGTGAGCTGTTGTCTCCAAAGCAGGCATAGAAAAGCTGTGGATTCAGCAGATTTCCCGTGGGTTTTTGATGCAAAGCAGGAATCTATAGCACTAATGGTGCTTGTGCTGACAAAGGTCTTTGAATGCATCTTGTATGTTGCTGTTAAGAGTGAAGTTAATTTCTTATACCAAGCCCAGACTGTGGAAGGAATACAATGAGGTTATGAAATTACTTCATTCTTAAAGTAACTATATTGATGCCTTTGTGTCTGTGTTTGAGAGGTTTTCTTCCTAATTGAAGTGTATGAAGAGAGTAATTCATTTGGAAGCAATATTTGCTAAGGACATGTGATAAAATTATGATATTAAAAACTCTATAAATTTTGGGGAGAAAAAAAACCCTGCAGAAATGACTGGGCATCTTCCTGGCTCCTCCAATTTTTATGCATATGAATAGTTCCTTATATGTGATACTATTTACATAAATAAGGATGTCAGGGTTTGGTTAATAGAAACCCTGCAGACAGTGATTCAGTGTCATACACCTCTAGAGAGTAATTCAGTGTGGCACAAAATCCTGCTAGCATGTTCTGGCTGTCAAAGCACGCTCTGGGCTCAGGGTACGTGCTGCAATTTGTTTTGTTGTATTTTGACCATCTAAATGTCATGGTGTCTAATCGAAGCTGAATGTCATGGCTTTCCTCGTAACTGAGAGACAGGTACAGGCACTACCCCAGGAGGGTTTCTCCTTCTCTTGGACCCTTTTGCTGTGTATGGCTTCTGCAAGGCAAAGGTGCATTTTCATTGTGCATCTTAGAACCTCTTTGCAGAAAAGACATTGAGTTCCAGACATCATGGTTAGGAGAGAGAACAACTATGTTTTATTAGACTAACAAATATATCTGGGCAAAGCAGAGGAGCTTTACTGCTATTAAGTAGTTTTTCAAATGAAATCAGAACTTTTCAGGTCTAGGCAGAAGTTGCTGTGGGAACAATTTCAAATAGGTGTGGTGTTAGAACTGGTCAATATTTATAATGAAGGAATGTCTTTCATTTAAAAACAAAACTTGTTTAGCACATATTAAACAAAACAAAATAAAAACATTTAGGCTGGTTTGTTTCCAATTTCCTTTTTCCTCTTTTACTCAATTCATTTAAATAACTGAAAATATTTTTCCCTCTTCCCTGATTTTATTTAAATAGGACTTTTTTTTTTTTTTACTAGAGGCAAAACATATTACAAAATGCCCAAGCATAAAGGAGTTGTTCATTTTAAACCAGTTCTTAATGGCTAAATCCACAATCGTGACCTTGTATTGCTACTAATAATGGGATATGTATTTAGGGATCCAACATCCAAAATATGATCTTCAATAAGTTCTTCTCTAGAGACACCTACATTTCAGAAGCCTTGAACTGTTATTTTCCACAGTTAAACTAGATTTTAATTTGCAGTTATGTGCCAGTGGTCCCAAAGTAGTCCAGTCTCAGTGGGACTACATAGCTAGGTGTCTGGTTGATCCTGAAATGTATTTGTCATCTGGAAATTAGTTGGGAGTGGCTCAGTGGAGGCTCTCCAGCTGTGTGCTGCTCCCAGAGCAGCATTTTGTGTGTGATCGCTTTAGGGGCTGAGCTGGCCAGGGTGTTGCTGACTGGCTGACACAGATCACACTTGCTAGAGGAATCATAGATGTACCTGTACTTTCTTAGTAAAGAGTTGGGGTTTTTTATTTCTAATCCCTTCCTAATCATCAGGGCTTTACAAGGTGAGTGTCCTTTAAACAAGATATTTTAATGTTTCATTCTCCAGAAACAATCAAATGCATATAAAACCGTCCTAGAAATCATGTGAATATGCAACTTGATAGTCCTCTCCTGCCTATATGGATGGGGGCACTCACTGTAAGCTTGAAAGAAGAGGTGTTCCCCCCACCAGGCTTAGTTATGTTACTGCCAGAGAGGTAGCCTTTATACTGTCTAAATCCTCCAAAATTTTTAATGTAGTTGTCTGAAGTCTGAAAATCCAGTAATTCAAGTGCCTTAATTTCAGTGGGCAGAGAAAGTGAGGCAGCACAGTCATTTGGGCTTTGCATTGGACTTGTTCTGGGCCCTTGGACCAGTCAGTCTGAAGGGAAGCTAAGTAACTCCTGTGCTCTTTACCTGCTGGTATTAAGCAACACTTTAGCCTATCACTTTATAGCCATCATTACAAGATTTTTGAGTGAATGAAAAATTTCTGGCAAACACTTGAATTTTGGCATTGTCACACTGAGAAATGTGTTTTTGAGGAAGCATTTAACTTGTTTCTGCCAGTTTTCATGCCTCTTGCTCCTTCTCCAGATTTTGTGAGTGAGGACTGGGGCCGAGCCCTGGGGGAGTCAGGTACAGACACTTTACAGGAGACTGAAGGATGTTATGAGGCCAATATGCTCTGGATGCTGCCATGCTCAGCTGTAACTCACCATGCTGTGAGAGTCTTGGTTTTATTGCTAAAAGAGATTGAGACAATTGAGATTGTGTTAATCAAAATGAATATCGACAAATCTTTAGACTCATGACAAGTTAATATCTACAGAGCCTGCAAGGCTATCTTGGAGATAGATTTGCTTGGGAGTGAGTGCACAGTTCTCTTGCTGAAAAGACACAAGAAATCTGCTACCTCTGGTTGAGGATGATGCCATTGTGTGCTGGAACTGCTGCTGCCGTGAGCTGAAATGCAAATAGTTACTCATGTGCCATGCAATTGCATTACAGAAATTAAGTGTTGATGATATCTTTCCATCAATCCCAACAGGAAATTTTATGGTTTGGGTTTTTTTTTTTTTCCTTAGTTCTTTCTGATGCTTGAATTAAAAAAACCAGCAAACTAAGAATGTGGATGTGCTTGGTGAAACATTGGCGTTATATTACATGTCTGTGAAAGTTTCACTTGGAGCCAGATCTTGAGCACAGATCCACCAATGTTAACAGATGTCTCCTAATTGGTACCCCTTGAAGCTCTTTTGTTGATTCATATGTTTCTGCTCCATTGTTGTTTTTTTTTAAATTCTCTTTCTGCTTTAGCATAAACATAAATACAAGAAATAAATACTTCTGTGCATACTTCCTGCATTTTAACCAGAAACAAATCCTTAAACCTGAAATTCCTGTCTGCTCTATTCATCCTTGCATACCCTCCCAGTGACTAGGGAATTTTCATTCCATTTGATTCCCACCACAGCTAAAATCTATAATTCTAACTGCTTTGCGTTCAGCCTGTCTGGTAACACTGAGCAGCCTTGCAGGGCATAAAGAATTGCAGGTGGAATGACAACTACCAGCCTAGTCCTGCACGCTGTGGGCAAGTACATCAAAACATAATTTCTGTCTCTTTCTTCTGCTCACTTTCAGTGATTCTTATTCTTTTATAAAACAACTGTGTTTTAGCAAAATGGAATCCTCAATATTTCCACTCCCCTAGCATTTGTTTTGATTAAAAATGGTAAGAAAATACCACTATTATAATTTCACAGAGGAGGAAATGAAGCACAGAATAACTAAATTTAAGGAAAGAGAGAGTGGTCTTTTCAGCAGATGCTACCACATGGCATTTATCCCATTTATTCCATGAACATTGGTTAGGAGTAGATGATGCCATCACTTCCCAGCGAAGGGGTGAAGAACAGCTGGTGCTATTTCACAAGTGCCCTAAACTCGAAGGACTGTGAGAACAATTGAGGGGAAAAAAGAGCAGTATGTATTTCTTTAGCTTGTAACAATTTGAATGAGGGAGTGAAAGTCTTTCACTTCAGATAATGCAGAGTTGTCATTAAAAAGAATACCTTTATTACTGAGACTTTCAGTTATTTCTTGAGAATAATTCTCATTTCAAAAGTACTTTATTTTCAATTTTATTGTGAAAGTAATCAAATTAAAAACTAATATGATTGCAAGTATGTAGTGTGGAGTTAAGGGCTATCCAACCAATTCTACCACTACTATTTCAGTGAAATGTGTGTGGAGAAAGAAATAGGGATGAGATGCCAGTTTCTTTTCAGTGAATAGAAACCTGTTCACGTTGCCATGAGGTTAAAGGCATATAATGTCAGATCTAAAATTCAGGAGCGTGGATAGACTCATCAGGAAGGATTTCAATCAGCATGCAGAGAGTATAACAACTTGAAAAATATGTGTGTGGATACAGCCCTCCTGAAGCTCTGTTCCATGCAGCAGCTCCTGAATACCAATGATTGTCGTGGCCTGGCAGAAGTAATCACTGAGGCAGGAGTAAGGACTGGGTTCAGAGTCACTGCTTACATTGGTTTGGATTACTCACTTCATGTTTTGTCTGAACATAATTGTTGATGGAGTTGATAGTAGGAAAATAGCTATTCTGGTTGCCTTTTCTTGAATCAAATCTTGATTAGTTTCCAGAAAGATCACAAAAGTAGCATTTTCTCAAAATTCAAGTGTTTTTATTAAAAAACTGCTTGTAACCCTGTTGCTGTTGCTCAGGGCTGTATTCATTGTCCTGTGCTCTATGCAGGGCTCACTGACTTGGCAGCAGGGAAAAGCACATCCTTCAGCATTTGCATTGCATTTCACTGCTGGGCTGTGCATATCACCAAACTGAAACAAAAGGGGTTTCTGGGAAGAGAAGACTTAGAGAGGCTTAAAACCCAAGCTGGCTGAATTGTGAGTCCTTTTTCTATAAATGTTTCTGTAAGCAGTATAAACTTCTGAACTTGTCAGAAAAAAACAAAAGGCTACTTCTTCAACTAAGATCAAAAGTTACCTGGAAGACAACATGAAAAAAATATCAAGCTCTGATTCAGGCTTAACTGACAGAACAAAAAAAAAAAAAAAAGAGAAATCATATTGTTCAGTTTGTATCTCAGTTCCTTCCCTTGGTCCATAATCTTTCAGGTGGTGTGAAGAGAGGTGGAATGACAAGAGCAAGCCCCTCTCTGGGATGTATTGGGTGATCCCCTCTGTGCTACATCTCCACACCATCATTTTGCTCCTCCCTGGTGACTGAAACAGGCAGGGTGTGTTTGAGGCTGTGTGTGCCATCATCTGCACCCCAGCCCTGGAACTCTGCTTACCTGGGTCATCCCTCTTTCATGTCCTGTCCCTTCCCTGCACTGTTCCCTGCTTGCAGCATCCATCTCCTTTTGATTCCTTTTAGGAAAGAGGGTGGGGGAAAAAAAGAGAAAAGAAGGAAAGAGGAATAAAGAAGACAAGAAAGGGGAAGGGAAGGGAAGGGAAGGGAGGGGAAGGGAAGTAGAAAGAAAAAGAAAAAGAAAAAAGAAAAGAAAAGAGAAAAGAAAAGAAAAGAAAAGAAAAGAGAAAAGAAAAGAAAAGAAAAGAAAAGAAAAGAAAAGAAAAGAAAAGAGAAAAGAAAAGAAAAGAAAAAGAGAAAGAAAGAAAGAAAAAAAGAAAGAAAGAAAAGAAAGAAAAGAAAGAAAGAGAGAAAGAGAGAAAGAGAGAAAGAGAGAAAGAGAAAGAGAGAAAGAAAGAAAGAAAGAAAGAAAGAAAGAAAGGAAAGAGAAAGAAAGAGAGAAAGAGAGAAAGAAAGAAAAGAAAGAAAAGAAAGAGAAAGAAAGAGAAAGAAAGAGAAAGAAAGAGAGAAAGAGAGAAAGAAAGAAAGAAAGAAAGAAAGAAGAAAGAAAGAGAAAGAAGAGAGAGAGAGACGGACGGGAATAAAAGGAGAAAAACAAAAACATAAAAAGGCCATGTATCTTTAATGGCTGCACAGCCAGAGAAACAGCAAAAGCAGCTTTCTCTGCAGTGCTCCTCTAGTCTGAGATTTATCAGGTCTGGACAAGAACTGAGCATCTCTGTTAATTTTTTGTCTGCTCCCATTTTGTCCTTTGGGAAGCAAAAACAGCCTCAACGAGCAGTAACAATTCTAGTTCCTCTCTTTTTGCACAAGAGACAGCTAAATGCTTTAATGCCCTTAAAAAGAGTGACAAATAAATGTATTTTTCATTCAATAGAGTTCCTCTCTAAAGGTAAAGGGAAAAAGGTAAATGGGATTGTTAAATTTAATTTCACTTTGGCTTTCACTTTTCAAATGCTTTAAAATTTTCTTCTCCTCCTTTATATCTTTAAGAGAGGGTTAAAAAGATTTACTGGAGGCTGTTGCTATGGTGCTCACATCAAGGTGTCTGCATTCATTCCTCTGAACCTTGGTTAGTACTTGTACATGTTTACATCTTTGTCTGTCTGGATCTATTTGCTTTATCAGAATTAACACAGTGCACCCCGGCTGGTAGAGAATGTGCTTGGTTTTGCCTTGAGAAGATGCAGAATAAATGCAATGTGAAAGAAAGGTCTGCAGGCCTTTTTATAACACTTCTCAAGTTTTGTGTTAACTCAGAATATGCATGTGCAAAGCAACATGAGATCCTGTACTTGGCAATATTTGCAAATCAGGGGACAAATTAGGTTATTTTAATAATTAATTAATTTTAATAGCATTTTGAAACATTGCAACTGAAGTCAAAGCATAAGATGGATACCTTTTCCAAACACACCATCAGGCCAGGGCTCAAATTAGCATTAATGAACTGCAATGGAATTAAAAGTTGCTATTGTTTTCTACAGTATGTGTTGAGCTACACCCATATGTGAGTGAACACTACTAGCTGCAAGAGCTTGTGTTTCTGATGGCTGCACATCTTCTTCTTTGTAGTTCTCTACTATTCCTCCATTTGTGAGCTGATGGCAGTGTTTGTTTAGTTAGTACCATCAGTGGATTTAGGTTGTACATTTGTTATCCTCTCTCCTGAGGTAAATCTGATACCTGGAGAAATACAGCTCAGGAGGGGTTGTGTAGTATGTGCAGTTGTTCTGATGTGACCTGGCAGCATTTTTGTCTGTGACATGGATATTTACATCACTGGGTAATCACACCTGTTCTAAAGTACAGGCTGCTTCTTATTGATTACTTTAAAAAATGTATTACTTTAAAAAATACATTAAAAAATATGTCCTTATTTCAAAGGAGAGAATGACTTCATAAATGGGGGCCTGTGTATTAGAGGAGAAAGAGCAGAACATCAAAGGGAGTGAAGGTTCTCTTGGCCTTGGTGGTGCAGCCTAAGCACATCACCATGAATGATCTCCTTGAAGCCAGGGGGGTTTTGGTCTTGGCAAGAAGAAAGTGTGTGCGTGTCCTTGGAAGTTTATTCTGAAATGCCTTAGGAAAGACTTAAGTGGTCCATCTGAAAGTCTTTTGAAGTCAGTGTCGTGTCCCCAGTGATACCTTATGTTGGTGCTAAGGCAAAACCAAGAACTGGGTGAGCAGGTCTCATCCTTTCCCAGTCTGCAGCTAGTTTAAGTCTCTGACAATGTGATGTGTTTTCAATGGGTTCCTCTTTCATCTATTTCTCCACTCATGTATCTGTGTAATGTTGACACTTACAGCACCCTTTGGCAATGAGATCCACTGGTGTATTTCCTAAGCAGAACAAATTTTTTTTGTTTTATATAAATAAGGGTTTACATTGGACATAAATAAGTGTGCCAAGTTGCTTCAAAGTGAGTCTTTTCTACAGTCTGGCCATCTTTGCCTCCTACTCTGTCCAGAGCTGTCCTCTTGGAGCCACATTCCTCCTCAGCACACGTGGATGCCAAAACAAAGTTCTGAGTATGGATCTGAGCATCTTGTGACATCACTCAGGGATTACATGTTTATTCATGCCTGTCTACTTTCTAAGCTGTGTTTACTATGCTTACTGTACAAGTGTTGTACAGTTGAAGAGAAAAGCAAAAATTTCCTATTTTTAGAGTAAATAATATGAAAGTATCACTTTGAAAAACACCTCCTCATAGTTTGGTGACTGACAGTACAAGTTTTATCTCACTATATTTTGTTTTTGTACAGTGCTTTATCACCACAGTGTCTAAACCTCTCAGAATTCATTGTCTCTACTGCTTTCTAGAGGAGGATCATTCTTCTTGTATGGAGGGAGGGCTGAGACATTCGAGGTCTGGTTTAGCACCCGGGAAAGGTGATGACAAACCTGTTTGCTAAAGGTCAAACCAGGAATCTGTGGCAGAGCTTAAAGAGAATAACAGTTCAGTACTTTCACCTCTGGACCATTTTTCTCCCTCTTTTTCAATATCTTCACGGTTTTTATGAGTGTTCTCACTTGTCAGAATTTGCTCATACACCTGCATCTCTAAGATGATATATTATTAAAATATTTTGGCACTTGGTATGTATGTTCTGCTCAATATTTGCAATCAGTTAGAAAATGCAGTTTCCAAAATGAGAGATCAGTGTATGAAGGAGCAGTGATTCATTTTCTGTGGGAATATAAACCATTGGTAATATCAGACTGTTATTTTCTTTTCTTGAAGTAGATCTGTTAGGGTAAGCTGCTGTATTTTGCTCTGCTTATATATCCTAAGTTAGTTACAGGTTTTCTCCATTGATAAATAATCCTCTAACCATTTTTTTTTCTGTGACAACAACCCACGTAAAATTGAGGTTTATATAAGACCAAGAAATGTCACAGAATAGTTGTCCTCTTGTTCTTATTTTAACTCTTATTTTGGATAGGGCTTTCAGCAACCTAAAATCTAAACCTGATCTAGTCAAAGATGTCCTTTCTCATTGCAGGCGTCTTGGGTAGATGAACTTAGAAGGTCACTTCCAACCCAAATTATGCCATGGTCCTATGATTTTGGTTTTGCAAACAGAGAAAGGTACGTTTTCAAAGGTCTTATCATGGCTTATTTTTTTGCAGGGTAATCAATTTATTTTCTCTGGGATACTGAATTATATGTCATTTTTACTGTGTCATGAACTTTCCCCCAAATATCCCACAAGATTACTGTGAATTTACTTATTTTATCCTTTTTTTCTTCCTGATTCCATTGAATAATCCATTCCTGTATTTATATTCAGTGATAAAAATTTTAGTAGCATAGACAAATTCCTGAATTCCTTTTAGAAACTTGATGCAGTTTCAGAGAAGCACAAACAATGCAGAATATGAGGGAGAATGATGGAGTCCTGAATGAACTTTGGTGAAACAGTCAAATAAAATACTCAAAACTTCCTAGGAATAATAGCAATCATGGACTGAGAGATCATAACTCTCAGCAGAGCACTTATTGCTGTTAAATGGCACTATGAGTTTAGATGATACAGCCCATGTATTTTCAAATGAGTGCAAGAGTAGGACAGAACTAATTTAACCCAATCTGCATTTATGGCAGTTTGTTGTGCTAAAATCTAGGCAGAGTGAATCCTGAACAAAAATGGTCCTCATGAAACAAAATCAGTGTTTACCAAGAATTACTGCCTTCTGAAATTTGATAGACCACAGACATCGCCTGAAATCTAATAGTGAAACAACAACCCTGATTCCAGACTTCCTAATGACAGTGGGAGGTTTTTCATTCAGTTCAGAGAATTTGGGTTCCAGCCTTTTTGAAGCACAGTTTGCCAGCCAGTCTGAAGGGCCTGGCACAGAGGAGTGTTCTGACTGCCACCACTGTTCCTGGAGAGATGCTGACCCTTGTGTTTATATAACTCAGCCATAGCAACTGCCAACAAGTGAAACACGTTTTTCTGTCTTTCTTGGTCTCGTAGTAAATCAGCACTGAATTCTTTGGCTATTAAATAATGCAAGAGGCTACAGATATTTACCGTTAAGCTGAAAAATTTTTCACTAATCAATCAATTGCATAAAAACCTCAAACAGAGCAAATAAATTGTTCAGCTGAAGCTATTACAAAATCTATTACAGCAGGAAATTAATTTCAGTTCTTCAATTAATTTAATTAAGTGACTAATTCAATTAGTTTAGGCTTGTTTTAAAACCCTGATCTGAAGACTGAACCTCCAGGTCCACATATTTTATTTCTGTCATTCTCTACTTCTTCCAGGTCCCCAAATTCCAAACTTGTCTAAATGGTAATTTCATTTAGCTTTGATACAGACTACTTGGTGTAAGTCTTGCATCTCTTATTTTTCTGTCTATTCCAGATAGACTTTCCTCCTGGGCTGAACAATCAAGATTTTTTTTCTGATTTGCTCTGTAACTAAAAGTTAATTTTTTCTTCCTTCTGTTCCAAGATCCCCTAAAATATGGGGAAATGGCTGAAACCATGTGTCATTTAACAGCAGTTAGAGGATCAAAAAGGCACAGTGACAAACTTCCAGATGAATATGCCCCTGAAAAAAAATGCTGACATCCTAAATTTTTCTCTCTTAGCACTAAATATTTTGATAACAAGAGCTCTGTTCTCTGTCAAGCCAGGCTGGGCTGAGGCTGCATTGACCTAAGCAAGGTCAGCAGTGCAGATTTGGGTGGCATCTCTAGAGGAGACTACATGATACAGAACTCAATACCAAAACATGTTTTGGAGATATTTCTAACCTTCCTTTTATTACATACTAATAGGAGAGGTATTTTGGAATTGAAAAAAAAAAAAAAAAAAAAAAAAAAAGTGCAACTTAAGTACTTGAAGGACTCTTTAGCTGCTCTCATGCACACTCAGTGTAAATTGTTTAGCTGATGACTCAGTCTAATACCAGACCTTTTCACCACCTTTTCTGTTGTAGGGTTTTGTGTAACACAGCCCCTGAAACTGAATGACAATACCAGCTATTACTGTCATCAGCTGGCTGAGACAGAGCCTGAAGGAGTGAAATACAGAAAATGAGCCTATTTTTTCAAAAGTATAGGTGCTTATGGAACCTGTGGACCATTGTTAAACAACAAAGTGGTTAAAACTCAGCACATTAAATATGTAAAATGATTTTAAAAGAGTTGGAGTTTTATAATTATTGAGATTATACAGTAAAATTAGTAAGAAAAATTACTAACTGTAGTTTACATCCTATGGGATATTCTTCTATTTCAATAACTTTTTGGCTTTAATTTTGAAAAACTCTGAAAAAAAAATTAACTTTGCTTAGGTTTGATTTTCCTTATTCCCAAAAGACAAACCTGAAGTTTTTTCTTTACCAAAAAGGAAAAGCAATTATGAAAATTATTCTTTAAAAAGTATAAATGAACTTTTTTTCTGAGAAATTTTGATTTCTGAATCTGCCAGTACTCTTCTATGAATTTTCTGAGCAATAATGTACTTGGAATTTCCACTAAAATGCAGAAATTTAATTCAGAACCATTATATCTGCCATAGGCCACTGCACATTTTGTAGCTGGTTTTCACTCCCACGTTTTCATCTATATTTATAGTGAAAAAAAAAAGAGTGAATTTTATTGCTAGGAAATAAAATATTAATACAGAATTAATTACAGTGAAGCCTAAGGATGAATATTATTAGAATATGGCACATTTATTTAAATTTCAAGAATAGTTTTGATAATCAGACATCTGCCATTCCAAGAGGTCTTTAGAAAAGACGTAATAAAAAATATACTAACATTCTCTGATAGAATCCACTTCCAGAACAAACTAGCCCAGTGATGACACTGACTCTTGGTTCTGCTTGGGTTTCATGCTCAGCAAAACCTGACTCATCTGAATTTTTGCCATCTACCACATAACTCTGATGGAACATAAACAAAATTTATTATCTAGATGAGATTCCTATAGGAGACACATTATAATTGATAAAAAGTCTCTATTTCATAGGAAATGGGCAATGTCAAGTTACATGCAATTGAATTTCACAAGTGGTGTTTGAACTGGATTTTCACAGTGTGAATGGAGATGCTGCTGTGGTCTCTCTGTGTAGGTGATGTGTTTCTCTTTGACCACCAGCAGTTGGACCTGAAGCAACAAAGGGCTTTGTGCTCCTAAAACTGAGTTCTAAAAGGGCTCTGGCTTCTTATGTGTCTGATCTCCAGGTGAGCCTTCTATCCTTGCCTGTTCCCATTTCTAGCAGGCACTGTAGATCACTCTCTCCTAGGGAATACCGTAACCATCCCAGGGCTCTCAGGCTTCAGGGAGGAGGTCACTAGGACACAACACAGTTTCTACACTAGGGAAAGTGAAATCCTGGTTCCATGGGAATCAGTAGTAAAACTTTTATGCATTTCAACAGGATTACAATTTTCTCTACAGCTTTATGTTGCCTTTTTTTGATGTAAATACCAAAAGATCTTCAATGACAGCTGAATTTCAATTCCATCTAAAGAGAGCAGTTCCAGTAGAATATATTAGGTTCCTGTTGACCCTAATAAGCTAGGAGAAAAAGTCAGCAGCAACACAGCTGTATTGTTTGGAAGGAAGACACACAACAAAAATGATAACATGAAAAGGGTAGGATTTTAAAAGGAAGAATCAAAAATAGTAAACAATGTCTTGACATTAACAGCACACGAGAATAAAATATTTTTGTCATTGCTTTCAGCTTCTATTTATTGCACTTTAGAAGAAAGCCAAAGACTAGAAATACTATCTGATCTAGGCAAGCCTAAAGACTTTAGAGTACATGGAAGAACTTGAGAGTTGTGTCCCTGTGCACTAAAAACCTACATATCTGAGAGTTCAGTACTCCATCTGTTCCCTTTGCTGAGATTAGCAGGCAATGTGTGATTCCGACAAAACATTCTATGCTATCTTAAATGATGACCCCAGGAAAATATTAAAAATAGAAAACTACCTCTCAATCATTAACCTTTTCCAAGGAGCTTAAAAATTCCTTTGTAGCTGAATTTCCAAGTGTAACTGAACACAGGACAAGAATGAATTCTTGGAAGCTCAGGAAATCAGAACAAATGATTGTCAGGCATGCAGGTAAGAAAGTGTTATTAGTATTGCCTTACAGTGACAGTGTAATGTCAGAATAAAGCATTAGTGATCAGATCCAAGATGCCTGGCTTTGCAGAGTCATTCCCTGCTATTTGCTGCTGTGTAGGGAAGCAGGGGCTGGGGAATGACTCTTCCCTCACACAAGCAGAATGTGTGCTGGTGGGGACCAGCATCAGCCCACCTGGGAAAAGAGGAGCTCAGAAGCCCTGGATCTCTTCTGGCCTTTGCTTCCCTTGCCCTCCTGGACTGCAGTCCCTACATTGTTTTTTGGTTTTTTCTATGAAGTGTGAGCTCATTTTTTTATTTCAAGACATACCCTGAAGAGAAGCCAGATCTTACCTTTTTAAAGTACCATTCACTTGGTAAGTCTGACATATCCTTTAAGCTCAGCCACGTGTTTTCTGCTCACCAGGCACACACCAGACATCTCCAACTGGTAAAATGAGACTGTACCCCACATCTCATTTCACAGGGCCGTTGTCTGTAAAAGCAATAGATGATTTCTGAAGCTATAGGTGTAAGACTTGGCTTTATTCCTACCCTCAGCTTTTCCTTATTGTTTGCCTTGAAGCATTTATGTACAGCATCTGCTGCACATCACAACACATATATTTATGTGCTTGCTGGTGGGGCTCATGTTACAAGTGACTGTATTGTGTTCAGAATCAAGGATCTCCCATGCTTGCTCCTGAATCCCAGCTGAGACATTAAAATTATCTGGTCATGAAATTGTCCACTTCAGTGTCCATTGGAACACTGGCAGGGCCCAGGAGTGTTCCTTCCTTGTGGGCTCCTTTCCATATGAATATCTCACCTTTGATAAAACTGTGTAATAAAGCAAGATTAAAAGGTGGAATATCTTTTCAGAAATGGAACCAAAATTAGAGGAAGATGTGCTGAATACTTGTATAAAATATAGGACTGTAAGAAATTAATCTTAACATGGATATACTTAAAAGACCATCAATACTTACACATTAAACCTTATGAAATCACCTTGCAGGAAGATTAGAAAATCGGGATTTCTTTCGTTTCCTTTCCTGCTGAATCCAGCCATTGATTAGAAGAGCATAAGAATGAAAAATCCTGCACCCCTGCTTTACTTAGGGTCTGATGGCATCAGCCAGCACAGTGCTCATTTCCTGTCACATCAAAGCTGGGTGCCTGATCCTTTCTCCGAGCTGCCTGTGGAGCCACTTCTCCCTGAGCAGAGGCACAGCCACTGCCTACCCCTGTGGTGAAGTGGCCCTGATTACTCAGGAGAAAATTGCTCCAAATCACTGTCTATCAACCGCTCATTTTCACAAGACACAGGACTCTCACACCTTATTGTGCAATAGTTCTGTGGGATTTTGCAAGTAGTTCTGTTGTTACATCTGCTGCCTTGGGAAGGACACAAGGCTCTGCTTTTCCTTGTAGTTTCTCTTTCCCAGCTGTATATGTTAATGAAGTGGAATGTTGTTCTGTGGCAGAGTACCAAAGCCCCATGGCATTTACAGTCTGGGAATTGCTAGTTTTTACAAATGGTTTCTGTTGGATTTTTTGAGACCAGATAGTAGCTATTGAAAATAACACATGACCCTAAACAAATAAAGGGAAAACTAGGAACATCCAGTCTTGACAGATAATGGAATCGTAGATGAGCAAGCCTTATTTCTTTTCTGCTTTTTAAATTCAAAACTAATGTGTACTCACGACATTTCTGAAGTATATGAGTGCTTCAGAGAACTTCCCCTGAGCAGTGGATACCTTCCACAGGCTCTGATGGCCTCAGGACTCTGAATACGTGTTTCTCACTCAAGGTCTGTGGCACTGGGATGCAGGTAGGCAAGGGCATTTGTTTCTACCACGTAGGTGAGACCTTTCCTTTTAAACCTTTCTTCCACAGTGAAGATGGTGCTTCTCTTTCAACAGCTCCATGATTAGGGACCTCACATAAAGTGAGGAGTTTGCTTGGTGCTCTCTGCCTGAGGACTGTCTAATCCAATCTCTAGGAAAGGCCATTAAGCATGGAGAGTGGGATGTTTTCTGGATGTGGATTTTACATGAATCTTTAGACAGTGTTAACTTGGGGTTGTGCTCAGGTGCCATATGTGTTGCACTGTGCCTTTTCAAAACAAGCCCAAACTGTGCTGTGATGATTTCTTTGCATCAGCTTGCCATGTTGGGGACAGCCGGTGAGAAAGGTGTTAAATTGATGCCAGATTCCTTAAAGAGAATTATTGCAAAATACAGTTCTCCATCTTCCTTCTCAGAAAGGGGTGAATGGAGAAAGCTGTATCTCTTGAAAATAAATCAATTTGAGTCATATACCAGACTTGGATAAAACATCAATCAATGAGTGGTTAAAATACAAAGTGGTAGGCAAGGAACCAAAACTATTTCCAGTATAAGTGATGTATTTTTTCTATGCATTTATTCATGTTTAGTTTGCCTATACCTCTGTTCATGCTTAGCAGAAAGTAAGACTTGAATTTTTCAATACTGGCCATCTTTCCCTCAGATGGACTGTGGGAAGGGACTCTTCACCTTTCTAGCAGGCACTGATGGCTATTTAATGAGGTTACTATCAGTCAGGCTAATTACCATCAACATGTCAGAAGAAAAAATTTTGATAGATTTCCATTCAGCAGCTTTTACCTTTTGCCTTGAAAGTAAAAGAAAATTCTTCAGCTGACACTTGCTTTTATGTTGCTGCTTTGATCTTCCAATGGAAATGCATCTATAATAGCACTAGTGACTTCCCTTACTTCCTTTACAGTGGAAAGACCTTTTCAGTAACATGATTTCTTGATAAAAGGAAAAGGACATAGTGCTCTTTATTTTGGGTCACTGCACATTCCTCTTTCTCCTCTAAATCTTCTGGATGGACTACCTCATAGGCTGGCTGAATGGTGTTCATGTGCCAATTTGTTTTTGCAGCAAATGAAATTAATTTTCTTAGTCTTATTCACCCCATCTTCCCTCTGATACACACTTCTTTTGGCAAAACAAAATTCTGCATGAGTGTTAATGAAGGCTCTTGCCATTTGCATTTTTTGTTAAAAACCCTATTTTCAAACTCACTGCATCCACTATGCCATATTCTTCATCCAACAAAAAGGATCATTCAATGTAGTTGTGTTTTGAATAATAAAAATTCAAAACCAAGTCTCGTTTCAGGATATGTTTTAAATGTGCTTTCATAAAATGGTTGGACTTACCTAGAAAAATGTTTGACTTCTAAGAAAATGTCATCTAATGAAAGACAAAATCAAAAGCATACAGACATTAAGATATGCTGAAGGAAATAATTTTCTTCCAACTGATGTGGAAAAAAAGTGCCTGAAATACATCAAAGCTGCCACTGAAATGGAATTCATTCTCATTTTAAAAGGATGGAACTGAGAAGCATTCCAGTCTCCCAGGATTCTGAGTTACGGTTTGAACACTTTCATAGGAATACTGATTAGAGAGCAGTAACTTTTTGTCCTGTAGTTGATCTTGAGAGCACGTAATATAGACATGATACTTGAACAGAACGTACTTGAGATTTTCCTTAATTTTATGTTGTGTACAGCACTCATTGTGCTCTTCTTTACAGTGCTCTATAGAAGGACGTTGTGTCTTCTTTCGTAGCATTTCCTCCTTGAATAGAAGATTTATAAAATAATCTGGGATTCCTCAAAGACTGGGGAAAAAAAACAAATCCCCAAAAATTTCTTTCTCCCATGTGGCCCCCCTGGAAGGACATATTTCAAGTTCCCTGGGCTTTGGAAAGTTTCAAATGAGAGTTTTTTTAATTTTCTGGATTAATTTTCTCAGTGTTAAGCTGTCCTGGTAATTGCTGGTGTAGGAGTATACTATCACTAGGACAGCTATAGAGCTGAGCTAGAAGGAGACCTCATTCCCTCAGGAAAAGTAAGGCTTCTAGACATGTCTCAGTGCCTAGGACATGTTAGTAGTGAGCTCTGTATGTCTGACACAGCTGTTTGAGCCCTGCAGGGCTGTGAGGTCTCCCTGTGAAGTAAAAGAAAAGGGCAGGCTCTAAGCACAAGGTCCCGGATTTCCCTGGGCTCTGTACCTCAGGCATCTAAATTTATGGCACTTGAATATTTTAGCCACTCAAATCCCTCAGTACAGCTACCTCATAATTCTGCTTCCAGAAGAAGCCAGCTAAGCCTGTTTCTAGGAAGGACTGCCAAGGATGATCTCACATTCTCACAGCAGAAATGGCATCCAATATTGTTGCAACAGCCCTTTTGTTAGAGGGTAGAAATGAGCCAAGACACAGACTTCTTGCTAATCACAGTATGAAAAGGGCCCTGGTTTATTCCTCTTTACAGCTCAGCCATCCTGACCCCAACCATCCACTGACTCTGGCTGCAGCAAGCTCCTACTGGAGGTTTCCCTTGCAGCATCTGACTGCAGGTATCAGTTTGCAGCCTCTGACTGCAGGCTTTTCCCTAGCTAGACTGTGACTACAGGTTCCAACAACAGGCTATAACTGCAGACCTAGACTGACCTCACAGCAGTGATTCTCCCCAGGATCCTCCTTCTTCATAGGCCTCTTCTTTCCTCTTCCTCAAGGTTCCTCCTCCATGATGATCCTCCTCACTAGCTAACCCACTCCCTTTTATCACTGATCTTTATTGGCTATAGCTGTGACTCATCAGGGGAAGGCTGTATTGGGTAGTTAACACAGCTGTTACTTATCAGGGGCAAGGTCACCTGTATTCCCTTCTTCTACACAGTATGGTTAAAGAAGACCTTTCTTTGAAGTACAAAGAATTACTGTCATTAAATATAATAAAAAGTTATTTTACTTGAAGACAAGACATGGTGGGAAGCAGTGGGGCTCAGCTCAGAGTTAAGTGGAAATTCTTGAGAGGAACAGCGTCTTTAACACTTAGGCATTGAAAGCCGGCAAAAATGGAGAGGTGCAGAAGGGAAGTTTAAAAAACTTCATTAAATTCAGATGTAAACAGACAGAAATTCTTGTGATAGCATGAGAGAAAGCTCATCATCTTGCAAAAACCTCTTTTGCTATCAATACAGTACATCCAAGTAAAAATAAGCTGTGGCTGGAGCAACACAAATGTGTTCAAATGCTTTTTTTGTTTAATATAAGCCAGTCTTGCTGGCTTATATTAAGCAAAACACCCCTTTTTTGGAAGATACATTTTAACAACAGAATATTATTAGATTCCAAATACTAGGCCTGAGTGTTTTTTCTGTCTCCTAGAAGCACTCCCTTCTCTCCAGCCTACTCTAAATACATTTCTAACTTTTCTAGCAGGAAATCTGCAGCTCTCAAATCCCTGGAGAGAAAGCAAGATTTTATTTTTGAACACACTTGTAGATGTGTCTGCATTATCTCTCATTATACTTCAGCACATTATTTAGCTTGGAAGATTGAGGCTTCTGCCATCCATGGACAAGAAAAATCTGTTTTCTATGTTATAACTGTTATCCTATGTATGTTTTCCCGTAGGTGTGGCTTGTCATTTGTAAAGGGATATATATTCCAAAGCTGTTGATGAACATGAGGCAAATTAACTATCTCTCACAGCCACCCCTATTAATTATAGATTAATATGTATATGCCAATAATGAGCATATCACAGTGTAAAAGATCAGAAGGATGGCTGCATTATTTTAATGGAATGAGTTTTGGAATAAATGTCTTGAAGAAAAATATGAGCATATTTTCAGCACCTTTTAAATCTCGTAACATTCATTTATGAATTGATTTAAACAGTTGATAGGAAGTAAGAAAATTATTTTTGAAGTGTACTAAATGGAGAAGATTTAATTTGGTTTTCTCAGCTAGTATAAATAAATATTCCTTCTTCAAGGAGAAAAATACAGTCAAAGAATTGGTTCATAGATATGTATGCTCTTCAAGAACAGCAGGGTTGTGTCCCTGCTATAGATACTGTCTCAGGAAACCAATAACCTTGGTCCTACCAAGAAGAATGGCAGCACTGTGGAATGGAAGGTGAAAATCAGTATTGACACACTCAAGGTGGGAAGGAGCAGGCTCAGGGAGTTAAACACATTGCTGGAGTACAAACATGCTAAAGCTGTGCACTAAAATACCCAGAGCTTTGCTGTGCATTTAGCTGTTGTGCACACACACACTTAAAAAAGACCAAAAAGACTTTAACTCCCATTTCCCCAAAACCCTAAAATATTATGAAACATGATAGTGTGAAGTATTAGCAACTTCATGCATTTTAAATATGATAATGCAGCTTCATATCAATAACTTTCTGTTTACAGGGCAATTGTATACACTCAGCATAATTCACGCAGAAGATTCTCCCAGAGAGGAACAGCACAATGACTTAGAGACACAGAAATCTTCATTTGTGTGGGAAAACTGAAAATACTGCGAGGGAAAAACAGAGAAATATGTTTGTGGTGTGTGTTACCAGGGGAATGTTTGTTTTTAAAGAGGAGACAAATTACAGTGAGGGTAATATGAAGTAATGAAGGATCCAGAAAAGGCTTACTGTCTGGACCTATTAGTCTTCAAAAGAAAAAGTGGAATAAAAGAATATGTTAATATGAAATGGTATTATTTTTAAAATATAGTTCCCACAATTTGACCTGTAGGATTCAATAGTGCTGCTACAAGCTTTCGCAGATATTTTATCTTAAAGAAAATAATGAGAAGAAGGTAATGAAAGTTCGTGCTAAGGTCTGAGAGCACACTGTCAATTCCATACATTTTCTCTGATTTCTCTGCCCACACTGTGTGGTTATGCCTGCCATTTGCAGAAAAAAAAAAGCTATGACACTTACTCAAATAGCTGTGCCTATAAGATTTCCCTATAAGGGAAAACATTTCAGAAATCTCTTTAAAATATATGTTAAAATACAAGACGAGCAGCCTTCTTTTATTTTATTGGCTGTTCAGTATTAATATGTACCTCAGAAAATACAACATTAAGCTCAATACTGAAGTGAGAGGAATGCTGGCTACAGGAAACACTTTGAAACACTCTGGTGGACTTGGTGGGGCTTCAGCAGACTCTGAGCATTTCCAAGACCTTTAATTCCTGGAGTTTGTGACTCAACAGTGACAGGGGTGGGAGGCCAGGTGTTTTGGATGATAGGCCATAGCTGAGGCAGGGATGTGTCTGGGGGTGGCATTTGACTGGACTTTGGAAGGGCAGTAATTGTTCTGTGTCAGTCAGAATGTTGTTGAGCAGGGGTGGATTTCTGTGCTGCAGTGCTCCCATGCAAATGCTTGCACCCCACACCTGGAGCAGTGAGTGCCCTGCCAGACCTTGGGGATTCAGGATTTATGGAAAACCACAGAGGGTCTTGACAAGGGGGTGCAGAAACCGCAAGCCAGCTTTGTTGTAAGCCCTCATCATGTTTACATACTTCATTTCAGCTCTCCACATCTGCCTGCAGCTGGATTCTACAGATGCCTTGTGTGCTCCTGCTGGCCTGAGCTGGGCTGAGGATGAGGCACAGGTCACAGTGCTGGTGTCACTGCAACGGGCTCTGCCAGCCCTTCCTGTATTCTCCAAGATTATAATGCCTGAGCCTTCAGATATAAATGGGAAATTTATGGCCTTAAAGGAGATGTTAAACATAATTGAATGTAGAAAATAATCCATAAATCTGTATTATACGGGTGCTGATTGCATTTGTTAAGCTGATTTCACTGTTGCCTGCTGCCCCGAACACTTTTTCCAGTTTATCCCTGGTTTCAAGGCATTATCTTAATTGTTAATTTATTGCAAGAGTATCTGACTTACTTTAATGTGTGGGTACAGATTTATCATGATAGGACTCAGGACTTAGAGCAGAGTTAGAGCATTCTTTCATTACTAATTAAACACAAAAAAATTGCCTCAACACCTTGCATGGAGGCTGGAGAATATTATAGTCACTACAAAACTGTGTAGAAAAGTCCTAATTAAATTGTATAGTACTCTTCCAAGAGGGATTTTTCAAGTACAAAATCATCACTGTGAGAAAATTCCAGGGCTGTATTATAGCACACATCAAAACAATGGATAGTAAGAAACAAAAAATTCTCAAGAGGGCTAGTTCCAACACAGTTTTGCCCATGAGTGTGTCTGTGGCTAAATATAATTCCATTTAAATGTCACTGGTTTTACATAACCCTGTATTCTTGGGCACACATTTTAGAAGGACTTGCATTTTATGATTAGTCTCAGTTGTGTTTCTCTTAATGGACATAGAAAGTTACAGTAGTTTTTATATGCCTGCTTTATCATTTATAATGGACTTAAAGAAACCCACAAACATTGAACAGCAAAGCTCTCTTCCCTATATTACAATTTTGATTCTTTGGTAGGACTCATGAGGACAGTTTGGCAATTTTGAATAAAAAATGGTTTAATTGATGCTTTCCAATTAAAAAGGACAAAAAAAGGGAGTTTGTGACTCTGAGCCAATTTCATTGATGTATAGAGCATAGCTAATATCAGTCATTATTGAGGTCCTGATGGTAGCATGTGTTTTCTCACAAACATGATTATAGGAAGCTCATTTGCATTGCTAAATGAAGGCTAAAAAAACCAAAACATTTTTCCCTGCCGGCCAGAGCATAGCTGATTCAATCACTAAAATACAAATAAACAAAAGTAACTACTCTGATGAAAGCTGAGATGATGAAGCACAATGTGTGTAAGAAATTAGTCATTTAGCTACTAGAATGCTTTCCAGAAGAAGAACCACAAAGCTTCCCTTTAAAAATCACACCAATCTATCGTGGAAGTTTTTGTGTGGCAGCAGAAGGATCTCTAAAAGCTTTACATTATCTCTCATCCAAAATTTATCACAGGGCATGCTGGTAGTGTGTGCTAAGGGACTGAAATGCAATGGATGTGTAAGAAAAAGTAATTCCTGCTTTCCCCAGCAGGACTGATGACTTCAGCTGCTGCAGGGGGTCTAAATTGTTGTCCCTTTTGTTGGTCTAGAAGGCAGAGTCTGAGCAGCCCAGCACTGTTGACAGGGGGGGTCTTTCCTTTCTTTCCTTCTTAATCAGAGTCTGCATAGATGGACTCACTTTTTCATGGATGAAATTTTCATCAAATATAGAAATAATGAAGATTTCTTGCAGGGCAGTGGTTTGTTATAGCACCTCTTGGGGCAGGTGCTGGAGCAATGAGGCTACCAGAAGCAGCCTATTAAACCTATAGCTTTTTTATTAATATGCTTTGAATATCTCCTTGCTTTCCAGCTCCCATGAAAACTGTAAATGTACCTGCCCAAAACCTCTAAGCTTCTCCTACGCTGGCAGCCACGTTTTTCGTAGCAGAAGTATTGGCATACCTAACCATGTGGAAAACAGAAAAATACTTCGGGTCTGATTCAGTCAGCTTCAGCTTCTCAGTACACCCCATTACACCCATATTTTGGTTCAGTTTAAACAGTCAGAAATAAGTTTGAAATTGTGATCACGTGTTCCTGCAAATAGAAAACATCTAAATTACTAGAATGGATGGATCAGTGTCTATTATTTCCTCTATAATGTACTTAGCTGTCATTTGAAATAATGTGCCAAGACCGACAACCAACCCTCCAATTCCCCCAGATCTACAGGAAAATCTTCTGGAAATATTACATTAATCATTTTTGTCAAGGCTACAGATGAAAGGAGCCATTTGTACTTTATGACAGTTGGTAATTAAACATTTACAGTACTGTGCCAATATTTAATACACAACGTAGAAAGAGCAAACTGAACAGAAGGTAAATCTGGCAGAGTTTAACGTGGAGTGGTACTGTGGGAATGTATATGTGTGATCAGAACTGCAACACCACAGAGCAAGAGGCATTGCAATAAACTGTGGTAGCAGCAAACTGCTTTTCCAGCTGTGTTGGACTTCCTTCTCTCTTCCACAGAACAGAAATAAGAAAAATATTTTTATCCTTTAAATAACTGGGAGAAATCAGATGAGACTTTGGGAGAAAAGATCACTGTCCACTTTTGCAAGACAATAAAGCTGTACAGAATAAATGAGTCCCAAGGAGTTTCTTCTGGTTTAATGACTGCCCTTTCTTTTTGTCCTTCATCTCTCTGAGTATATTTTAAAAACCTTTTACGTCTTATTTAGGACTTCCCTGTTTTCATTTCTGCTGGAATGAAAGACAAGAGTATGTTTGTGTATTTTCTTGTCACTCTAATACCACCTCAGAACTTAAGGATGAAAAACTGTTTAATGTCTTTTACTCCCATTGAATAGATGGGATCAGAAATGATCCCAGTTTTTCATAAGGACTAGACTGCAACTCGACAAATTATCTGTGTCATCACAAACCAGATTCATCTGACTAAATGTCAGTGCACAATGTGCATGTCCACATCTGAGCTGTGTGCAGTGATGTTGTACTCCATGGAGGCAGAGCTACAGGGAGAACCATCTGCTAAAACAGACAATCAAAACAGGGAAAGTGTGCCACATCCTAAAAACATTTTTTCCCTTTTTCATCTCTATTTTTGAGCCTGGATCTGGCTAATTCATTTTTCTTATGTCAAAAGTAGGAGAGGCAAGTCTCAACCAAGCATTTCTCAGGCATGTTCCAGGCTTTGTGACTTTTCTTGTTGCATGAGTTCTGTCCCCAGAAATCACATTCTAATAAAAATAACCTCTCTTTGCTTTCTTTTCCACCATTATTAGACCTTCTCATGGCAAGACAGAACCTTACAGCAATGTTGGTTGGAAGGAAAGATGAAATAAGGGTGTAGGTGTTCCAGATATCTGGGGGTTCATCCCTAGACGCATTCAGGGCCATGTTGGTTAGGGCTCTGAGCAGCCTGATCTAGTTGAAGATGTCCCTGCTCACCACAGGGGAGTTGGACTGGGTGATCTTTAAGTGTCTCTCCCAAGCCCAACCATACACTGATTCTTTGATTCAATATTGGGTCTCCATGGTATAGCTGAGGGCATTCACTGATCTGTGCAATAAGTTGACACAGATAATTATATGCAGCAGGAGGTACAGCCTGCAGTCAGTCCAAGTGCCATGGTCTGTGGATAAAGCTGATTGGTGCCATGATTTCATTTTTTTGCAAGCAGTACAGTTTGAGAAATGATTGTGCGGCAACAAGCGTGAAATTAAAGTGTCTGAGTGAGCTTGCATTCATGCACAATTCTCTGTGCAAATATATTCAAGTAGATGCAATCTATCGAATAACCAGGCTCCTCTCAAAAACAGCTCTAGTAAAGCACTGGCAGAGACACCCAGCAACAGACAGATCAGACTGCAAATATTTGGTAGAATCCTGCTGCTAATTAAATCCTATCTGCAGTAAACTCCTCGAATTTTTAATGCAGTCACTGATGATCTTGCACTACGTAGACCTTTCATTCTACCCACTTCTCATTCTATAAACCCAGGTTTCTTGGGGGCTGTGTGTGCATTAGCTGACAGTGCAGCTGGACAGGAGAGGCTCTGCTGACCTGACATCCTGAGACACATTTTGGGAAATTCCACCTCAGATTTTCTCTCACCTGCTCCCGTGGTCTGCAGGCTCAAGGCTGGGCAGGTGGCAATAAATGCTCTCTTGGAGCACATCTTCTGGTTTTGTATCATCCAAAAATCATCTGATTTGGGTGATAGAATATGTACCAAAATGCAATAGGGTTGTAAGGCTGGGACATTTACTTCAATAATGCTTTCCCAGCCTCAGTTAAGGTGGTAGCACAGCGGCATTCTGTGTGGTTGATGTACAAAACCACCCAGAGGAACTCTTCTTGCTCAAAATAACTGTAACCACAGAAAAAGAATCAAACGTGCAATTGCCTTTTCCGCCCATGTTTTTCTAGTTGGAAAACTGTACATGGAAAATCTCAGTGAATTACTGGTTCTCCTTACAAACACTCCATGTCTAGTCTATATCATCTGATACATCATGGATCCTGCAAATATTTTCTTATTATATTTACCTAGCAGCTTTAATTTCTGTAGGATTACTCAAATGAATAAAAGATTTTCTTCCAGATCCAGATCAAGGTCCAAACTCCCCATGCATTTTGATTAGAACAGAACAACAGGTGTTTCCAGAAATAATGTAAAATCTTATCAACTTTGGTCTTTCCCAAGGGAAATGAATATCAAGGGGGGGGAAAAGAAAAAGGAAAGGATGGATGGGAAATAGTTTATTTTGGGCAATGAAGTCTGTCCTCCTATGACCAGAAAAAAATTGCTCCTTTGCTTGATCCTATGATTATTTCAGTCTATGACCAAATTAAGCAAGTAAACCAACACCATGCTCATGACAGACATAAAATCTTTACCTTTGTACATTTGTGAACTGTTTGTTAATGATATGGAACACCATATCATTTCATGGAGTGATAAAAATCTGTATTTGTGAAAAAGTTGTGACCAAAATTACATACAACATGAAAGAAAATTTACAATAGATTAAATTACAAAAAACTTTGTTTTGTAAAAGATAGAATGGAAATGAAGCAGTAAAAATAGATTATTTCAAATAAAATGTTTTTCACTTCCAAAAACCTAACCTATTTGTTTTAAAAAGTTGAAATTAAATTTGCTTACAGGTGGTAACCCTTCACAGCAAAAGCACAACTGGACAGAATAAACATGCATTTATTATCAAAATATGGATGTACAAGTTGTAAAATACCATAATTGTTTGGAATTTTGACTGCTGTTTAAAATTAAAGGATTTTATGTCAGCAATATTTTGACTAAAGCAGGTTTCTTTCTATTCAAGATAATTTCATCCAGAATAGATCCATGAAAACAGAGACATATGTAACTTCTTAATATTTTATAACACCTAGCTATGGATCTGAGCAAATTCTTAATGTTTTTAGCTTTCCTTACTAAGCTGCTTTTCAACTTTGTATCAGTCAGCCTATTGTTACAAATAAAAAGCTCTTTCTTCGCCATGGTTACTATACATAACTAATGTGTCTGATCCTGCATCCACTAAAGTCACTAGTAAAACTTTGACTTGGCCAGGGTCACATCTTTTACTACAAAGCAGAACACATGATGTTGAAGAACAATGTGAATACACTCACACTGTAACTTTTTCAATGAGTTTCAATGGTATTTAAATGAAATTATTCAGTGTTTGGCCTGTTTGATGCTACATTAATGTATTTACATCATATACATCTGTTATAAACTCAACAGTAGGTGCTTAGAAACAGCTGTGTCCAGCAGTTTCACAAAATTTCAAACTGGACCATTTTAGTTAACAGAGAGATTGGGGATAATGTTAAAGCCTTCAAGATAAAGCTGACCCTAGTACTACGTTGTCTCTTGCAAATATCCAGGAATGTGGCAATCTTTGAGAGACTGCCTAATGAATGGTTTCAAGTTTTCTTCCAGGATTTTGAAAACAAAAGTCACACTTAAAAAACCTGTATTTTGCTGCTGATGGTCATTTTTCCAGTGGCAGAGTCAAGAGGAGAGCAGAGCTGTATGTAGAAAACCTCAGCCAGTGTGCTGTGTGGGTTTGTCCTTGGCCAGGGATCCTGCTTTAGGCGGGGTGAGGTGCAGAAGCAGGGGTGTGCAGGGAGGACCCTCCCTCGCCCTGCGGGTGCGGGCAGGCGGGGCCGGGGCTCACTAACTGCTGCAGCCTCGGGTGCAGCCGTGTCCCAGCAAATTGTTGTTCCTCCCGTCCTGCAGCTTCTCGTGGCTCTGAAGAGATCCTCTGCTGTCAATGCTGGAAGTCTGTCCACTTTGATCCTGCTGTCTTCTTAACCTGCCAGAGGTTAAAAACATTGATAGAGCTGTCATGTGCAGGTAGCAGTATAGGACAGACAGCTGCTGCCTGCCCTGTGGATAGCCACATACTCCTGGGTGTAAAACCGGTTTCTGCACCATTTCACCTGTATTAACTGCTTGAGCTTTATAGCTGCCATTTCCTCTAAACACTGATGACTGCTTCCTCCTAAATATGTGCAATTAGGTCTTGGACAAATCCTGCTCTGCTTAAAGCCTATCATAAAGAGCCAGCAGAGGAGAGTGCTGTCTCTGGATTCAGCATCTTTGCTCAGACTGTCACTTGGTAAAACCCACAGGTAGCTGGAGGCTGATGAAGGCTGTTGACTGGGCACACAACAGCTGCTCCCCTCTGTTGTCCTACAAAATTATCAGTAACCTTCATCAGTAAAAGAGAAAAAAAACATGAAATGAAAGCATTTTCAGTATTCCTCTTATTATTACTTCATGTTATCAAAGCTTCATTAGTGGTTTCAAGGAACAACAGCAACAAAACCATATGCTTAAAGACTGCAGTTATCTTGTTTTGACATAATTTCCTAGAGAACAGCAACAGCCCTTGAAGCACCTGCAGTCCCCACCAACTCTGTTATCAAGGAACTTCTCAGCATTTCTGCTCAACAGCAGTCTCTGTGATTTTACTGTGATTCATGTAATATTCAGCATTTTCCTCCAAACACTGTGTAAATACTTCCAGGAAAGATATAAAGATTCATTGGGAAGCTGTGTGGTGGGAACCTTTTTTTTCTTTTTTTTTGAAACATGAACAGCTAATGTTTTGAAGGGTTTTTTCCCTGTTACTTTTCTCAAAATAGGAAATAGTATTCCTGAAAAAGGCAGCAAGACTTGGCACCAGAGACACTATGGAAGACCTCTTTGGTACAGCAATTATAGAAGGTATGTATGCTATACTCCAAAAAATCCCCCAAATTTGCAAGTAATATAGGATATCTAGTAAATAGATATTAATGGAAAAGCATATAAAAATCAAATTTAAAGGGTCAGTTTCAAAGTCTTAAATACTTCCAGGTGGCATAAACAATATGGAGACACCATATTGAATGGTCAGAAGAGAATGTGATGGGACATGAAAATACTGTCATTAAACAGATGAATAGAGGAGGCTATTAAAGCAAAAAATATGGGAACACTGTGTGAAAGGGCAGACACATTAAATGAAAAACTGTAAGACAGACTGAAAACAACAAATTAGAGGAACAAATTGCCAAAAGCATTTTTGGTGAAATTCTTCAAGTGCACCAGAAATTTAATGGATACCGTTGAATCTATAGTCAATGTATGAGTGAGTTATTAGAGGATAGCACAGAAAATATAAGTCCCCAGCTGAAAAGCCGATGAATTATCTGAACCAATGTTCATGGCAAATTAACTTAGGAAAATTCCTTTCCTTATAAGAAATTTGTCCATCATCTCCAGTTAAAGCATCAGTGAAACAGCTTTAGAACCAGTCGCTTAAGTTAGTGTTAACAAAGCATCAGGACAATGGATTTTCACTCAAGGACTCTAAGAAAGTTATAATTTTTGCACAGCTGAATGGAGAATGAAACTTACTCTTCATACAGTCTTGGCACCATGGAAGACAGCAGATGTGATGGCTTTGGTTGTTTGTTGGTTTGGGGTGTTTTTTGTTTGCTTGTTGGTTTGGGGTGTTATAACAAGATCTTCAAAGAAGATCCAAGAGACTACCAGGAGACCAATAGAGTTTGACTTGAGACTTGAAACATCTCAGGATCTGAGCTACTGGTACAAGACTAATGTGTTTGTAGGCATCAAGAGAAAAGACTGCAGTGCTTGGAAACTCATGTTGCAAAGTGTGGGTGGCAAACCTTGCAAACTGCTAAATAGTGGAGTGAGAAAAATTTTGGCTCTGTAGAGATCTGAGGCATCATTGCATTGGTCTAAGACACACAAGTGCTTTCTCCCTGGAATTGTATATTTCCTTTGTAAAATGCTGAAAAAGAAGGCATTTACTGCGCGGCTCAATTTAAAAGGAAAAGAATTCTGTCAATAACAACATGAAGCAAGAAAACGCTATTTTTAAAAAAAAAATTTGAGAACCTCTTGAACTGGCACAAAGGCTGAATGCATGTAAGGAGGACAGTGGAAAAAGGAGAGAAATAAATCCCATGCTGAGCTCAAAAGGTGCCTCTGGACAGCCTCAATTTTTTCACTCTCTACAGGAGTGGTTAATAATGCTGATTTATTTCCATTGTTTTCTTTTATTCAGTTCCCTAGTTCCCAGGTCTACTACTGAAACAGAATATGGGGATTTGGAAGTGCTGAAGAAATACATTGTTTTAGCAGTGCTTCACTGCATTCCCTTTTCAGACATTTTTGTTTTCTGAATCTAGATTCACTATACATATTTCAGACTATCAAAGTAAGCAATAGGTTATTAACCTGATGATGAGGTAAAAAATTAACTGCTATTTAACTCTTTAATAATTTATCAATCACTTTATTCAGTTATTAAAATTACATTAAGGATTTTCACTCTAGGGGTTTAGCTATTGTGGGCATACAAAAACCTGCTTACCAGTGTACTCTTGGGGCTGGGAAACTGGACTAAGAACCAGGAGATGCTGATTCTCTTTCCACCTCTGTCACCTTTTGGACAAATTGCAGCACTATTCTGTGTCTCAGCTTCTCTCATCAGGTGTCAAGGCAGCTGCTGTCAAGAATGATGGGAGCTGAGAACTTTGTATCTCTAAGTACTGCTCTGTATCTCACAGGCCTGAATAAAACAAGGAATTACAGTCTGGTGTCTGTGACAACTACAAAAGAAGGTGGCATGTATAATCAACCAAAATGTTATTATACTGCATGTATAATTATGCATGTATGCATTATTCAATATATAAAAATACTAAAGTAAAGAGAGCAGACTGGCTAAAAGCTAGCATGGAAAATAAAATATTGAACAGAAAAAGACTGCAACAACTATGGCAGGACAGAATGAAAATCACAAGCATCTAATGAAAGCCAGTAGCAAACTCGGGACCACCGGGGAATTGTTTACAGCTCAGCTTTGTTCTCTAGATGAAGAAGAATATTGAAGTTTGTCTTTAGGCTGTGTAGTAGGATAAGTTCAATGACAAAGAATGAAAAGTTGCCGATTCAACATAACTGTCAAAATTGCCAAGATTTGCAGGATTAAGCCCTCCTCCCAAAGCACTGCAGTTTCAGAAAAAATAAAATAAGGCAATTGGTTTGTATTTCTCTCTAGCTCAAAACTGCAGACTCCGGCCAGGACACAAAGAAATGTGTGTGCAGTCTCTTCAGTTAAAATATTGGACAGTTACAGAAGTGAACTTTCTCTTTTTAGTGTATTCTTGATTCCTTGGTGTCAAATCCAGAGCACTTTTTTGTCAGATGTTCTAGGCTTTTAAAAAATGTGAGTATCTTGACATATTTCCTGTAATCATGGCAAAATAAATGCAGTCTGGGCCATTCTGTTCAAAAATGACACTAGTGCAATAAATCATTTGTAGGAAGCTGCTCTCCAGTGAATGACTTATCTTGCCTCTAAGCTGATGCAGCTACAGGCTGTGACAACTTTATAAAGGCTCAGGGAGATTGAATGGATTGATGGAGGCTTTGTGGTGGATCTGAAGCTGGTACCTGTTCCTGCGCTGAATGCTGTTGGCTAAGAATAAATAATAAAATGGCCAGCTATGGATGAAAGACTGAACAAGTGGTTCTAGTGGATATAGTCATATGGAACAAAAAAAACCTGCAGGGAAAAGAGGATGAAAATAAGTTTGAACAGGGTCTGTTACATTTATTCCATGAGAGTTCTGTACAAACACATAAGTAGTCTCAGAGGCAATTATTCTGGGAACTAAGAGTGGTTCTGCTGAACCAGCCAAAGAGTTTTCCTTCCCTTCACCATTGTTCCATGCAATATTGATAGTGTGTGACACTGAGTATTGCACACACTCCTCTCCAGCAGCGAGGAAGAAAGAGGCTGTACCAGCACTACAGGAATGCATCAAGAACAGTAACTGAACCTCCAGTCACATTTTGGCTTTTTCAGTATTTCTAGTAAAGAGAAAGAGCCTGTGTGAGCCATGAATTGGTTTTTAAGGTTCTTATTTTCCAATACTCAGATATTATAGTAGCATTCCTGCACCATTGATTTCTGATGCTGAATCTTAAATCTGATATCATTCAGTGGAAGGGAATTCAGAGGAGGGGGAAAAATTCTAGGTCCAAAACCACTACAGACAGTACAGAACATCAGGCTTTGCAAAATGTAGTTGCTGTGTTTGAGAGCCAAGTGGGAGCTTTTACACTGCCTGTCACTCCTGACTGTTTGCTCGGTGCATGGTGTCACCTTTGTGCAGCTGATGCATTCCTCAGTTGGTCCTGCCAGGCTGTCTGGGTGAAACTGAAGCCTCAGAAATGTGAGGAGTTGTTTCAAACTGTGGGCCTGCTCTCAGCAGCCATGAGAGGACAAAAGAGACCTTCTACTGACAAAAGAGACCTCAAGCCAGGCAGAGCTGCTCCTCCCCTGAGACTCCCACGCTCCCCACCTCCTAAAGGAAATTCTTTTTATTATGAAAAATCTGCAAGTGAGTTTGCCAAGGTTGCAAATAAAGTGTCCTGAGCGTGGAGGAAACAGAAGAGTCTGAGAGGGCAGTGGGTTTGCTTTGCCATTTCTAGATTTATCATTTTACCTTGGTTTCTTGATATTTCACTTTGCTGGAGAAAACAGATGCTTTTGCTTCTTGTATGGGGAAAATAATTTTAGAAACTAGTTTTATTGTAGAAACAAAAGCCTATTAATGAAAACTTTTACATCCCTTCGGATAAGTCCTGAGGAATAGATAAATCCATGGAATATTTATCCCAATTATTCTTCACAAGCATGGGTACTGAGATCAGAACAGATGAGGCATGTCTGTGCTGTCTTTTTGGACTTCATGAATCCTGGAGGACAGTTTGCTAGATAGTCAGAAACCCATCTCAGTTGTATGATTTGGCAGCTACACAGAAGCAATGCTGATGGCTTGTGCAGATGGTCTTGGTGTAAAGCTAATTCTGAACACACTGGAATGAGAGGAAAAAAAATTACTTCTCTGTCATGAGGAATGACTGTGCTCAGGAAGGAACTATTTCATCTATGTCTCTGACCATGTCATGTGTTTTGTCTACTGGACCACAGATACAAAAGTCACAAGGGGATTTTAAAAAAAGCAGTACATGTCCTAACATCTAAATCCCATATTTTTAGAATTAGTTGGCAAATAACATAGCACTAGACACTTTTCATTCTCAATAGAAAAGATCTAGCAATGACATTCTGTGAAGGGCTTAAAAGAAGCTGGAAAGGGACAGAGATAGGAATTATTTTTTTATATCCCAGCCATAGAAAATAGAAACCTGGAAGTTATGCCATATCACTAAAATTACTGGATATTATCATGATGAAAAACTTTAATCCAAATAATTTTTACAGGGTGGTATAATTCTGTAGAGGGACTCCATCAAGTAAGAAGAGCCCAACAGTAGCAATGTCTCACAGGGATCCTGTCAGAGCTGGTGACACCCAGTGTATCCAGCAAAGATGGGAGAAAATTGCTGAGATAGCCAAGGATGGAGTGAGAGATACCTTGGCACACACTTCTTTTCAAACATAAGGGGCTGTATGCATGTGCACCTCACACTCCACTTTGAAAACTTCAGCCATTATTTTTCTGCCATCATTTTAATATCAAGTGCAGGCAATGATTGTGGAAATACTGGTAGCAGAGCATGACCTCTGGGACAATAAGCAGCTTAGCTTGTCATCTGCTTTCCTCTGTTGGGAATAAGAATGGACTTTGATACACAGTCACTTAATAATTTTCTGCCTGCACGTTTTAAGATTTTTCTTATAAATTGTTCCTTGCTGTGTTCTATTTTGTGAAAATGGAAGAAGCTGGCAGTATTTTACAATAGTAAATGAGTGTCACTCTTTCTCTTATATCTCCTTTATTCTGCTCACTAGTTTTCTTCTGCCAGGTTTTCATTCAACTACATCTTTTAGTGAAAAGGTGAAATAAGGAAGGAGGAAGTGAGCAAGAGATCCCCATGAAGTTATTTTTTAACTTAATAAGCATATTGGGAAGAGTATTTTTGCTTTTCAAATCAAAATTGCCATAAAATTTGTCATAAAGGACTGAAAATTCCTGATTTGCTTTTTTTTTTCAAAAAGTTGGCAAAAATGAGCCTATGAGTTGATCAAAAATTGAGACAATTTGCTTAATTTATACTTTCATTCATAAAGAAGAAAATAGTAACTTTGCTCAGTGTAGATCTTAAGGAACAGAGTCAAGTTTGTCCAAATACAATGAAATTCCCCAATTTGGAAAGATGTGCTCTAATTTCATAATAACATATAGCAGAAGTAATTGTTAATCCTGCTAAAGTTAACTGGTAACCTGAACACCTGACAAATTATTCACCCACTTCCTATTCCCCAGTGGTATCCGAGAGGGCTCTTGTGACAGACAGCAAATCCAGCACTGCATGGGAATGTAATTCCTGTATTTTAGACATCGGTTCCATTCACTCCCAAAGGCAGAGATCAATGCCTGGGAGATGAGTAAGTGGCACAGGCTGCCTCACATCCTCATGGCTAATCTGCAAACCAGAGCTGCTGTATTCCAGCTGCTTGTTGGGCAGCCTTTGGTCAATGATAACCCCTGAAACATGAAGGGATTTGCTTCAAAGAGTGAGTTTGGCCTGGGAAAAATTATGCCAGGGACCGCACTAACAATGGAGCAGTATGGAAGACTGCCTGTGTACTGCCTCTGAAAAATAGGTAGAAAACAGCAGTGAAGGTGGAAAATGCAGGATAAGAAAAAAAAGGATTAGAAATGGAGGAAGGAGAGTTAAACAATTTAAAAATGAGGAAGGATTCAAAAGAATCCAAACCGTGGAGATCTAATTAATTAAACTAAGTAATTACATAGCTAATTAAAATTATTTCAAAAGACAGCTGTATATAGCTAATGTCCACATTTATTAAAAATTCCTCTTTTACACCTAGTAGAGGAGCAGAACACATGGGAGAATTAATAGTGGGTTTTTCTTTTGGTCAGTCTCTGTGCAGAGTGATCTCAAAAGTCTTTTCAGGAAAACAGAAATCACTGAAAAGTGTATGGATTTTCTAAGCATTTCTGGGTAAACAAGGAAGGCACAATCTTGCTCTGTGCCAGAGAAAGCTAGGGGCAGACCAGGGCAGAATCAAGGAGCTACTGAAGCAGAGACAACATTCATCACTTAGCAACATCAGAGCTGAATCACACGGCTTCAATGTGAAAATCAGTCTGTAAACTTAGATGATTTCCCCTTGATCTGGAGTTTGTGTAGAGAACCAATGTGTGCAGAGCAGCTTTAAATGGAATACAATCCTCCCCACTGTCTGTGTTATAGAAGGTGTGCGTTTTGGGAAACCTGGGTCCAAGCAGTAACTCCATCTAACCACTAGCCCAGAGTGGATGTCATTAATCTTTGGCACTTACTTGATAATGTTTACAGCTATGGCTTGCTTGTTCTTGGTCTCTTGCCCCCAAGGCTGTGGAGATACACTCAAATACATCTGCCCCACCAGTGATGTTTTGTGCTGCCCTTGATTACATGTCACAGAGGGAGTGGTCAGACCACAGAGCACCTGTGCCTGCAGAACTTTAGAATTTATCTGAGCACACAAATGTGGGATGGTTTTATGCCAGTTAAACTGTAGACAACTGAAAGATTAGTTCAGGCTGTCTCTGCAGGGTAAATAGAGTCACCAACCTAGATTAATTTCTTCAGGTCTAAGCTATCTAATATACGTGTCACAGATCAATCTTGGGAGATACAAGTCTCTCCTCACTGAGTACTAAAGGGGCTTAAAGAAAAGAAATTATTTTTAGATACATTAATTTAAAAGGATACAGGCTTGTTGCATCTCTAGAAAAACATATATGCCTTCCCTCTTTGGGAAACAGATTTAAAGCCCTTCCTGTTTAGTGGCTCTACAAGCTCACCACAGACTGCACTGCTTAGCAGAGCCAATTTACCTCTGGATTAGAGGTAATTTGCACCCACACAGTTCAGGCATGCAGAAATTGAATGGTCTCATCAGCCTGTAACACAGCATGTGGTGATAAACTCTGCCAAGACCTGGGTAATGAAATCACCAATGAGAACAGGGGTGCCATTGCCTGTTCATCCATAGCATATTCAGGCTCTGGCTCTGCCAGCAGTGGCTTTTCTGCATGGCTTGGTCTATATCTTGAAAAATACTTTGTCATCTAATTCCCATTTATTTCAGATATCTCTGAAAAACTTTGTGTACAGCCTTTGTGTAGGGCAGGAGCTGTTCTGTGTGTAAGCACTATTTAACTCAGTCTGTCTTTGACCCCAAACATGCTCTCTTGGTACTGACAGCTTTGATAGAAGCAATCAAAATCTCAGGTTTGTTTTCCTAATACACTGTGATGTATGTGTTTTGATAGCTCAGTAGACTACCAAGTAATTATTCAAATAACTATATTTTAACTCCATTTAAATTTAAATGAATTATTTTCAGATGAAAAATTATGCTTTATTACAGCTGAATGTGAAAAGTAAAATCTTGGGGGCAGTATCCCCATGTAGCACATATGTCTTCTTTTACCACTGACACTCATGGCATTTACTCCCACCCTTTCCAAAAATCCTTGGGGGAAATATTCTTAGAGTTTGGATAATTGATTCAGGTTGATGGTTCCTGCTGAGTAATTACACTCAGTAAATGGTTGTGAGTATCATTTTCTATCAACCAGCAATTTATAATCAAACCCAGTGGACTCAGGTGCACGTACAGTGTGAGTGACATGTGAAATACTGATATGCAGAAGGAAAGTGAAAAATTGTACTGGTGCTATAGTATATTGACCTGTACTTTCTGGGGATCTGAGGTTTATCCTGGGATTTGATAAAGCAAAATAAGTAAAGACATGATGGAAATAAATGAAGACTTCATATGATGTGCAGTTATTTAAGAAAATGTGACTAAACCAACCAATTAACACTAACATCGAAGCCAGGTTCAAATGAGTGAAATAGGTGTCTCTTAGAAGTGGGCTATTGTCTGTTCAAGACCAGGTGCATCCTAACCAATATCTATCTTGTTCAGCCACATTTTCAAATGTGAACAAGCTTTTCTAGTTTAAAGTGTTTGCAGATCCACATCTTCAAGGAACAGGAAAGCAGCTATGGAATTTCCCAATAGTAAACTGTGTTTTAGACCTTTTGGGATGACAGGGAAAAATTTTCTTTCTAGTTGGCCAAAATTCAGTTTTAAGACTATAGGCACCTGTCCACAAATAAAGATATTCCTCAGCAGTGTGGGCCAACCATCATTTTCGAAAAAGACATTAATTTCTTAGCCTGCCTTTGGTGTGTATCCTGCAGGATGTAGACTCACTGTTTTGTTCAGCTCCCTGCAGATGGATGGATCACATGGAGGTCAAGGGACCAACTCTTTAGCAGTTCATGAAGAAATGCAGTCTGTGTGAGGAAATTCACATTGGAGCAGGGGAAGAGTGTGAGGAGGAAGCAGCAGCAGAGACAACATGTAGTGAACTGACTGCATTCCCCATCTCCATGTGCCCGTCATGGAGCAGACAGACGTTTTGGGAGTGAAGTTGAACCCAAGGAAGAAGGGAGGCCTGGAGGGAAGGTGGGTTTAAGGTTTGGGGTTTATTTCTTACTATCTTGCTCTTTTAGTTATTGGCAAAAAACTAAACCAACCTTCTCCAAGCTGAGCCTGTTTTGCCCATGACAGTAACTGGTGAGTGATCTCTCTCTTCCTGTCCTTTTCTCAACCCATGAGCCTTTTGTTGTATTTTCTTTCCCTTGCCCAGCTGAGGAGGGCCATGATAGAGTGACTTTGGCAGGCACCAGGCACCCAGACAGGGTCAACACACTACTAAAGTCAGTCTGGCTCTGCCTAATTATTTGACCTGACCATAAACATTCTCAGGCTGGCAGTTGCATCTGGGAGTAGGCAGGTTCAGTCCTACCTTGTCACAGCACCAGACTTCCAGGAATTAAAGGCCGTGAGTAGCCAGGGAACAACCACAGCCTGAACTCACCTCTCTGCATGCTCATCTCTCTCCCCCTATTCCTTATGCAAGATTTCTCTGCCCCAGATCAAAACTTAGCTCCACAAGAAGTCTGATCAACTGTGCAGCTCTTTCACTCCCTGTAGGGTGGACCCCCGAAAAGGAGACTGAGCCAGGAGTTCACTTGTGATTGCACAGCATAACTTGCAGCCTTCAGTTAATCACCAAACCTCCCTGCACAATGTGTGGGAAAGGTGGTGCCAAACACAGGGATCCAGAAGCCACTCTACTGAACACCATGTCATCTAGGTTAATCAGTGAGGTGCAACCAAAACAGGAGCATGTATTGAGCCACTGGTGGGACACAGGAAAATAACCTCCACATGGGAGGTCTTCCTAGAGGATGGGGTTTGCTGGAACACAGCAATGGACAGTCTGAATCTTATCTAAATCTCTTAAGAAAGAGAGACTGGCCTAAGTCTGCATTTCTTTTCCTGTTTCCAAAGAGATATATATACACATATATACTTGCACATATGCAATATATGCACACCTGTATATATGTACATTTTACTGTTCAACCCTTGTGAAGACTGTATGAAAATGGAAACCTTGTAAGCTGTGGTGAGCCATAAATGCACGTACCCAGAAATTCCACCTCTATCATAGTGGCCCCTTTCAGACACTAGTGCATGCTGTTGAGGAATAAGCTGATAGGACACAAATGTCTGCAGTGGCAAATTCCCTTCACTTCTGACATTTCCAGATTTCCTGAACCAATGACTGCATCAGAGGCCTCACATCTCAAGGACCTTAATGGATTTTTTCCCATGAATTTCTTGAATCCTCTTCTGAATCTTTTTGTATGTTTAACATCCAAATCACCACTCCGCAACCTGCTGTATTTCACAAAAAAAATGGTTTGTTTCTTATAAACCTGCAGCCTGATAACTTTGTGACCTTGGGTTACCACAAAGAGTGAATAATCATTTCTTAGTCATCTCAGTAAGTTTCAGAACATGTTATTATTTATTCTGTTTCTATCTTTTCAGTTCCCTCTTCTCTGAGTTTAAATTAATTCAAGTTTATTAAACCCTTCAACATGACCCATGTCAACCCCTGGACAACCCTGTTTTTCTTGAAACCTTTCTAAGTCCTTTTTAACCTTTTTGAGATAAGGAAGCAGAGCTGTACACACAATGGAAGATGCAAATACATGTATATGAACATATATTTATCTGTAGCTGTTTTTTGCAGGAACATATCAATACCTTTTAGTCTTTCACTAAGCATTGTGCTATCCACAGTCTTTTCAAACTCTCATTCCTTCATAACTGAAGCTAATTTTGAGTCTATTATCCTGAAGATAAAGTTTAGTTTTTCTTCTTCTGACTATATATGCATTTATCAGTACTGGATTTGAGCTGCCATTTTCTTACCTTGCAACTCAGAACCATGGCTATCATTATCTACTGCAGCTCTTTGCAGTCAGATTCAGTCGTGACTACTCTGGAATCATAAGTTAACTTTGTGACCTCACCATTTACCTTCCTTTCCACCTCATCTGTGGATGAATTCAACAGATACATGGACATCAGAGCGACTGGCAGTATTAATGTTATCTCATTACTGGCTTGGTTCTGCATTGCTTCAGCAACTGGCCACAAACCGCTTTCTTAAAACAGAACAAGGAGTTCACTCTTCTTGACAAATTCTTAGTTTACGGAGACTCATAACAGGTGAAAATTTACATTACTGTGGGACATAAAGGTAGATGAAGGTAATTACCTCATGGAGGTAATTCCCTATGGCATGGAACAGTCATGACCTATTATGCAGCCTTTATTTATCACAGATATGATTTGTGCCATGTAACCTGCTTTAAAAAATAAAATACTTGGTACTCAGAATTACACAATTGTGCTTCCCCTCCAAAGTCTGAGATGTACAAATGAAGACTCCTATTTCCTCTGCCTGTGATTTAACTTCTAATTAGTTTTTATGAGTTGTATCTGTGTTTAGTTTTCTGTGAATAGAAACTAATTTCTGGCCTCCGGTGCTGAGGATCTGTATCTGTTATCCTGATCCTTCCAGGACCACGTTTCAAAGTGGAGAATGTGCTGACATATACACCCCCATGCAACTTTCATTCCCAAAGTTGGATGGTGAAGTGTAGTCATTATAATGATATAATTACTTATTTGGGAAAACTTTAACCATTTTTCCTAGAAGACTTTTAAAATGAGGTTCCAGATACTGATTACCCTTTGTGGGTTTTTTTTTTTTCCCTCCATGTATCTGTGAAGGGAACACATTATTGAAACAATGGCATTTGTATGACTGCTACTTTCTCCAAAAAAAGTGAATTTGAAGGTATACCTATAGAAAAATTACCAGTTTGGACCTGCTATACTCAAACTTTTAGGTGGCTTGGCTCACTAAGAAGAGAGTGGCATTTGGATTGATAATTCTAAACCAGTAATAATGAGCAGGAATCAGAGGCAGAAGTGAAAGGGCTTGTGTGAGCAAGCAACAGTTATTACTGCCCGAGCACAAACCAGGTTCAATCACAGCCAGAAAAGCATCTTTCCAATTGCAAGAGCAATCTCCAAAAGCAGACATATCCATTACAAAGAGAGAAGAAAGGTTCAGTGAAGAGCAGTGCAACCACTAGAAATGCTCAAAAAGAAATGGATTTGAACTGAATTAAGGTCAGCAGAAGGGGCAAGGAAAGGACTGCAGTCTCATCCAAAGAGCATTCCAATATTAGAAGGATTATGATAAATATCTCCAGAGACACTGACATAAAATCCGTATTAAGAAAAATACTTTCAATGAAGTGCACTGCAAATCATTATGAATATTCAAATTCAATCAAACTAAAATGAAAGAGAGTACTCGGGGACTCTGGATTTGAATCTGAAAAGACAATTAAAAGAAATGAAAAAGAACTAAAATGAGAGACATAATAAATTTGATCTTATAAAAAATGCAGAGAATATTAAGTAAGCTTTTCACCTATGATATGGAAAAAATCAGACAACAGGATTTTAACATCTTATTATGCTTAAAATATGCTCCCTCAAGTTTTGCTGTTTATTCTGGGAACAGAGAGCTGTCTGTTCACCTCGAGCTGTTTAGGATCATTTATAAGAGAACTAGATATGCTCAAATGGTAGAGATGATAGCAGGAAAAGACAGAGTAATGTGCTTCAATTTGTGGCAGATTTTTTAGTGTGCTAGCATTGAACAAATACTGAGAAGAGGAATAAGTGTATCAGTAGCTTAGGACAGAGATAAGCCTGTTCAGATCAGTGGGGACAAGACAGCTGAATATCATAACAATGCTATTGAAGCACATTAGTATTAAGTAAAAACCCTCCAAATTCAAAATCACTAGTAATGATTTGAACGTTTTACTGGAATTATTAAAAACATGGATATTTTCCTAATCAGTTCATTGCATTTGTTAAAATAGTTTTACAGAATTCTAACCCATTTTCATGTATGTTGGATGTAGGAAACATATATTCTACTCAGTAAAATGTGGATGTTTGATTTTGCTTTCTTTAGCAGGCTGATAATTTTGATTAGGTGAATCATCCAACTGAAGGATTATTCTGCCTGAGAAGCAAATATTTCTTGTGTTTTCTTCTCTGTTCATTGTTTTCTCACATCTTCAATTTTAAAAGCATCTTTCAGGGAGAAGAAGAGGCTGAGGACCATAAAGGGTAAGAAATATGATTCCATTATGTGCAAATATTGGGTCTTTTTCTTAATTTCTGGTCATTTCAGGTTTTATATATTCATAAATAGATGTAGTTGTGAAGATCTGTTTAGTGATAGCAGCACAAAAATAGCAAAATAATCTGTGCTCAGCTTTTTAATAAAGCTACAAGCAAACGGTGTGGCTTTATCTGTACAATCTCCCCCACCACCAACACACACACAAAATTAAAAAAAGAAAACTTGAAAATGTAGCCTACAGCCTCTAAATGATAGCAAATTCTTGAAAAATTTGGTGCTGCATTTCTGGATAAAATAAAATATCTATATACAAAAATGGAATTAAAACAAAAAAATTAATTATTTTGCCACAAAAATGAACCAAATAGATACCTGAAACCTACTTCAGATAATATTTTCAAGCTAATCAGCGTGTGGACCATTTGTATATTAGAGTTTATTTAGATTATGTGATCAAAACTAAGAGACTACACTCATACTTTCAAGAATAGAAAACAAATCCCACAAAAGAATTTTCCTATGTTATTTTACTTTGGATCAGGGCAGTGTGTGCCCCTCTCTTGAAGGTACTGGAAGACTATGTCACTGTGCACAGACGCCATACCCCCACGTCATATCAAAAGACACACACACACATGTATTTTAATTTGTAGATCACACCCACTGAAATATTCAACAGAAGATGTCCTCTGATCAAGATTGTGTAAGGGATACAAATCTAACTTTTTTTGCCCACTGCTGACAATCACTAACTTCATGTCTTTGTCCATGAAGCCCTTGCTTAAAACATTCCTACAAATACCAGTTTTCCATTACTTAAATACAGAAAGCAGCAGAATACAGAAAATGTGCACGTTCTGTGTTTGTCATTAACTGAAATTTTTAATGTTCTTCAGTCTCTTCCACTATGTTTAAATTCTTTTTAGCACAGTGAGCCTTTACTCTACCTCTCCCTGCTCCTCTTTACTGCAATCTGAGAGTTTCTGAGAGTCTCCTGACTTTCTTGACAAGAAGGCAAGCATGACACATTGCAAGATTTGCAGTGTCTGTTGCAGGATGAAAGACATACAGTGAAAAAAAGGCACAGTGTAGAACTACCAGCAAGGCATTCAATAAAACCAGATTTTGCTTTTCATAGCAGATATTTTACAAGTATTGGGTTGCATGATGTTGTGGAACTGGGATGGTTAACACCACAAAATTAACTACATATTAATACCTGACTTTATGTTGCTCAGTTAGAAGCATCTGATTTTTTTCCTTGAGTCCTTATAGTTTGGGGAGTCTCATTTCTTCCCTTGAAAGACATGCTATTTTTTTCCATCCTTTATTAGGATTTATGTAGTGTTCTGTGACACTGAAGCAAACTGAGCAGAAGGCTTAAGTGACAATAAAATGTAGATTTTTGCTGCTGAATATAACAAAGATGTAAGGAAATACGCAGATAGTTTCAATAGTTACTATGTAGAGGAACATGGAAGAATAACAAAACATCTGGCTGCATTAATCTGAGACTGATTTAAAGCCCTATTTGGGATTGACATCTTGCCTAATGACACAATCACATTTTAATAGGTGTTATATCTGTAGGAACAAATGCCTCACTTCTTTCAGCATCTGCAGCTGTTTCTATGAACTTGATGGGCCATGTGGATTTGGAAACCCCTGTAAGCACAACCTCAGCCTGTGCATCCAGTCCTGAGGGTACAGAAGGTCTAAGGAAACCCACCCTGAGTTCCTCTGGTGTATCCTGTGTAGCTTCTTCTGGTATGATGGCATCTGTGCCTGCCATTGCTCCTAGTTTGTTCTCATTAACTTTAATCCACTTTGCACATCAAACACCTGACATCTGCTTCCTCCCTTCTTGAAATTTTTTTCTATGAAAAATATTACAGAAGTCTCTCCATGTCTTTCTTAAGCTATGATGCAATTCAAAAGAGAAATGGTTGTGATCTGGCTTTAGACAATGAAGGATCTTTTATAGGTCTACACTAAATTTTCTTCCTTTACTTTGTCAAAGCCAACCAAGCTATGGGCCAAAACACATGCTTTTCTGATTGAAGTGCACGTGGTTTACCTTTTGCTTCCATTTTACTTGTATTCTGTTTAAACTTCTTGATCTCTCATCAGCCTCTCAGAGTTTTTCATAGTTTGTGTTGTTACTGTAGTTGTGCAATATGAAACAAATGCAAAAAAAAAATCCCATGCATAAAAAGATTTAAGAATAATACAGTAAAATCATGACAAGATAAATTGTTCAAGGTAGTGAACACACCACTGAGATTTTGAGTGTCTTACAAAATCTGGTGTTGTAACTTCAAAAATTGCTGCATATTGGATATGCTTCATATATGACTCTAGAGTAGGTGGGAGACTAATATCTAGAAATGAATTACTTCTATGAACAGCTTCTAGGAAACTCATTAAATTGATTATTCAATGTAATATTTTTCTAATCTTGTTATTATGATCTTAATAATTTTGATTTTTGTGGGTTAAACTACAAAGTTCAAGCATTCACTAGTTCAACTGATTCAGAAAATCCAGCAAGATGCTTCTTAAAACCTTCTATGGGCTGACTTTGCTTGGCTTCTCTTCCTTATGGCTTTTACAGAAACCAGTGGCTTTCTTGTGCTAGAGATCGTGCAAAATAACATGAAGAATTTGCTGGACCTTCGTTTTCTTTCCAAGAACTTGTAGTTTCTGTGAGCAGTCAGTATCAGTCATAGAAATGTCCTACAGACTGTAACAGGAAGAAGGGTAGATCACAGCATAATTTCCTTCGTGCTATTGTGCGAACTGTGCAAAGCTGACAGTTCCTTTCTCAATTTTAATTACAGAGACAGTAATTACCTGCATTGTATGCATTGAGTAAAATAGTCACAACTTGTTAATTAATTTTTAACATCTCACAACTCTATTAGAAAGGCTTGCATATATAATTAGGTCAAATAAAAACATGGAATACACTTGAATGAAATGCAATAATTTGACCAAAGACACAAATAAGTCCATTGTTATGAGTTGTATACAATACAAATAGGTCCATAATGACTGCAACTCAGAGGCAGCAAATTATGAGAAATATAGTCCATTAATTGAACCAGGAAGGTTATTGATATTTTTGGGAATCAGTCTTGTGTTTCTGTCAGCCCTGACTGACGCTTAGATTAGAAGTTCTTGCTTCACATCTTGTCTAGGTGAAATACTTAGCTTTGTTGAAATAGTTAATGTTGGAATAACTTCTCTTTTTTTTTTTAATAGTGGGGAGGTATGAACAGTTTTTCCAAGTCAGAACAGTGCAGTTCATAGCATTAAAATTTCATGAGTTATGGCTTCCCTTGGTTTTGTTTGAGTTGTGAAAAAGCAGTACCTTTTATTGTATTCCTCTGCTTAATTACTAACAGTTTCTCTGGGGAGTTTCAGTAACATTTACCTTATATTTTTAACATGCTTTCATCACAAGGTCTCCTGCTTGCTTGCAGAGATGCAAGAGCTACAAAAACATCACATCAGTGACCATAAGAGGAAAAAATCAATGGAAATCCTGTCTTTTAGGCTCTGCTGCTGTGATCATGAATCACCTTCCCTTACACTGTGAGAAAAAAATAGTTCTCAATTTAATTTTAGTACCGAATGCTAAAGAGGCGTTAAGAAATGCACTTACTTCTCTCTGTTGAATATGATGAATTCTTTCCTAATGGTTTCCAAGCACTGCTGCAGGTGTACGTTCTTTAAAAAACAGCATGAATAGGTTGATTAAAAAAGATGAGAAATCATAGACAAAAATCACAACACAAACAACACTGAACAAAAAGGCTTATGAATGAATGCTATCAAGAGGCATTTCGAAGACTCATTAAATTGGGCTGTGATAGCACAATCAATCTCATTCTTTTGGAAGAAGTTCCCCACAAAGAATTCCTGAAGATTTTTACATCTGATAGCTCTAGGAAGAACAGCTTGCATGAACATTCAAAATCATTAGGAATAGCAACATAATTTACAGAACCTCACTGGAATGATAATTCAAGTCTGGAAATTATTATTAATCTTCTTGGTACTCTTGACTGTTCATACAATGCATCTTTCTACAGGGGACACATTAGTCAAGAGTGGAAGAGACAGTTTTAACGTATTTATAAATAACAAGCCTTTTCACTGCATACTTTTCATTTTTGGAAGTAGTAGCGAATAAATACTCTTTGTAACTATTTGTCCATGTGTGGGAAGTGTTTTTCACAAGTGCCAACACTTTTTCATACTTTAAATGAGCATCTGTGATAATCTTAAAATTTATTACAGCTTAAATAGGTTGTTAACTATTTAACTGAAATAAATGGTTGCTTTTCATCTTGCTTTGGAGATTAATTTATTTTATACAATTATGCAATGTATAAAATGACAGACAGAGAAGCTGAGTCTATTTTCAGAGGTGATAAAACTGAACTTAGCTGAGTTTAGCTATTAGAGTGTAAACAAAATGCCACTGACTGCAGTCACAGTCCCCATCTTACCAGTGGGCAGGTTTCCTTAGCTCTGTCTTTGGATTTGTTTTTGGCAAGTCGCTTTTTCTTTTTATGGAGAGGCTTGGACTCTAAAATCATTTCTTCAAGTTCAAATGTGGGATCACAGTTCAGTCTTCCTTTCTGGTACAAAAGGATTTAAAGTTACTCTTTGAAGCATCATTGTGCTTTTTTTTTTAATTTGCTTGGCAAGTGTTAACAGCAGTAACAATGAACCAACTCCTCAATCACATCTGTAAAATGAAAACTGTCTTTTTAGGCCTGGAGTGATGCTCAAAGTTTAAATAAGGAGATAAGGTAAAAATCATATTATAAAGCAATTATAAAGAGTTAGATCCTCTTCTTAGTTGTAAACAGATATATTCCTAGCATGGCTAAAGTTATGTTACCCCAGTGAGAGAGATTAATCTGGCCCAGGGTCTTCATCAGAATATCAGTTAGTGCTGTAGCACATAAATGACACTGGTAATAGTGCAGAAGAGATGGGGAGTACCTCTAAGACCTTGTTGAAATGTGATTTTCTGAAGTGTTGCAGTGGATTCATTTACTTAGATGCTGTCCATGAGAACAAAGGAAGGAGCAGGCCTGTTTTGGTTAGCAGCATTTATATTAAAAAGTGTTCACAGTATTATAGAATCCCAGGTTGGAAAGGATCTCAAGGATCATCTGGTCAAACTTTCCTGGGCAAAACCACAATCCCCAGTCTGGACAAGATGGCCCAGCAACCTGCCCATCTGAATCTTAAGGGTCCAGTTTTAGGGAATCCACCATTTTCATGGGCAAATTATTGAAATGGCTGATTGTTGTTGTGAAAAATTTTGCTCTTGTATCCAACTGGAATCTTCCCAGGAGTAGCTTGTACCCAATACCCATTGTCTTTTCCATGTGACTCCCTGTAAAAAGGGAGTCCCCATCTTTGCAGCTAACCTTTAAGTAATGGGACATGGTGATAAGGTCTCCCCTAATCCTGTTTTTCTCAAGGCTCTCCCAGCCTTTCCTCTTCTGACCTATTTCCCACTCCTTTGATCTCTGTGGCCCTTCCCTAGACCCTCTCCAGCTTGTCCACATCTTTTTTGTGTAGAGGGGACCAAAACTGATCACAGTATTCCAGATGTGGCCTGTCAAGTGCTGAGTAGAGCAGGGCAATGACTTCTCTATCCCTGCTGGTGATGCACTTGTTGATGCAGTCCAACATCCCATTGGCTTTCTTTGCCATGGCAGCACTCTGGGCACTCACAGGGAGCTTGCTGTCCACCTGAGCCCCCAGAGCTGCTGGAGCTACACCCCTGAACTGTATTTTTCCAAGGTTTAAGACCTTACACTTCTTGAATTTCATAAGGTTCTTGTTAGTCCACTCCTATAAAGGTCTTCCTGCAGGGTAGTTCTCCCAAAGTGTCCACTTCCCCACTCAGTTTGGTATCATCAGTGGACCTCCTTAGGGTACACTTGACCCCATCCCCCACATCCTTTGTTAAGGTATTAAGCAGCGTTGGATCCCTGGGGACCCCACTTGTGACAGGCTGCCAGTTTGAGAAGGAGCTGTTTTCCAGACAGTTCCCTACATGGATCACTTTTCTATACCATAACACCATAAATTTCTCAAAAAGGAGGCTGTGGGAAACGACATCAAAAGCCTTAGAGAAATCTAGGCAAACAATGAGAACCACTTGCCCCATATCAACTGAGCAGGTTACTTTGTCACTGAATGTGATAAGATTTGGAAAGTACCATTTGTCCTTGGTGAATCCTTGTTGGCTTTTCCCAATCAGGTGCTTCATTCTAATCTATTATTCTTTTTCTATTCTATCCACTTTAGTTAAGGTTTTCTCTATCCATTACACATATTACTTAAATATTTTGGGTTCTCCATAAAAAAAAGTTAATTTTTGATGCTTGAAGCAAATTTTCAGATTCTTTGTTATACCAGGAAGTCCTTCACAAAAAATTTGAAAACTATTTGAATTGTGTAGTGGAAGATGTTAAAAGCAATCTGTTTCCCTCTGGGACTTCTGAGAGTTCAATCACACCATTGTCACTGTCAAGGTGGAAGTACTAAAATAAGTCATATATAAATGACAGATATTTTTAGTAACCAAAGACACTAAGCAGCAAAATCACATCAAAAACTACTTGTATAATTTGTGGTGTCCTACAATGAAATATTTGGTGAGATCACTCCATAATTTTTATTCCTAGCAAATTCTGTATAGTCAGAGCATAATATTTAGACTTCTGATGCCTTTTCCTGTGTGTTATCCAGCCAGCTTTAGGAGAGCATATTTGGTTTTTATTACTGGCATTTTACAACTTATTTATATTTATTAATAAATAAATAATTCCTTAGGTTTCATCAATATCAGTTCCTTCCTTAAGCATCCATAGTTTTTAGGTTTGACTGAGTACTTAAAAAATATTTCACTTTAATTCTGAAGCTTTAAAAATAAAAGCAAATTATATTTTAAAAAAACCCTCTACATCAGTTTATGACTCCAAGCTGAAAATTAAGAAATTAACCAAGCCACAGAGAAACACATGTGCTGGTTAAGTAAGAACTATGTTTATGGAATCAAACTGTAAGGGAGACATTAAGCTATGGGACATTGCTCCCATGGGCCTCCTGTGTGCTCTCCTAGCTGCAGAAGGCAGACAAGCTCCTGACAGTCATAGCAAGCTGTGGAAATTTATAAAACTTTCTGGTTTCAAAACATTCTGCAGGCCACAGGGGCCCAAGTCACCTTCTCACCAAAGGCTGAAAAACGAGAAATATTTTGTTGTGTGGCCCCAATTAATCAGTGAAAGTCTTGCTGATGCTACAAAGAGAAAGTTCCTGGAAAATGTGTGACCAAACTTGGTCTCATGAAACAGCAAAGTTTCTGTGAAAAGAAATGTTGGGCTAGAAAAGACATTTTGATTCTCACCTCACTGTTTTTTCTGACACTATTGACCAGGTGGAACAAGCCCTGCAATATCAGACTCTTCACAGAAGAGTCTGGTAGAGCTTGTAATGGGGCTTTCAGATTAATCTAGATAGATAAATGAAGCATTTTAAACACAAATAAAACACAAATAAAGTGAATCCAAATGTGAAAAGAAAAGCTGTCTTTGCAGAGTCTGAGACTCTTGGAATCACATGTATGTTGCATCTTTGGGTATGGGGAACTGGATCTCCCTTATAAAACACTGTGTTGTGAAGTTTTTCACATGCTGACAGTTGTGGATTAAACTTTTAGATGGGAGTAAGAAGCGTAAATAATTGGTTGACTTTTGCCTGAGAAGCAAGTCCACACCTCTGCTATCTCAGAGAGCAGCTCTAACTTGAAAAAAGGAAAAGAGGAACGTCAGTCTCCTCTCACCTTGTCGATCCACACACCAGGAGGATGGAGTCCATCAGGCCAAGAAGGAGCTTTGTTCTTCATTGCTTTGCTTAGGACAGTGACCTGAGAGAGTGTAGGGGAGGATCCAGGCATGGCACAGCAATTATTCCAGGTGCATGGGCATCAAGTAAGAGTGAAAGAATCATGGCCTGGTAGATTTGGTATTCACCTCTCCAACTTTTCTCTTGCACTAGAGCTACAAAGTGAAGGGAAGGAATTTCCCCACAGGTGAGCATTGCTCTGGAGTGCCTGTAAGAGGGGCCTGTTTTTCCCTTCTCCTGTTGTGCTTGTTACGTGCTGTGTTCCTGGCATTTCTCCCAGTTCCTGAGGGAGACCCTGCTTGCTCATCCAGAGCTTTCTCCTGCAGGATGTTGCTTCCAGAGAGGCCTTCTAGTCCCAAGAAGGCCAGCAAACATGGAGAGCAGTGTCTTGGCAACACACCTGGCTACCTTTGCTCCATTAGGCAATGCTGTATCACCTTCAGCTTCTGAAGGGTTGGATCCTGTCCCCATCACATTTATCATGAACTTTGATGTGCACCTGGATGAAGTCAGGGTCTGTCTATTCCACCTTCCTCATCTTCATTTACAGTAGCATTAAAAAAACCCCAGAAACAAACCTTGGTATGCAACAAATAAGTTGTTTGGACAATAATTATGGTGCCATATGACTGAAAAAAGTGAAGCAGCATATTAACACCACAGGCATTGCTTTTTATTCATGGCCCTCAAATACATTTAACTTGAAAATCATCAAAAAGGAAAAATTCAGAAAATACCAACAAAATGGGACCACAGTAAAAATTAAACCACCAGATTCCCTCACAGAATCAGAATGTCTTATTGTAAGAACCAGTCACAAAGGAAATAGGTCAGCCTTTTGGAACACTATTTTTTAAGTGAAAAAGTAACAGCATACTAGGATGTTAAAAAGTTTTCCACATGTTATTCAAATGTCTAGCTTTCACAGCCACAACAGTCTTCTTAGTATTCTTTGTCTCAGACTTAATTCTGACAATCATTTGCTCTAACAGCTGAAATGCAAATTCTGGAAAAAGTTTTCTTTTATTTGAAAAGGAACAAAAAGTGAACCAAGGTTAATTAGTTTTTGTTGTGATCTATTGAAATGGGACAAATTTTCTTTTAGCTGTGACTGAATAAATGAAAGTAAAATCCAAAGTAAATCACTGAAGAGCAATAAATACAAGCATAAACAAGCAAAATGGCAGTGACAATTAAACCAGAATTTACAAACACTATTCACCTGGAATATTGACTTACATTTGGAACAAAGCCTGGGGTCACAGCTTTCTCTAGAACAGCATCCCAGTTGACATCAGCTAGGTATGGAGAGTTTTGGATGTCTGCAAGGCTTGAAAGGCGGCACTCTGGGTCCTTAGTGAGGAGCTGTGATCAAGCACAAGGCATTTTCTAAGGGACTGGATGCCATATAGAAGAGAAAATGTATCACATACATAAATTGTATGATACTGATTTTTAAGTAAGAAAATGGCTAGGGAGTCTTCTAACAGATGCTAGAAGTCCCAATTTAAAAAAAAAAAATAAGAGTAATAACTCATAGGATATGAGTACAGTTTAATTGCCACCAGATGGCTGTTGCAGGCATGAAGTGTATAAATGTATGAGCAACAAAAGTCTGCTTACAAATACACAAGAGCCCACGCAAAATGAAGCATCACAGATCAATGCCACCAAACAATTTGTATTTTCTCCTTAATTTTTTGGAAGATACAGTTACACTGAGCATCCTGGCAGCAGTTAAAATCATCCACCTCACTGCTCTGTCTATTCAAAGCTAGATTGCTAATTTCTGCAAAAGACATATACTTTTTATTACTCTATTCAAACATTCACAAATATTTCCTGTTCAAATATCAATATTGATGATGTGAAATACCTAAAAGGGACAGATTATCTTTGTGGTGTGGCCAGACAATTAAAGCAAACAAAAAACTGGTATTTCAGAAAGAAAACAATTTTTAGGGTTGAATGCATTCAGAAAGAGCCCTGCCTTGTAGCTTAGTGATATTTACAACAAAGTGGCTTGACTTTTGTTGTTGCAACGATAGCAACACGGGACAGGAAGAGATACAGCCATTTTAATTCCTAATCTCTCTGTCTGGAAACTGCAGCAGAAATTCAGAGGGAAAAGTGGTCCTTCCTTCCCTGTCCCACTGGCACATCCATAGCTGTGGAGAAATGGGGCCAGGGCACAGAGACAAGGAATTACTGATCCCCAAACTTTTACTGTCAGTAGTGAATCAGCTTTAAAATAAAAGAAATATTAAATTTTTACTTCTTTGAAGTTATGAAAAGCCTGAGTCTAAGCCTAAGAATAGTGCACCTTCTGAAGAGAAAATACTGCACCACTCACATTCACAACAGCCCAGAAATAAGCTCTGGTCTCTTATCTTTGAAATGTTGACTACCTAATGTGTGTGTTTGTCTGATGCCTTTTCCAATGTTGGAGAGGCTTCTGGAAGAGGAGAGAACAGAGGACAGAAGGCATTTGTGCTTTCTTACCTTTTTCAGTAGTGCTATCATGCCCTTGCACCATGTGGATGAGTAGTGAACTCTTTCAATCTTGAACATATTGAGTATCTCATCAATGGGGGTGGCTGAATGAATTTCATAGGGCCTCTGGGATAAAGTTAAATAAATATCACGTCAGCAAGAATGGATAACAGAGTGCAGACTATTCACATTTTCCTGAGCTCAGTATTGTTTATCTTGAAAATATCAAAACCACGAAAACATCTTATAACAATTTTGAGTCTAATCCTTTGTGTGTGTTCTTTTCTTTCGTTGTAATGAATGTAATTACTCATAGATGCATTTCCTCTGCAATTTTTTCTCTCATGAAAGGAAGTATCAGTTCAAATGAGATGAATAAATTTTTTTGTTCCTGAGGCATTCTATGTGAAATGTGGAATGTTTACTATTTTTTGCTTGTAATACTCATGATCAGTTCTTGCGACCTAGACTGACAAAATAGAAGAGAGGTGACTGAAAGGAGCTTTGTCATCCTAATTTTACTGAGCAGTAGATAAAGAAACTAAAAAATGCTTACAAAGGACTGCATTAGAATCTCAGTAAAAAAGCAGACTCCAAATCCCAATCCTTCTCCTTTGCTTTTTTTAAAATCAAAAACTAACACACTACATGAATCTGCTTTCATGTGTTTGCAGTGCCCAAATTCTTCTGTAGGTGAAGAAAAACTCTGGCCTTTGCAGTTGTTTGTTCATGAAGTTTTTTCTGATTTATCTTTTATTACATGCAGAATTTGGAAATAAAGTGCTACATATAAATTTATATTCTTGTTATTTTCTGTTCACATGCTTGTATGTTTGAAGCAAGTGGTTATAATTATACTAAATGTATTTTTGTAAACAAGGACAGAGAGTGGATTGCTTGTGAATTAAGTTGTACCCAGCAGGTGATAAATATGTGATATGAGATCTGCAGCTAAATGCCACCCTAGCAGCAGTGTGCAAATTAATGCATCATAATTCATAAACAACATAGTTACCTATTAATCCAATATCCTGAACAGCAAAGGGCAGACACTCATTACCTTGACTAAGAACTGAATCATCCCTTGACTTCTGCTGGTATGTACTGGTAGAAGATTATAATTTAAGAATATTTCTAGGTTTTAGTTATCTAATCTGTTAAGGAATTGGAGTCACTCTTCATAAAGACCCAGGACCTATTCTGAGTCTGGGAAGATTCATGTACATATTTCACTTTCATATGTGTGAAACCAAGTGCATTCCAAGGCACTGGGGTGTTCTAAAAAAAATCAAGCAGGGTCTAAATCTTTTTGTTTTGATTCATATTCAGTTAGCCCGTTGTCATTTATCTTTACCATCTCCATATGGTAGGACCTAAATATCTGCTTTAAATACATAATTTTCCTGAATTGGGTTCAAAATTGTCATCAGAAATACTGTATCATGTGCTATTACCTGTGGTAATGTTACCATAAAACAGTTATTAAAAATGAAACTTTTACATGCTTTCTGTCATCTAGAAGCAACCTACTGCTGACTTAACTGGGTATAATAATGTGATCAATAGGATCATTGAGACAGAATGTACACCAATTGTTGAAAATGACAACTAACTCTAAAATTAGCAACTATAGGGAATTATGAATAATTAAAAGTTTTTCTGTTAAGGATATTTCTGCCCACGCCTTTTTCCTGACAGGAAAATCCCAAAATTTACCTTATTTTCAAGATTATTAGCATTCTAAAATCTTGATTTTTGAGATTTGCAGAGATTTTGGATATTTTTATTAGTTAATTCGAATTATAAATGGCCATTTTAAGTTTGGTCTTTTGAGGCCCTTCATACCTCTATCTCCCCTGTTTTTCAGCTATTCAATCCAGTCAAGGGTCCTATCCCTTCAGTTCTATTTTGTGGAAAAAGAAAAAAAAATCTGGTTTTCTTTTGTTCAGGATTTTTTATCAAAGTTTGTTGTTAATTGTTCACATTGCAGTGATAGTCAGAATCTGGGAATCCCACCTACTACTCAATCCTTTACTGTCTCTACAGAATTAATGGTATATACATTTATTGTAGCATTTTAGCAGTGGTCTATAGCTCAGGAACAGACTAACACGTGGCATGGTTTGCATCATACAGTTTAATTACAGTTTAATTTCATGGACTTTGTGAAAAGATCAATGTTTGATGCACAGCTGTATGAATTTGCTTTTTTCTTGCTAGGATTTTTATCAGCAGCTGGATGAGGAGAAAAATGTACCTACAACAAATTGAGAATTGTTAGCTGTACTATGGGTAACCAAAACGTGGTGCAGAAAGCTCTGTACTGGACACGACAGGCTCCTGTATCTACAAGGTCATTTCAAGCAGAACATGGTTTTGGCTGCCCAGCAGTGGGAAGCCAGTCATGAGAATGGCTGGAATGTCTTGAGCACCCTGAGCAGCAGAAGCAAATAAAAACAAAAATTCAGCTCAATGAAAAACAACTCATTTTTACTAATTTTTCTTTTACTTATCACCTCTTGAATTCAGGCTGTCAGCATCATACGCTATGCACAGCTCTGAGGCAGAAAATCAAATCTGTGATGTTTCTGCTCCTTCCTTGCTTGCCTCCTGCCATTCCCATGCAATAGGAGCATGCACCAGGCTGCAGCTGCAGAAAGCCCTGTGTCCTGTGGCTCTGCCCTGTGCATCCTCTTTGCCCAGGGCTGCTGCTGCTGGCGTGGGTGGGTGGCTCTGAGCACCTGCCCATGTTCGTGGTGGCAGTGGGGCTGTTTCCTTGCTGCTGGACAGAGAGCTGTGGGAGCCTGGAGGAGCAAGGGCTGTGTGCCTGCAGGTTTAGCTCACAGCTTGGTGTGCAAACTGTGCCTTCATGGCCATCTGCTGCTCTGCTCTGGCAGATGGGGCTTCAGAGCTTGCAGTTGTTGAGACAGCAACATGCCTCGGGTTAAGCACATTTCCTCAAGCCATTGCTACTTCTCTTATCACCACTCGTGTCAGTTTAGGCCTTTTCTAGAAAATTTAGGAAATATACATCTTTGTCCATACAGTGGTGTGGGCTGCCAAGCCATCCTCTGGCTTACTCAGTAGCCAAGAGCTGCTCTTCAGGAGAAAACAAGCAGCTGGCTTGGGTGACTTGAGCTGGTTCAGATGGCAATGTTTTTATTTTTTAAAAAAAACCCTATCAAAAAATTGATTCCATCTCAACTTTGCTTTGTTTGTAGCCAGATTGACTTATTCAGGAAAGACTGTATGGATCCTGGCAAATGGACATCATTCTTTAGAGTTTTTCATTTTTTAAAGTGAATTTGTCACATCATATTGATCTTTTGTGATTAGTCTTGTGAGTTCAGCTTTCATTAACAATCATTCATTGCTCTCCTTTCTTGGAGACACTCACTGGTGAAAGGTTTGATATAAAACCATCAGGATGTTGTCTTAATTTACTCTAAGTGCAGCTAGAACTACCATCTGTGACTAGGATTGAAGGTGTATTGTGCTTATCACTGCCAGACTTCAACATCTCCATTTCAGGAAGAATGAGTCTAGAAACTCCCTAAGGTTTAAGAACTATGGTAGAGAGAAATTGATAATAATTGTTAGTTTGTTGTTTTTGTTAAGAAAAGTGTTTAATACTCCTCTACTTTGAGAGATTAAGCAGTCTGCATGAGAGAGTTCTTTGTCTCAGGAGCATGACTTCTGCTATGGAAATACAAAATAGATTTGCCATATTTTAGGCCTTTGAAAAATGTAGCTACTGAAGTAACAATAGGCAGACACTCTGAAATTAAATTTTCCATTTAAAAGTAGGAATAATAATTATTCTTTATTTCTAGTTTTCTTTGTCTGTCATCCTACATGAAATTGTGAGATTTTTGTGGGACGGATTGTCTGGCAAGACAAGGTAGTAGAACTGTCTTAGGGTCATAATATAAAAGAGCATACTGCAATGCAATAAAATCCCCTTTCCAAAACATAAATGAAAAATAATTTAAAAAATCCCAAACAGCTGCTTTAGCTACGTCATCATCCTGAAATAGTAACTAAATTACTGTTTTCCATGGGGAATAGTAAATATTTAAGCAACTGACTGAAATCCTTTGACCAAAATGGAAAAGAATTTTCCATTATCTTCTGTAATATTCGATCATGCCCAGGAAGATTTTTCATTAAGCTTATTCACATAATTGATTAGATAAGAAACAAATGCACTGGCAGATAAGCATTTTCTGTAGTTGGGCCAAGCATTTTAGGATATTACATTAGATCTCTTATGGTATTAGCCAAGAGAATCAAAGATACAATAGAGTCTGAAGAAACTCAACTTCTATTTGAAAAAAAATACCATTGTTTGCAATTCAGCATTATAAAGAAGCCATTAAACATTAGGCTTTCCTTAGCCAAACTGAGGCAAATTTTCATAATGTATTTGAGTATGGGATGAAACTTTCCCAAGAGTGTTTTCAGTTGGGAAATAACCAGGACAGCATTCTTGACCTGGGCCTTGTATACTCAAATTTTATCCTGAAGAGTGCACTCAGGGCCACTGCAAACTTGATATTTTTGTTAGATAACAACAAACTTGATCATTCTTACCCAACCCCTCAGCAATTCATATGCTGTAACTCCTAGGGACCACCAGTCTACTGGGTATGAGTATCCTGGACCTCCATCCATAAAAGCCTGGAACACTTCTGGAGCTAAAATCATGAATCAAATCAAACAAAAAAGCATTTAATTAAGGTTAGACTAGGGGTATTACTTCACAGCTGAAAAATGAATAAGGACTCAGCAAACTGGAATTAAATAGATTTGAAAGCACAGCATTTTTAGGGTGTATTTTCAGTGCCTTGTTTTACTGATAACAAGAAACACTCTCTGGTCAGGGTATTTCAAAAGTCAGAAATTTCATATGTTAATTCTTACCTGGTTCTGTTCAGTTTTAAGTTATGTGAATAAAGATAAGTGATAGAAGGGGAATTCTTGGTGTGATTTAGAATATTAGAAGTGTGACTTAGAATATTTTGGGTAATGTAAACATTTTATGAGAACAATATCTGCAAGTGAAGTGATTCTTCCTGATTGATGAAGGTGTTTAATGTGGTAAATCTCATCCTTATTCTACATTTGGATAGAACTAATCAGACAGGTTTTAAAGGTATTCAACATAGGAAAATGGTACTTAAATATAAATCCTGACACTGATTTTATGATGTGAGAAACTGTCACAACTGGAAGAAAACACTGTCAATGAAGTAATAAAAGTAACTTCCATGGAGGAAAACAAAATGTATTTTCAAAACAAGGATCCACTTTGTCTAATTTAATGAAAAAATCTGTTACTGTAATTTCTTCAGAAAACCAGATATAAATAAGAGTGAATATGAAATGAAATGAAATGAAATGAAATGAAATTAAACGAAATCTTGGTCATGGTTTTCTAATGATTTAACAGCAGAATCTCAGTGCACTTTGTGAAAACAACACTTTTACTGTCCGCAGCCATAACATCTGAATGTTAGATTACAATTGCCATGTGATCCTCTTCTGGCCATGATACCAAGTCCAATGTACCACATTACCCTTTTATTACCATAGCCTCACTTTGTGATGAGAACACTGCACTGAAGGATGTAGTCTGGTCACACCTGTGACTGGCAGTTTGGGATTTGACTATTTATGGCATTTAGAGAAGCACCTTTAATAAATAAAAATACATTCCTTTTAGAGGAGTTTTTGCAGTCCTTGCATTATGGATGGCAACCTAATAATTTACAACTCCAGACCTAACTTCAGAATGTCTTCGAGAACCAAATATAATAGAAGATTTCAGCATCCACTCATCAGTTATGGCAAAACTGTAATCTGTAAAATAAAAAGCAATGAATGTACAAAAGTGGTCTTATATTCTTTGATCAGCAGAATCATGTCCAAACATATTTGGTATGAGATCTGCAGGCATCTAAATAAACATTTTTTCTGGAATACATGTGTTTGGAGAATAGATGACCAGTGGATCTCTGGCAGAGGACAATTTGTGCTGTGATCCAGTATGACATAAATCAACAGTGCCATAAGAGTCATTACACTGGATTAACTCTGTCTCACCTCCAGATGACATAGTTTCCCTTGGCATGCTATATCTTCATGTGCATTTCAACACTTATTTGCATGCTGCTGGTGTGTAGGCACATCTTACAGGTGTGCAGTCTATGAGATAGATGGTGAGAGCATAAGAGGATTTTTTTATTACTTTAGTGGATCGATGAACTTAAATTGGACATCAGGCACCAAACTTATTATTTGAATATCACCATAGGAACCTTGCAGTGAAGGTTTGCTTGATTTAGTCCCATTTGTCATGGGTTTTGCCCACGGTGCCTAGATAGTGTACAATATTTCATTACAGAAAATAGCCTTTCGGCATTTTTACTGGACTGGGCAGGTATAATATTGGTTTCACTATTTCTTTTATAGCTTTAACATTTTAATAATGAGATAGATCACTATCTGATTTCTGTGAGATAGAGGTGAAAGTACTTTATTGATGTAACCTATGACATTGCCAGAATGGTGCAGCTGTTTTGCTAATTTAGTGACCAAGCTATTGATTTAGATTTGATTTGATTTTATTTTATTTTATTTTATTTTATTTTATTTTATTTTATTTTATTTTATTTTATTTTATTTTATTTTTCTAAAATCCTGAAGGTCAACTCATCCTACATTAGGTAGATCAGCAGAAAATGCTTTCTTTTGCCCTGGAGTTTTGAAGCTGTTTTCTCACCTTAAGCTGATGGCATTCTTAGGTCAGAATATGAGCAGTTAAAGGCCCGATTTTTAAAGCAATAGTCCCTTTTTGCCCACTTTAACAGCATAATTGTCAGTCCAGCTGGAATGCTTCTCTGCATTCCATCAGCTCCAGTGGAGCAGCTGTAAACACTCTCTTCCCATGAGGGAGGGACTGACAGAGGGTGCAATATGATTTGCAGTATCCTATACAGGTTTTTTTCTCAGGATGAAATCTCAACCATGTTGAAGCCAAAAGACCTTTTTCTAATTTGACAAGGATGTTAAATACCCATTTCACACTAAGCCTGTACTTAATGTGTCTAAAAATCTTTTTGAACTGAGACATTAGGTGCAAATGAAGGGCTCCAGGCTGTGTGCAGACATCTGGGGTTTGCCTGCTCATTCAGAAACAGAGCATGATCTTACAGAAAGACAGCAAACCCTTCAAGTCATAGAATTAAACAAGCTCTGAAGAACTAGAGCTATGAAATACAGGACATAATATTAAGTTTTGCTGTAAGAAATAACTATGCCTGGAGAACCAATTCAGAGTCCAAATTGGTTAGGATAAAAGCAAATAAAAACTCTGAAAGGAAAGATGAAATTCTGCTTTGATTTTCTTTAATAGACAATCTGTAATCTTATAAAATTTGAACTTGATCCCAGGATCAGCTTGGAGAGCCATCCTGCAGCCTGCTCTGGGTAGATTCTTCCAAAGTAAGATCAGATTTCAACTTGTCAGCTTGGACCAAGGACAACGGCTCTGCTGTGTGCACCCGTTTTGAACATATCCTCTCTTGCCATAACAGACTAAGGATGAGAAGAATACTTCATCTTTTACCCCCATGCATCTGTATAGGCAGAAGAATTCTGCCTTCAAGAGTTTGTGTGAACAAGAGTGGGAGTAGCTGCAAGAACAAGAGTTTCATATCTTTTTCCTTTAGCAGTTTCCACTGAAAAAAGGCTTTTCAGGAAAATAAATGGGTTTAATATCAGGTTTGATCCTGCAGTTTGTTTTAGCCAAGAGCTGTAGTTACAATCACATGCACTTAGGGAAAAAGCAGTTGTTTGCATGGCAGAAGCTCAACTTTTAAACAGTGAAGATAAATCAAGTAATAGCAAGTCTAGCAGCAAGAGTGAATTCAAAGAAAAGGAAAGAAATGTTGCAATTAGTCCTCAGGTCCTCACAGCTTGCCCTGAATCAATTTCTTTGATATGATGGAGAACTGCATATTCCTAGAGCTGCCTGAAGAATGACTCAACAGCAGGAGCCTGGTCCTCACTGCTCACCCTGCTCTGAGCAGAGTTGGAGTAGAGGCTCCTGGGGGCCCTGCTATCATGAGTCACCTCACAATCCTGTGATCCCAAAGATCACATAGCCAGCTCCTCACAGCACATCTGAGGGGGATGACAGAGGCCAGAAAGCTTCAATGGGATCTTTACAGCTTCCTCCTCTTGGCAGTCACCGTGAACTGCATGGGCTCTTCACCTCTGCTCACATGCTCAGACACCTGGAAAACCTGCCACCCAAAATACTGGGGACTTTCAAGAGTCTGGAATTCAGAAGCAATGCAGTCTTTTTGTTTGGGTTATTGCTTTTCATGTATCACAAAGTGTGATCTGACACCTTTCATGCAACTTTTTGAAAATGACAAAACATTTAAATACCAATTAAAATTAAAAACCATTTAAATACCAATGCCATTCCAAGATAGGACATCTGTACTAATTTTAATAGAGCAAAAAAATTAGGAAGGTCTCTTTGTCTTATATAATAATGAGTAATCACACATACTAATCTGGCAACTAGCCAAGCTAAAAGTCTGTCTGTTGCTTCTTTTCTGCATCTATATTTTTCTCTTAAAAGTACACGTTCATGATTTTATTGTTTACCTGCTTTCCTTTCTTGAAAAGTTATATAAATGAATCCACATTTGTACTGTATTGTGTGCTTCAGTGCATTTCTTGGTTGTCCCCAATACAAATTCCCAGTCAATACTTTTTTCCAACTAATAAATTAAAATAAATCCTCTTCAGAGATGTATCTTTTGATGCTTTTGCACTATATTTTTTTAATAATGCCACACTACTGCAGACAGTTGGAAGTAAATAAAAGGTTATTTCTTTCTAAAATAAAACCACACTGGAGGGCAACATATGAACAAATTGAACGTGAAAGCAAATCTAGTGGGTTCCTATCCGTCTCAGAAGCAATGGGATACTGGGATATCCTTACTCCTGTTCTGTAGGTTTGTGCAAAAGGGAGTAATTTCTGACAAATCCATTCATGTGTATAACTACCTACTAAAATTTTCATACCAGTCATATGATCTGCAATGTGAATTATGTAGATGATGCATCTCATATTGTATACATATTTTCGTAGAGACCTGTAACAAAAATAGAGTTATAAAAAAGGAAATTTTATGTAGCTAGTTGGTAATTATCTACCTTTATTTGTGGAAAGATATTAGTACCTAACAACATGATTCATGAGCTTGAAATAAAATAATGTCAACTTAAATGCAAATAATGCTACACCAAATTTCCACTGTTTTTTCTATTGTAAAAGTCCATTTTGTACAAAGAATAAAATGTTTGAGTAGGGTTTCTGAAAATCTGCTGAGTATTCATTGGTATCACAACTTCATAAATTGTAAGTGCTCTGGGTCTCTGAAATTCAGACTACTTTTAATTTGCTGCTCAAAGGTGAGTTTGAAAATGCTGTCCATGACAAAATGATCAATTTGAGGTCTAACTCATGGTGTGGTTGGCAAAAAGAATAGCTGCTATTATTTCTGATGGAACATCTACATACTAACAAATCAGTCTATTTAAGCAATAACTTGCAAGTCAGTCTTGCAATATGGATTACTGTAAGGATCTGACTGTCCATGAAAAGCAAAACATTGCCAATGACATCTGGTCATCAGTTCCTGCACAATGCCCTGTGCCAGTTATCAATATGAGAAACTGAAAATGAAACAAACAAATAAACCCTGGTGTTTTGTCTCTTTTTTTTTTTAATGATCTGGTTCAGGTGGATATGTCCGAAACATTTCTTAAGAATGAAATCCCTGACATTGCTCATCCAGTTGTCTAGCTACAGCTCTCTGACGTCTATTTGCATCTCAGCAAAATCTCCCCTACATGTCAGTAAGGGGAATCAGAGGTTTGTGGTTTACTGGAGGGGTTGCAAAGCAGCACACTTTGCTGTAGTCATTGCAGCAAAACATACTTCACTGGTGTGGGTCTTATTGCAATGCCTGAGATTTCAGATTAGAAAATAAATTCCAGCATCATTAACTGAGATTCAGCATAACATCACACTGCCAGGTATCATCCTTCTTCCACGTTATTCCCTGATCTTGGGAAAAAAAATTGTGTATAAATTGAAATATACACACATATACAACACACAGCATAAGCAGTATTTTGATTGATTAGCACAGGACAAGCTGTTAAAAGGTTAGATATTTGCAAATTTTAAATGTGTGAATGATGAAGTATAGAACACATTTATAGTTTTGCTTTGCTGAATCAGGCTTACGGCATGACAGATTGAACTGAATAAAAAATGAACTTGACTTTTGGAATAATATTCCAAGAACCTTGAACTGAGATGTTTCAGTGAAATGCTAATTGCTTTTGCATCACTGTGATGAGAAAATATTAATTTTCTCTTTCCCCTGAGAAGTAAATTCAGGGATCAGTAGTTTTTCTGGATCATGTTTTAAATAGAAAACAGAAATCAAACTACAATAATGACCAGTGATCTTCTATCCAGAGTAGAAGCTTTTTCAAGAGCAAAATGGAAGAAAACAACTTCCCTCTCCCTGAATATAAACGTGGATTTGGTAAACTATCAATTTACCTCCTAGTGTTTTCTTTCTCATGTGCTAAAAAGGTCTAAATTATAATGGTCACCCTTCTGACTAAGAGCTTTAGACTAGCCAGTTGCTAACTTCTATTTTATAAGGCAAAATGCTGCTTAAAGCCTGGGCATGCTGGGATGGCAATTTTCTAGTGTGAGGTTTATACTTGTTCTAGCCATGTAACTGATTTTGCACCATTATTCACATTATACACCTCAATAGTTTTACTACTCATATTTAATGCAATTATTCAATCAAAGTAAATAATTTATATACCATTACCTGGAAACAGACATGGCATTTAGAATGCCTTATTAGTTTTCCATATGGCTACATAACCTCTCCTGCCCTTATTCAGTGTTCTATCCTCATACAACCCTCTGCTTTACTCAGCCTCTGAACAGAACTCACTTCTTGACCTTGCACAGAGAGAAGCCTTTAGTGGCTGAACATCTGGATCAGCCTCAGAGAAACAACCTCGAGCTGCTACCCCTGTTGAAAGAGAGCCCAGCAGCAATGAGCATGTCATGGTCTCCCATTACTGAACAGGAAATTGTACACAAGCACCTTTGTTACTCCATATGTTACTCCATACAAAAGCTCACAGTGGCTTCAGGGCCAATTTTTCTAGCAATTTTTAGAAGGGATTTTGTCCAAAAATATCCATTTGGTTTGGAAGATTGTTCCAGTGTATAGACAGCAGCTGTTCTGCCCAGTACTGAAATTAGTGGGTCTGCCTAACTGGAGATTTTCAGGACAGACTGTAGCTGGCACACCAGAAGGACTGTTACATGCTCCTGCATCACATACTCCCACCAGGTTAGAAAATACCCTTGCACCAGTTTATACATGCAAAAACCGGGGGGGTTGGCCTGACCAAAAACCAGGAGTTATCCAGGGGGCAGAGGGGCCCTGCTGGGGCTCATTTGCCACCTCTGCTGGACCTCTGCTCCCCTCAGATCTGTCTGCAGAGCTCCACAATGCACCAGGGCCTGTCAGGCAGGTAATAAATAAACAAACAAACAAACAAATTAACAAATAAAAGGCCCAAACCAAAACTACCTCTTGAAACTACCTCAGAGTGGGGTATTTATTAACTGAAATTGTCAAAGAAATTATTGTATTAGTAGTTTTGCTGGAAGATCTTAAAGGATGGTAGCAGGTCAGAGAGCACAAAGAGGTGAAGAGCAGCTGGAGGTAATAACTTCTTTTCTGATCTCCTGAGGTTCCTCAGCTGCTTATGTTCCTACTCATTAGTGTCAGAGTGGAACCAAGACCTGAATGCCTGCTAGCAGCTCAGTGTTTAATCCCTTCAGCCACACAGCTCCTAGCACGAGCTGAAAATCCCATCAATGGGGGGAGTATTTATTTCAGCACCTCAAAATCTCACACAGCCACTCTTTGTTCTTGCTTATCAGAACAAACAGAAGTATCCCTTCTCACGCTGACATAGGGAGGTGTCCCTGGGATCAAAAGGTCAGATATGACCAGAGAAACTCTACAGACAGGCAGTCAGACCCCATGTAGGATAAAGGTAAGATTTTTTTAAAACCTAAACACTGCCTTAACTGCATTCAAAATGCAATGAGCTGCAAAACAGTATTTAATTTCAGAGCACTGTTTAATATGAGTGCAAGAAAGACCAAAAACTGGCCACTTTTGAAAACTCAATTCAAATTTTTCCCTGCTATATTTTAAGCATCTGGGGAACAAATTTAGCTCCATGGGATAATTTTTTCTATGTGAAATGTTTATATCAGGACACCCACTGGCTTTCCTCTGAGTTCAGCAGTACACCTACACAGTATTAATTAATAAATATGGATGACTCAAACATTTTAGAAGTTCAGTGGACCAGTGTAAATCCACAATCCTCTGGTAATCTCAGGCATACAGTCATTCTTCACCATGACAGCAGTCTATGAAAGGAGCTGTGAAAACCTGAGATAACAAGCCTGTGAGATGGGAATGGGGTAGCTGAAACCTTTCACATAATTTATGACTGATTTTATTGACTTTGGATTTTTCTCAGGTGTATTTGTGTAATAAAATGTATTTTATTGGCTTGATTTGAGGTAAACTCACAGTGCATCATTTAAATATCTTCAGAGTATCTTCTCTGCTGAGAGAAACACCAAAGACTCTACCTAGTCCCCCTAAATCCTCCTACCACTAAACCCAAAAGGTCCCAAAAAACCAAAACAAAAATAAGCAACGACAGCAACAAAAATCACGTAAAGAACCCACATAAAAACCCAAACAAACCTTAAGCCCTCCCCGCCCCTCCCAAATAACCCATGAATGGAAAGGTTTTGCCACACTCAGAAACAATACACAGATCAATGGAAAAAGATCATTCCAAGATATTTCAGTAAGGAAAAAGCATATGCTAGAGGACTCACGCATACATAAATTTGCCAAAGTGAGGAATAAAATAAAGGTGACACCTGTCATGTTTTCTACATGTATTTAACTGTTTAACTTTTGGATTTCTGGCTGAGCACTCTATTGCAGGGTAGAGGGCCATCATTGCAGATGGGTGCCCAGCACAGAGCATTTTCTTTGAGACACACAGATATATCTTGCAGCCTTGTTCAAGAGGGAGCAATTTAAGAAATGTCCTTTTGTTTTGTTTTCTTTTTTGCACTCATATTGACAGAACAGTGTTGAAAGTAGGAAAGCCTTACACGGGTGCTTCCAGTTAGGCAAACACAAACTTCCCTTTCACACAAGGGCAGAGGTAAATATCCTTCTGCAGGAAGAAAGAGCCACAGCTGAACAGACCAGCACATGCAGCCAGGGACCATATCCTGCCCTGCACAGGCTTTCCTGGTCCACAGCCCAATTCACAATGGAGGGGGTCCTCCACAAGTGCTTGTGGTCATTTGTTGGCAGCAGCTGTGCCTGCCAAAAGCCAGCCTGGTCTCAAAGGATATTTTGCACAGCTTGCCAAGGCAGGATGACAGCCTGAAACTGTTGGAATTTACAAAGAGCTATTCCTACAATAAAGCCTTGACAACACCCTCAATCACAGGTGTTGTGAAAGGTTTGAGCAGTGAATTTGTGAAGGTAAAATCAGGCACAGGTGACACACAGGTTTCCCAAATCAGCAGAAGGCACACATTGCCTTCCACAGTCCTAGCCACCTGAACAGCACAAGGCAAACTCGGAGCACCCCCACCCCAAACTCTAAGAAGTTGTTCTCATTTCAGCATTTCAGGTCACTGGCTTTGAGAGGAAAAGCTGCAGAAACAGCTGGAAGCATCCTGCCTTGCCAGGCTGTTGGCTTTGTTCTTTTCACGTATAATGCTGTCCCTGTCTTTGTTCCTGTGTGTGGCAGGTATTTCACTTGTCTGAATGAATTGGCTGGGAAGGGGAGGACATGAGAATTGTCAGGCTTTCTAGAGAAATGTTCAGGTTCAGGTACAGTGGATTCTGCATAAACATTTAATAAGTAGGGAAATAGGAAATATTTCAGGCTGAAATATTCGGGGCTAATGTGAAGTGGGATTAAGCAAAGACTTTGGGGCTAAAAGGCTAATGTGAAGTGGGATTAAGCAAAGGCTGCAGGAGCTGACTCACACCATGCTTGGCATTACAAGATAGGCATCTTAATCGGAACAGCTAGGCCATTTTTACAACACAATATCAATTCACTCTGTTTTCTTCCTGGAAACCATTTTTATTCAGTCACAGTGCATGTGAACAAATCACTCCCTAGCAATTTCTCAGCCTATTTCAATCAGATTTTGAAGAGGAATGAAGGCTTTAGAGATAACGTTTTTCTGTTTATTTCCTTAAATTGGCCATAGGAAGTGAGAAATCCTATAAGAGCCTCTGCTAAGGGAAAGGCTGGAGAGTCCCCTCATATCTGATTAAACATAACAGGATCCACATGAGAGTAAGACTTCATAAAACTTCAAGAGGGGAAAAAAGCTTTCATCACATCTCGTACTGTCATCGTTGTGAAAATCAGCATAGCATAAGGCATGTCTTACAGAAACTGCTAAGTTTCCTTGGTTCTGGCACTCAGCAAGTACCATGCTTGAAGGTGACTTTGTCTTCTTACACCAAGGTTAAATTGTGGTTTGAATTCCTGGTAACAGAAGCTTACCAGCAACCACAGAGCCAACCTCCCCAATTCTCTTTTTTTCTATTTGTCTTGTAGTCTAAGTCTTCAGGAGAAGCCACGTGGAAAGCCATTGATACAGCCTTACAACCAGGAATCACTGCAACTGAAAAGTCCTTGTAGCATATCACAAAAGTTAGAATTCTTCACAAAATAAAAGGTATAAACTAAAAGAAGAAAGTTGCACCAATGAATGTCTGCCTATATCTGTCACACAATATTGGTTTGTTGAAGCTTTGATATCCAAACTGTGCCACAGAGGATCCTTAACCATCACTTGTCATCCAAAACAGAGGATTTTTACAGCTCTAAAAGGTTTGCTATCTTCTTACAGCTCCAAACAAATGCAAGGGTGATTCTTTCTGAATGGTAAAGACTGCAGTTGGGGCTTTTGCAGCATCTTTGCGTTTCCAAGAGGTGAGGAAGGTGCAACGAAGAGAAAGTAAGCTGGTGGATGGTGTGATAACCTTCATAAAGGAAAGGAGAGAATATTTTGGTACTGTTTCTTCTTGTGAGGTTGATGGATATAGTGGAGATCTGATGAGTGGGGAGGAGGCTTCCGAAGTGGAACAACTACATGAGCTGAGGTGAACTTAGACCAGATCCTTTACTGTGAAAAGAAAATCTTTTCCCTGTCTCCCATCTTTCCCTTGACCTCCTAATGCTCTGTATTCCATGCCTGTGCTGAGCTGCTCATTTCACCTATGCAGATATATCATATATTCTTGTGATGCAAATATATCCTATATTCTTGTCTCAAGTTGTGGGGATTTACAGAATGTAACACAGCTGAATTCCTGCTCAATTGGAATTCACAAAACCAAGCAGAACCTGACTAGAAAAGTGTAGAGATCGAGTTCCTGTATAAAATAACATCCAAACAACATCCTCCATCTCTGAAGATTTTCACTGCTGACACATATATATATTGTCAAAAAAAGAAGTTGGTCACATCTACTTTATACTTTTACAACTTAAAATCCTTTTGCCATACCATTAATCAGTCTTAATGTGTAACTTTTCTTACATTTTTAAATGTCTTGAAAACTTACCCATATAGGGTTTTGTGCCAGCCATAGAAGAAGCTTTTTCTGAGCCTTTCACTATGGTTGCTACGTTAAAGTCAGTGATATGAACATGACCTGCAATTACACAAAGTAAAAACAGAAGTTAAAATAACACATCATACAAATATTAAAATTTAAGTGATAATGGAAAGAAACACAATTGGAAAGATAAGTAACATTAATAGCAACTTAATATTAAATGTTACTCTTAACAAGATAACTCAATTTGGAAGCACAGTGACTGAATACTCTTCTTGTGTGCTTGCACCCAATACCTGTCTGCACTCCTGAACTGTTTTTGCTGATCACCACTGAATCTTCTCATGCTATGAACAAAGTTGAGAAGTGGGCCTAAAAGAACCTCATGAAGTTCAAGTCCAAGTGTAAGGTACTGCACCTGGATGGGGGAAATCTCAGACATGAGCACACAAAAAAATAAATGGGAGATAACTCACTGAGAGCAGCCCTGTGGAGAAGAACCTGGGGGTTCTTGTGGATGAAAATCTGGACACGCCACAGCAGTCTGTGCATTTGCAGCCCAGAAGGCCACCCTGTCCTGGGCTGCATCAAAAGAGACACAGCCAGCAGGCTGAGGGGAGTGATTCCTCTCTACTCTGCCTTTGTGAGACCCCACCTGGAGTGTGGTGACACTGGCACAGGCTGCCCAGGGAGCTCTGAGTTGGGCGGGCTCTGAGCCCCACAGCTGAGTCTAGTGGAAAGTGTTCCTGCCCACAGCAGTAGGGTTAGAACAAGATGGTCTTGAAGGTCCCTTCCAACCATAACCCTTCTGATATTCTATGATTCTCTCTGTCTTCTCAGAACAGTAAGCAACATGCAGAAGCAGAATGTGAAGCTATGTGTGAAATTTGCCTCATCTCCAGCTACAGTCACCCCTCACATCTCAGGTACTGTTGACACTGTCTGCAATTGCATCCACTAAAGGTTACCATCAACATGACTTTTTCTGAGTCTTCTCAGGGCAAAGAGGGAGGGGAGAAGAAAAATGGTATTTTTATCACACAATAACTATAAAATTAGATCCATAGTAGCAGAAGATGTGTATGTAACAGGAGCAGATCCCAAATGATCACTCATTTGACAGCAGGTGGCAAGATGAACAAATGGCAGAAATCAGCCTGAGAATGTGCTGCCTGACCAGCCAGACAGATGATTTAAACTGCACAAATGAGGCTGAATGGCCCAAACCTTCTATTACCTTTTCCCTGGGATAGTTTATGATAAGCATGGGTTCAATTTCTCCACCATTGTGAAGTAATAGTTGTTGATCCTGGTTTGTTATAGGCAGGTAAACTGAATAGAAATCCAGCTTGAAAATATGTAGTTTTAATTTGTTAGGTTTTGCATCTTTGCTCAAGGACTGGTGTTGTGGAGTGATGCAGATATTATCCTCTCTCTGATTACACCTGGCAATGACATGGAGGACAGGGGTAGGTACTCCCTTCCCCACCCCATCTTAGCTCTGCATTCAGATCAGGATTAATATGTCATGCGTTGAACTAGACTCCTGAGTGACAAATTTGTGTAGAGTTTTTTTTATCAAGGTCTCAGTCTCACTCAATCCACAGAATGGATCAGGGTTTGGGCATGATGCAGTTCTTAAGCGAGGGAGGTTTTTAATCATGTTTGCTTCCAAGGATGAAAAGAGTGTAACAAATGACAAATGGATTTTACCCTGGTGCCTGATGGAGAAAGAGCACTCTCAACAAAATGTCATGCTGCTCCAACAATCTAACCTAGATCCTGCTCAAAGTGTACAGGAAATGTATCAGCCAACCTCTAATTGTGCAGCTATGCACGTGTGAACTGAAATTCTCCAAGGACATTAATTTGGCCAGATCTGAGCTGATTTTAAAGGGGGAAAGGAAGAAGGTACTTCCCACTGCTAAACTTAAAGCTGTTTCTCCAAATGGGAGACACAGTAGAAGTTTTCAATGAAATGATTTGCCCACTTTCTTAAAAAAAAACCTGTTTGCATTTTATTGACAATTTTTTTCCTAAGATGCCCAGGGCAGGAAGCCCTCTACACATGGCAGAGAAAAACTGTGAGCCAATTAAAGCCATCCCTTTATAAGAGGTGGGAAGTGTTAGGCTGTCATAAGAAGAATTAGTTGTTCATAGCCCAGCTTGACAGAACAACTCCAAGCTGGTATTCCTACTCCCTGGTGGCTGGAGTGTAGCATATTTGCAGTTTATTTCTGCCATCATAAAACACTGTGGCAGAAGGCTTCTTGAAAATGATAACTGATAAACAGAAAGCCACCTCATGGCAATAGTTTAAAGCAATTCTATGTGCACTGTAGAATGAAATGTTGCAAGGATCTTGGTAGCCTAATACTTTCTCCTTTTTTTTAAACAGATAATATAAATATAAATATAAATATAAATATAAATATAAATATAAATATAAATATAAATATAAATATAAATATAAATATAAGTAAAGTTCTGCCACTTAAATTACAACATTGTAAGTGATGCTCCATTAGAGTGCCACTATGACTGCCCATTGCAAAACATCTGTTGCATCACATCCATTCAGACTAATCCAAATAGGTGATTTGCAATGAAAATTGCTTCTCCTGAAGTGCATTGTTTTATCTCTCTTTTATTAGATTTCTTTTCATTTAAAAAAACCAAAATATCATACATGTTATGTTGTATACATTGTGGGGTTTTTTGTTAAAAATGCCTTTCTGGAAGGTGAGGGTTGGATTGTGAAGGTAGGCTTTGCATAGCTCCCCTGCATCCTGCTGTCCATACAGCTACAGGCAGCTCCTGTACATGAGGTAGGCCACAGTTTACTACTGGAAAAGCTGCCCCTTTGCTTTTCCCCATCACTGGGACACTCTACAACCCTCAGACTGTCTGCAGGTTGCCTTTGCCTGGTGCTTGAGGGGCTGCTGATGGGTGCTGGAGTGAAAGGAAGGTGTTTTGCAGGCAGGGGAGGCACCTGGTGGGAGCTGGGGGCATGGAAAGGGGCGCTGTGTGGGACAGGGACAGAGCAGGAGTGAACCCTGTGTTCCTGAGGTCAGTGAAGGAGGGCTGGAGGGGTTTTGAGGTGGGGCTCTGCCTGCTTGTGCTTACTACTGGATGATTTCAACTCTTGTAAGCTGAAGGACTTGGGGCGGTTTGGTTTTGGGATGTTTTCTTTTGGTTTGTTTTTTTGTTTTATTTTGTTTTGTTTTGCTTTGGATTTTTTTTTAGGGTTTTGTTTGTTTGTTTGTTTGGGGTTTTTGTTGTTTTTGTTTTTGTTTTGTTTTTGTTTTGTTTTTGTTTTGTTTGTTTGTTTGTTTTGAGTTTTTCATTCCTGGTGTGAATATTTCAAGAGATAATTAGACCCCAGTTCTCTGTAGTCTTTCTAATCAGCCTCTAAGACAGGTTTTTACTGCAACTCTTGCACATAGGAAAAGGGAATGTTGCTATTGCTGCAGTGAATATGCTGGGATTCCATCTGCTTCATACTGTTTGCAAAATTTCTGTTTGAGGGAATATTTTCCCATCTGAGCTTTGCACCTTGTAGTTGATGTCCCTTTCTGGGTATGATTGTGAACAACTAAATGGTCCAAACCAAGTCTGTACCTTGGTATAATATTGAACTCAGCAGAATGTCAGTGTCACTTGGATTTAGCTCCTATGAAGAGTGAAGCAGAGCAGTGCACAACAGATTCAGCAGACCTAACTGAATTCAAGTTAGTCCAAGGAAAGAGCTCATTGCTTAATCCTTGGAGCTGCATGACCCTATATATATGATGGTAGAGAGAAGGGAAGAAAAAGCAAATGACCACATTCCTTTGACTCTCTGGAGAGTGGCTGCTCCAGATCATCTCAGACTGCAGATTTCACATACACCAACATACTGTTGAAGAAGAAGTTATCTCAGTGGAAATTGTTTCAAAATTACATTCCTTCAGTCAGCTCCCAGTTAAGGCTTTAACTACCCACAGGACAGTGTATGACTTTGGAAAGCTTTATGCAATGTGACTTTTATGTCTCACTTTTCAACATGGCCTGAAATTGCAGTATCTGAGGTAAACAGCAAATGATCTGTGTTTGGATTAAATTTTTGAGCAAATCATGATGACAATTAGAAGAAGTCCTGAAAGTTGGCTGGGGATAGCTGGCTAACATTCAGCAGAGGAAAATGTACATGACTTCAAACCTTATTGAATTTCTGAGTCTGAAACCAAAGGGGTGAATATGATGTCAGAGAGAAGAAATATTATACTGGAGTTAATGCCATCAACTCAGCAGCACCAGAGCTGCTTGTAAATCTCAGAAAAGTAACATTTTGAAGTACAGTCAAATCTGATTTGCTCTCAGAAAGCCATACCCTACGAAGAATTTAAAAAGCCACTCTGGGTTCATCTGTAGTATGTATGAGAGCCTAAGCTTGTACCCACCTGAACTTGGCATGACTTGGCAGCCTGACACTTATCATTAGAGAGATTGGTAGAAATTGCATGGCTGTAGATGGGTTCAGAAAAGGTGTGCACTTCAAAAAGTTAGGCTATTGAATGGCCATGTAGGCATGTAAAAGTTCCAGATACACTTTCAAAATCTAGACAGCTTCAGGTGGATGAATTATGCTGGAACCTTTTGTGTTATTAATCAGCTTTGGAGGGTTAAACAAGATAGAGTCCCTGCAAATTGTCTCACAGACCTCCGTGTACAGCAGTAATATTGTCAGGTCTGGTATTCAGATGTTAATATTTAGACTCCAATAATTTATTTTTGGGTAGGTTTTTTCATCCCATTTTTAGTTTTAATGCCAAGATTACTCATTGGCTGCATCTTTCAATTTTGCTGAGAGTTTCCAAATGAGAGGTGAAATGTATTCAAGGAAATAGTTTTAAAGAAAACTTTGATGATCAGAAACCAATATAATAATATATAATAAATGAATTCCAGCTTCAATTAATTTTGTTCACTCATAAGTGAAATGATTTTACTGAGTAAAATTATCACAATTATCACAATCAGATGCAAAAATCCATCTAAGAAACCCCCAAAACCCAATAACATGTAAATAGACCTGTTAAGTCTAAGAGTAAAATATTAGATCTGTGATTTCAGTATGGAGAGCCATCAGAAGACAGTTTCAAGATTATAAATAGCCATCATTCAGTGAAATTAGCAAGTAGGACTTTCAAAATTAACAACTAGGTAGTGAGGCTTCACATAATCTGTATTTAAGGATCCTAACACAAGATGTTAGGATGATAAAGATGACAAAAGTTCTCTTCACCCAAGGAAGTGTCAGAAAAGATCTTGGAAAAGGCCACTGAAAGCTGTAAAATATGGAAACCATGAGCCAGGAAAAGCTTCAGTCACAAGAAGCTGGAGGTTGGGTAAGTACATGGGGAAAGTCCCACAAAAACTAGTCTTTTCTTATATTCTGCCCTGTCATTCACATTTTGGAGACTCCTGGAGATAAGAAACTCAATTAGATGGGTCGTTGATCCACTGTGGTTGCTCTTCTGCCCTGAAACTGAAAGCCTGGATATCTGTAACTCTATCTATGGCAACAATGAGAGGGGCAAAACATCTCCTCAGTAGGGAGACATTAAAAAAGCTGAGGGTCTCCTGCTTACAGGAGGGTGCTGAAGGAGTTTTTGAATATCTTGAACCTTATGCTTGTAAGTTATTATTCATCAAATCCTGGAATTCTAGATGTCTGGGTTTTTTTGAAAGAAGAATGTTTTAAAACATATTAAGAAAACACTTTTCTTTCTTGAAGGATGGTAAACTTCTACAATTTGCTGCTCCAGGAGGTTGTAGAGGCCAATATCAGCTGCAGCTTCAAGGAGGCATTGAACAAACTCATTAACAAGACTTCCTTCACATTCTAAATGGAATATGCAAAGATGCTCTAATATCCTACCACAAAAAATTGTGGGTGATAGGCAGCACTGAAGTGTCTGATGGCAAAGTGGCAAAAGGCATGTTCCACAAATAATGTCTGTCCTTGTCACCAGTTGCAACAAAATGCTCACCAAGATCTTGGATCTGACCTAGCAGGGAGTCCTTCCTCAGTAAAACAAGCATGGATCTTGCTGCATCTTATGAAAAAATGTTGTGGAGAACTTGCCTGAGAGGAATTCAAACTCTTGCAGGTTTTTTGTAAACAGATTGTAATGATGGTGTGGTCACTTAGTACAAGGCTAAGCCTGGATGCAAAAGTAGAGCTTGTAATTTCTGCAGAACCACCAGAAATGTTAATTTCAATGGTGGTACCAAATAGCTATGAAAATAATGTTATCATCTCTTTAAAAAGTCAGTTTACTAATCTGTTTGCCACTGCTTGTTTTTCTGAATTTAAGAAATTCAATGTCTCTTTGACACGCTAGTTAATAGATCATGCAAACTTTTAAAGATATCTTTAATTTCTTTGATACTTAGAAAAAAATACAACATAGACCAGACTTAGTAGATTCCAGATCTAAATGCTGTCACTTCAGTTATATTGTTCCAAACCATTAAAATGAAAGGAATAGGAGAGGAACCAGAATTCTGTCATTGAGAGAATTCTAAAATGCTTTTCTCTGTACAATACAATTGTAATAGCTCTCCTGAAACACTAGCTAGTCCCTTCAGCTGTCACTAGAATAATTGTGTTTCAGATATATGTTAGCAGAACAGAGGACTACTACTAAATTTAGAGATTAGTGTTAGTCATAAGAGGAAGAGCTTCCTGGGAAAGCTGAGAAAGAACATTTAAAAAAGGATCATTATTGATTGAATTAATTTCCTTAGAGGGTCTGATTCTTGTTCAGAGAATGAACCCTGAAACTGTCCCTACTTTCTCTCCTCAGAGAGGGGTGTGTATTCTCTCCAGGAGACCTTGCAATCACCCTCTGATAGGGGCTGAACACTATTTTTAATGGCTGGTTATCCCATTCTCATGTACCACTATGCTTTTCAGGATCATCAATCATTTATTTCCACTGATGCATCAGAAGATGTGATCAGCAGTGCTTAGATGTGGCTTGTATGAAAAGCATATGGAAAAATTCAGACTTCCTCTGCCAGAATGATTTTGAGTATGTTGCATATGTTTATGTGGGTTTGTTTTTTTTAATGTGTAAATTAGATGGATACTTAAAAAAAAATCTTCTGTTTTCATTACTTCTGTATTCCTGAGCTATGTTCCCTAAGCTTGAGGTATGTTCCCTAAGCCATACAGATAAATTATAGTGAAACTGGTTTTAATGAGCCCAAATATCTATAATATGTATTCTTGGTTTATGTTATGAAAGTCAGTCAATTCAACTGCTTGAAGATGTAACGCGATGTGAATGGTGTAACACTAAATTTTGACTTCAGCCAGAATAGGTTTCTTCAGTGAGGCCAAAGAAATCTAAGTCACTGAGACAAAGTCTCAGTCAGAAATGTTGTGCATATCCAATTACATGATATTTTGTGTAAGCATAATTTGTTTAATGAACTGTAAGAAAGACCTAGGGGTAAAGTCAAGCAAATAGAAACTGTTGTGCCATCTTAGAGGCCACAGGCTAAAATAAAGTTCCTTCCTGTGCACCTGGTTAGGCTCATATTAGGTGAATTTGTTATGCTTACTCTGCAGCCAAATATATTTGTGGTGCATATATTCACCACATTTTTCCATTAAATGAAATCTGATGATTTTGTTAAAATGACGTTACTATGTTGCAGCTTAATCAGAGCTGTTAGGGACTTCAAGATTAGCTTTCTTCTTGCAAAAGAACTTCAATTCTGTAAGGTAAGCCTGAGGTAATTAGCATGGGACAGACACTTGTTCTACTGACATCACCACATTTAGTGAGTGGAAGTGTATAGACCCTTTACAGGCTTCAGGGAATTCCTTCCCCAAACCACATGACAGGTCTTTAAACCTGTTTGAACCCATGAATTGACAACTTCTGCTGACCAAGATTTGTGTGCTTGTCTGGAGAGTCTGCTGTCTCACCACTTGTTTGCAGGTGTGCTATGAGGGAGCAGTATTCTGCTGCTTTGCAGAAAAGAGGCCATCCATCCCCAAATTGCCAGGCTGGCAACAGATAAATTTGTTGCTGAATAGTTTATAATCACAAAACCCCCCTTCATTCTGCATTGTAGTGCTCACTGTGGTGTAGGCTCTCCTTTGTGATGCTTGAGTCTCCATTAGGAAAGCTCTCACAAGAGGCTGGTTTTGTGCACTAATTGACCTTGATGAGGGGCAAGGGGAGATCAAGGTGACTGGGCTTCGAAGGCTGTCAATCAGAGGAGATTTAACATACTCATACTCATTTTGTGTTGCTGTTGACATCTTTAATTCACCAGGAGTTAAAGGCAAGATATTTCTATTTCATGCTTGTTTGCTGATACTAGAGTCTTGGGAACATTAGCACTTATGGGTCTGAAGCATTAAATTGCTGAAGTTCTTGATGGTTTAAAACTCCAATATTACTTAGCTTCATTAGCTTTCATGTTCCCAGGAACAAACATCTTCTCTGCAAAATGTTACCCCTTTAAACAAGTTTAACTTGTATACCCAGCAGCTCTGCAATGGATTTTGAAACATAACGTCATCATTGGCATAATTTCAATATTATAGTTTCTCAGAGATTGTCGGCTTTTAATCAATTTTGGAAGTAAAGAAAGCACAAGACTTTCCCACAGTAGCAAGCACATATCTTCTTTTTCCAATTAGGCTTTTTCTCTATGTATTTCTGTTCCAACTGATACAAGGTTAATGCCCTCCTTACCTATATTTCTCATGTTTTCCCTATAAACAGTTGCAAGAAGATACATGGCATTTTAGCTAAATACTTCTTCGAGGGAGTATATATTTAAAATTTAAGTTTAAAGAAATCAGCTGCTTTTCTTTCATATCATGCCCTTAATCTTTAAGAATATGGAATTAGTAGTAAAAGTTCAAAGCTTTATTTATTGTTGTCTACTCCTTTTTATGCTGTTTAAGCCAGAACTACATGTAGGGACACAACCTTTGCAGTCACATTTCCAAAATCCCTATCTAGATTTTAGAAAGTTTATTTTAGATATCTAAATGAGAAATTATTTGCTATGTGGAATTTCTTAGCCCTTCAGAAGTTCTAAAAGAGAAAATAAAGTGCTTGGTACTGTTCTATTGGTAGGCACCTAAAAAGGGGTTATGGTGATTCACAGAATCCTGTTAACAAAATGCTAACTTCTTTTTACCAAGTGTCCCTGCTGATCCCAATATTAAATTCCTTTGTATTCAGACCTCGAAAATTTCTGATTTGCACATTTCTTTGGCAATAGGAAGGAAAAGTATGAAATCCACAAGATATTCTGAGGGAGCTTTCTGAGAAAGCCCAGATTTAGGTAGGAATTCAACATCGGAAGTTGATTTACAAAGCACATCATAAGATTGCTACTGAGAGTCAGGAACTAGAGATTCTGAGAGAAAGCAATGCTCACTTACCATGTTCATCCAGTAGTATGTTGTCAGGTTTGATGTCCCTGGAAAATAAGGAAAGGAAAACATTACACTTTGTACCCAAAGGAAATCTGCAATTTTAAAGTTTTCCCATTTGGGTATGAGGACTAAGTCACTTAAATCATTACAAACCCAAAGAAAAGCATATAACACATAAAGGCAAATTATTTTATCAACATATTTTTGCTGCCCTGAGAAAACATGCATACTAAAGAGGCTCTCTGGGTTTCCTTTTACTGTCGTTTTGTTTTCATATGGTTAGCATTGACATGGGTCTGGTTTTCAAGATTATGTGCTTTATTCTTTATAGCAGCAGTAAAAACGAGAAGGCAGATTTGCATCTAGAAGGTGCCTGATTGCTTCAGGGACTCCACATTTGACAGAAATCATTTAATTTGAAACATAGGTGGTCTACCCTGTCTGCCAGACCCAGCTAATCTGCCATGCATGGTCACTCACATACAACAGGGTCCTGTGATCTGTCTTGTGGTAATTGAGTATGTCCAGCAGCTCTGCTCTTAGTCCCAAATCCCCACTTGGCTATCTGTAACCAAGTACCATGCTAGGGAAAGAAGCAGGGATAAGGGAAGGTGGAGATTATGACAGGCTGAAGCACCAGCTCAGCTCTGTCATTCTTGGCACAAGAGAACAATATTGCCCTAGAGAGTTGCACTTTCAGGATTATTTTCCATTGACCTAAGTTCATGCCTCTGCAAGGAGGGATGGAAACAACTTTTCCCCACCACTGTCAGGCATTCCCACCTCCTTTCTTGGTCCAGAATTATTGCCATTGGTGTGGACCTGTCGAGGGAAAATTCATCTCTTGGCTTTGCTGGCTGGCTGGGCCCAGGTTTGGCTCACCGTGTGGCTCGGTGAGTGTGATGTGGCACTGTTGTGTGGCACTGCCTTGTCACTTCATGCAGTTTTGAAACTGTTTGTTCTTGGTGAGGCATTGCCAGAGTGGCAGAGGCATCTGGGTACCTTGAGCAACAGTTTTGGCCCTTGGGCTGAATTTTCCACTTATCCCAAAAGACAAAGAACCATAAGCTGGCAAAATACTCTTGAATGTCGGCAAATGAACTGCAAATACTCCCACCTCTGTAATCTCTTTTAGATAAAACCTGGCTTATTATTCCAATTTAAACATTTCGTGGAAAAGTTTTTTCACAACATGCCCACAAATGCAATAATCAAAAAAGTGAAGTATTGCAAAAGGAAAATGTGTTACACCAGAATATTTTTTTTCCAAATTTAAAGTAGAGAAGGACTTCTAAAGTAAACATTATACAGGAATAAGATAGCAATAGCAATTATAATATGTAATTGCTAGCATGATATGTGCTCAGTCATCACCTAAATTTTACATCTTGATTGACAGAAGAAGGAAACCTACACTTCCCTTAGCATTCTGGATTCCACACTTTCTAGCCCTTGCTGAGAATCAAATGAAATTATGAAGTATTCTAAGATTATTTTTATAATTTGTGTAGTGGCAGCAGAGGAAACACAGGGTAAATAAGAAATTAGTTTGAATAATTCTCTGCATGTTTGGAAATAAAGTAGAATGCATCTACATATATATATATACACATATATCCCTGTGTTAATGAACAGGATGTCATTACCAATAACTATCTGGAATGGAAATTTAATGATATACCAATATTTCAGAGTGAAATACTGTCTTCTGCACAACTTACAGGCTACCTATAACTCTCTGATTCAGCAGCAGTTCTAGTTATTTGTGCAATAAAAGGAACATCTGTCCTAGACCGTATTTCACCCTAAATCTTCCAAACTTTGTGTTCTGTCTTTCCTGTCCCCTTTAATCACTTGGCATATCATTTATCATATTATAATCTTTCCTTCCCTGATTTCATATTGGTGAAGTTGTGAGACAAACTGTAGGAATAAATATATTTGTTTATATTATGAAACATGGTTGTGTTTTGTTTGAATTTGGAATTTTGTATTTTGTTGAATTTGGTTGAATTAACATAGGAGATTCTATGATTCTAAATGTAATGTTGTGAAACAGTTTTTGAAAGATGAAACAGTTTTTGAAAGAGCTACTACTCAGATGGTTTCTATATTTGCTAGTGACAATATGATCTTTGATTTCTGATAACTGTTTTGTGATAAGAGTTGGAATTGGGATTTCCTGTTGAATAATCTTTGTGGTTGATTCATGACTTGAAAATACAGCAATAATACGTTCCATGGAAGTAAGTAAGTAATAGCTTTGACAGGTGAATTGAATATTTTAAACTTCGTCTTCACAAATTTTAACAAGCGCAAACTGACTCCGCACTTCTCATGTGGGTAAAAAGATTGGGGGTCGTACACAAGTACATTTGGGTCTTTTTGTGGCCTCCTAAAATCAGTGATTCAACAGCATTCCAAACTCTTCCCCAGTTTATGAAAATTAAGAATTAGAATTACACAGTCATTAGCACTTCACCAAGAATAAAACCGATCAAAGAAGAAATTCATCTTTATAAGCTACTGCCTGGTGTACAACAACACAGCACCCAGGGATTGCTCATTACAAGACAGTGCCTTTTCTACCTTTTTTTAAAAGAAGATCAGTTCAAATAATTTGAATACCTGCAATGGTATTGCATCATTAGGCAGACTATACATTTTTATAGCCACCAGAAAAGACATTGACAAATCCACTTGACAACTGTATGTATCATCAAATATATTCTTCATTCAGTTTGTGTCTGTAATGTTCAGAAAGCTGAGTGGTGAAATTAGATCTGTGCTTACCTTTCCATGACTAATTCAGGCAGTGGCTGATCCTTGATACAGATGTGCACAAACCGTAAAGCCTTTCCCACCTGAGGGATGCTCCCCACTGTTGGCTTTGCTCATTTTGCTCAGAGGCAGGATGTAGCTGTGGGCAGGCACCACAGGGTGTTTGGCCTTGCACACAGCAGCGCAACCCCTCAGTCCCTGAGGCAATCTGACGGACTCATAACCCTGCCTCAGACCTCAAACAGGCTATTTTAAACTGCTTTTACAATACGTCGAAGTCATGGGCTATCTTAAGCCAGAAGGTAAACAAGTTTATTAGGTAAGACACTGTTGTTTTGGGGTCACATGCCTGGGGCTGTGTGAGATGCACAGATTGACATGGCAAGCACAGGGTCACCATGCAGAGCGTGCCTTCCAGCAGCTCTCTGCTGTGTGACTGTCCCCAGCTTACAGCGTGCACTAAAAGCTCTGTGCTCCAGAGGCAGCTTGCTGAAAGCTCTAAAAACTGCAGGGGAGCAAGGGCACTGCTCTGCCAGCCACTGACCACTGCCAGCCAGGTGCAGGGCAGAGAAGATTCAGTGGGGTCAAGGTGAAGACCTGGCAGTCCCAGGTGCATTGCAAGTTACTGGATGTATTCAGAACTGAGGGCTTCTGAAATCTTTTATATTTAGTTCCTCCAGATAAATACTCTAATTAAATTCACTAAACCACTGTTTTAGTGAATTTGAAAGATAAATCCTCTTTAGTTAGGCAATTTAAATTCAAACACACTATGTAAGTGAAATTCTGGTTTGATTTAACATCAATTTTTCTGAAAAAAATTTCCCATTAGCAAGATATTTAAACAGCAGGGTATGAAATGCAGCACCTTAACTTCAGGATTTTCCTGTTATACATATCCCTAGTTAAGAGAATTGAAATACTCATTTCATAATCCAAGTACTTTGAACCAGCTCATAGGAGAAATTGAAGGACTTTTGCAAGGATCACACTCACCATGGCTTGGATTCAGACATGCCCTGGGCTTCACTCTGACTATTCATCAAGCAGTGATCAGCAGAGCTATGGAAGCATCCTTGACACTGATTTCATAAATACAACTTTGTCAGCCTGTACCAGTACTACTCCAACTGTTTTTGTATGCAGAAATATCAGAGCCACATACAAATGAGAGAAGAGAAACCTTCAAAGTCTTTTGCTCAGTGACAGGACAAGGCATAACTAACATAAAATCTGGGTCAAGAAACTCAAAGGTGCGAACAATTAAGAAAAAAAATGAAAAATCCCACAATTTAACTATTTGTTGATATTGCCTGTGAAACCATTTCTAGATTTCTTCCATTGCCTTAGCTACAAATATCAAAATAAAGCTGCCTGAAGGATAAAAGCTGAGTAAAAAGATGCTGCTTATAATTTCCAAGTAGGAAAGAACGATTAATAATCTACTGGTATCTTCTAAGATATCCAGGCTGTGTGTGCATCCCATGGGCTTGAAGATTTTCTCTCTGCATGGAGTAAAACCATGCATGAGGCTCAACTCACCCTCACTGCATATGCCAGTCAGAGTGTCCTCCCTGGAAAGGCTCACAGTGGTTATAAAGGACTTAGGTTCAAGAATCTGCAGTTTTAATTCCCTTTTCCATCAGTTTCTTTCTAGTGTTATTAAGTGAAGTAGAAGCAGGTTTCTAAATCAAGAGGTGGTGAAGTCATGCAGTCCTCATCCTTGGTTTTCAAGACCTGACTGGATAAAGCCCAAATAACCTGTTCTGATCTGAAGGCTGACCCTGCTTTGGGAAGATCATTATACCAGAGGCCTCTGGAGGTCCCTTCCACCCCGAATTAGTCTGAGTCTATGAAAAATAATGTATCCAAGTTCAAAGACTGTCTTATTTCCCCTCCTTTTGACTTCAAGGAAGTTCATGAAAGATTGAAGAAACCGGTGAGAGAACTGCATATGTGGAATTTAGTGAGTCTTTGATAGAGCAGTTGGCAGCTGGTGAGAGCTTTCACCTCTTAAATTCTATCATGGGGCTTGAATGCTTATGAAGAAAATAGTAGGAATAAATAGCCTATCTTCATCTTGAAATAAGGCTAAAATTGAAATGCCCTGCAGTTCAGCACTGCAGAGGTGAGGTGTAACACAATAGTTGTTAGCTACATAAATGGTAGAAGAATAAGAATTATATCACCTGAAGAGGACTCTGAGAAATCTCAGTAGGAAAGACCAAATCTAGATTACTGTATTGCCAGTGTTAGATAAAATGACAGGAATTATATACATATATATACATCAAAAGAGGAGAATCTGATTTGCTCACCTGGATTAATGACCATACATAACCTTCCAGAGGTTGCACTTTTGTGTCCTTTATTAGATTGAATAACTATAAAAAAGACTGAAAAACATGTGATTGATCCCATTTGCCCTAAAGCTTGAAATTCAGGACAATCTCAAAAAAAAGTTTCATGTGATATGATCAATCAGGACTTCATAAGTTTTTATCTCTGTTTTTACTGTCAGGACTTGAAACATCTATCCACAAAAGAAAGGAGTATCTCTGGTGAACTCAACCATGAATTTCTCAGTTTTCTCAAGAAAAAAATGATGGCTGGTTCATTGGCTACTTCACATTAATAACAATTAATTTTAAGTAGGTAAATTAACAAATTTACATGTGAATCACTCATTTGCCTGACAGTGAAGGCAACCCATGCCCTTGAAGAATGCTAAGGGTTTTTTTCTCAAAGATAGTTTCAACAGATCCATAGAGAAATTAAATTAGATGGTTTTTGTATTCTCATAAGGATGCAAAAGAAGCAGGATTCAGACAAAGGCCTTGAGGTCAGTGGAAGGATTACACTGTCTTCAGTAGACACTGCTTCCACTTTAATTAAAATTCTCTAGTACATTTTTCTCTTTAGTGCTAACAACCCAACTGTTTTGTAGGATAATCTTTAAAATACTGAGCTAAAGGTTTTTCTTAATCATGCAGTTCGTGTCTAATGATAATATTTTTTTTCCTTACATAGAAATAGGCATTAATACTAAGTGTGTAGCAGTTCTCAACGGCCATAAAAAGGGCAAAGAGTTGGGAAATATAAGCTTCAGCTATGGATTATTTGAATTCACATAAGACATCACTGGATCAGAGCACTGAAGTGAACCATATAATGTACGATAAAGGGGTTTCTCTGGGTTATGGAAAGAAACATAAACTAATTCTGATTTTCATAGAGAGGGACCTCATTTCCCTCCTATTTCTTATTACACCCACAAATAATACAAATGTCCAAGGCATGCAGTTTATAAAAGTAGTGACTGCACAGACGTTGAGGTTTTCTTTAGCTGAATTTATTGCCACTCTGGATAAAGGAAAAGTCAATATATATTAGCTACTGTACAGCCAAGAGATTAATTTTTCCAAACATATTTTGCTTCTGTGAGGATGGCACAGAAATAAGGTATCTTACAGAGCTGAACTGTGCAGGGCACCTACCAGGAGGGCTTGCACAAGAAATAGCCTTAATGAAGTGTGATGAATCTTTTCTTCCTTTTGTCAACACCTCATCACTCATTTATCTTTTTATTTTTCTTTTCCTGACTAACATTGTTCCTAGTTTCCATAACTGCTCAATGGTTTTAAAAAAAGATCATAGTAAGAAAAAGTAAGAGTTTTTTACTGTTATTTACCATTAGATGAATGTGAATTTGGCAGCTCCAGACCTCTGATTGCCTGTTCACACACCACACACTTAGATCTCAGCAGTAATTGCTGCCACTTACTGTCCTTTCACTAAAAGATCTTCAGAGCCTTCTCTTCCTGCTCAAATGAATGTTGTGACATTATATGACCCTGTGCATCACTGTAATTTTGAAATTTAAACAATTCAGTAAAACTGAAGACGAGGTATTAGATTATTCTGTTTTTCTCTACAGTTCTCACTCCTGGGCTTTAATGCTGAAATAAAAAATCCATAACTACTTCCAACTACTTGTCTGGTAGCAAGCGTTCATATGCTCCTAATCAAACTCACATCATCCAGTCCATTATCATATTTCTTTCTGTGGGACAACCTGTGTGGCAAGACCATTTTCTGGTCTGTAAGAAACATATAACTGCTGTAATAATTTTGACAAGTGAAAATGCTCTCACCCATGAAGGCCTCTGGAGGCCATACCTCTCTCTAGGTATATTTAAAGAATATCTGGGTACCTGGCTCAAGGCATGGGATTGTAGTTCCAGTTATATAGAAACAAGAGTCTGTGATGCTGACTTGTGTGGTGCCAGGAGTTCCTTTCTAGTTTAGTGTTATTTTTTACCAGCTGTCCACGACAATGTTGGATTTTCTTAACACTTGTACTAGGCAATTTCATATAACTCTGAAAATAAAGCTGTCAAAGAAGATATCAAAACGTTTATTTACAAATGTCTTAACTGGAACAAGCTTGCTATTTTCCAATTTTTATTCCCATGTGGAAATATACAAATATGAAAATATCTTCAATTCTTTCCTTGTAGCAATAGGTGGCAGTAATGATATCTACATTTGTCTGGATGGCCAGTGGGCTTTAGAAACACTGTATTTGTCAGTTTTAACTTGGATAAATAGTTGTAGTAGATATTGTTATCGCAGGTTGAAGAAAATCACCTTTTTAAATAAAATAAAGGAATCCTATAGCTAACCTTTCAAATATCTGGGCATATATAGCCAGATAATAGTGTTCTTCGGCTACATTCAACTTCAGAATTTGCACAGATGTCAAATTAAAATAAAAATATTAAACACAGACTATTTCATTATGTTGTTCATATTGAATAACCAAAATTGCTTTACCACAGAGGTAATTATATACTGCAATAGCAAGAAACATAGGCAAAGATTCTTAAATGTTATAAAAGCTAGAAAGATTTGCCCAAAGGAGTCTGTGAATCTGTACTTTGTCTCCTCTGTGCTGCACTGTATAATATCTCAGAGAATGGGATTGCAAAGTACCACTGCAGCCTTATAAACTGAGCTTTTATATAACAAAGCCCAGGCTATATCACCCAGGATTTGTCTTCCTGACACAATGGTTCTTTTTCAACTAAACATTTACAAGCACAAGCAACTTGCAGGCAATGGTTAGTTTTCACTTTGCCTGAAGGACTTAAAGTAATGATAAATGTGACACTTCCTTTGCTGGAACTGTTTTCTAGAGTTAACGTTACACTGGTCCTGGAATTCCACACAGAGCTGAAGGGAACCTGAGACAACTGTCAACACTGATGATGCCAAACATCACTGCATTTCAAATAAAAAGCTTCTTCAGCCAAATGTTTCTTCAGGTCAAGTGGAGGAGTTGTGCAAAATCACAACAGAGCCGTAATTTTTGATAATCTCACAGCTGATGACTCTAACCTTTTCTGTGTTGTAGAGTCAAGTACTACTGAGACCTTCTGTGTGTACAAGTACAAGAGTCAAACCACTCCATGTGAATCAGCTTTCAAGAGCAGGTGACACCTCTGAGATCCATGGGATGGGCACGAGTCATTAGCCATTAACTGGAGCGTGGCATTTGGAAATAATTATTTGGTACAGCAGGAAAGTGTATGCATTGCAATGGTGATGCTTTCTTCCATGACCCTGTGTAGAGAGCTTTTGACTAGAAATAAGAGAGAATGTACTTGATGTGTACTCTGACAGCAACTGCAAGGCTATCAGTCTCCTTCCAGTAGAAGGCATAGTTCCTCTTACAATTTTCACAGGCAGAATTCCATGTGTGAAACTAAATGAGAGGAGAAATTGATGACATTTGCCCTCTGCCTAAAGACAAATCAGGAAAGCATTGTTACTGATAAGCACATTTGGCTTCATCTGTTGTAAAAAGCCAGCATCCTAAGTGTGGTGTTTTGTACTGACTGAAATTCATATAGCTGCTCCTTTGTTCTTCCCTACATGAAATATGGAATAGATCCATTCAGATGTATCACATCCCCAAGAGTTTGCTCAGCTTATCAGGCAAATTCAAAAAGAAAATTAACAAAATTCCAAGCACACATGTGTGCTTGTCAGCCACTGTTCATAGTGTGTAATTACTGTATAATATCCCTAATATTTACCTTAAACCCTCTACTAACTTCTATACCTATAAGTTCATATGCCACCTGCTAGAACAACAGTATCCACAATAATATTATCACATTATTTAACAGCTGTTCCCTTCATCCATATCATAGTGCGACCAATTACAGTCAACATGGCTGGCAACTAAAGTGTGGTTCAGCATGGTGCTCTTCACGCACAGGGCAAGGGAAGAAACAGCAACTTTTGAAGGTTTCAGGCTTTCAGCAAGTGCCCAGGCTCAATGCAGCAGTGAAACTTCCCAATAAGCACATTTTCTGCTGATCTGAGCCTCAGCAGCACAGTGCAGCAGGGAGCAGGGCAGCAGACCAGCAATCAGGAAACAACCACGTGAGGCTGTGTTGTTCACAGTGATCTGGAACCCCAAATGACCCTCACCACTGACAGCATCTCCTTCTGGCTTGTGCCTATGAGATGGATACAAGTATTTAGACCTTTATTCCTCAAACTGACCACCTTACATCCCATATTATACACAACCAGGACATATCACCAAGACGATATTGAATGTGTTCCACAAACAAGTGAACTTTGATGCTTTTCATATGTTCCCCTTATTAAATTAAATTCATTTTATGAATTTAGTGTATGCAAAAGTTTGCTGCGGTAGACCAGGAAGGGAGATGCAGTCTATTCTAGAAAAGAAAATCGTATTTCATAAATGACTAATAAACTGACTTGCCAGTAGCATGTCCCATGACACTTTTCTATGTTGAGCTTCACATATCTCAGCAATAAGCTACTTGTAAGAATAATTTTGTATGCTTTTAAGAAGGAACATTTGCAAACAAAATCACAGAGAAATAAATATGTGTATTACTACATATTACTGTTAGAATAGATGAGACATGACAGGCAACATTTGACTTAAACCCAACTCCTAGTTCAGTACACCACCCTTCTAATAAGTTTCACTGTTCTAGATGTGAATAACATATTGCTTGTTGCCTGAAATCAAACAGCCAAGTATTCTAACTCCTCTTGAAGAATCTGGATGAGGAATCAGGAATTGGCAATACTGTTTGAGCCCACAGACTGGAGTGCCAGGATCCTGGTTAACTGGATTAGTAGGCAAGAATACAGCAGGGTTGAAGGTGAATTTAGACTCAGTGCAGAGAAACTGCTGTTACAGTAACTACTTGCACTGAAATGATTATAAGGATTATTGCTATTCATTCAAGTGAAAAAAGAGATGGGATTCTGATCTCAGGTTAAAACACTTGGATTAAGTCTCTGCTGTGAATTAGGCATCTATATACCCATTTATTTCCATTAGATGTATAAACATCAGTCATTGGAGCGCAGAAGTCATTCATACGACTACCTATTTTTAGATGAACTGAAAGCTTTATAAATTCTTTTAGCTTTATAGATTTGTTGGCTAGGTTGGCTTGTTTGGACAGACAACTATAAAAGTATAGACTCCTTCATTTAAATATTGGTGAACTGTGGACTAAGTTTTTAAAAACATAAGAAAAAATCTTGCATGCTGTGTGAAATTATGAAAACAACTGGGAATGTTCTCAAGTCACATTATTGTAAGGTGTTATCACAGAAGTGCAGGCAGGTGTTTAAGCTTCTTGCAGGAGTCACACTTCGGGCTCTCATTGTCTTGTTTGACGTCATCTCACACCATGAACAACGCATTCCTTCATACATGATTAATTGTGCTGTATTTAAAACACCTTCTCATTTGCAGCATGAACTTTCTGAAGCTCTATACTGTATTGTCTTCTACAGGGTGAAGCTTAGAGGGAGATGTCTGTGGAAGGAGCCTGGGGGTTCCTTGCTTCCCTCCAGGGCAGGTGGACTTCACAAGCACAGCTGTTTGTGGCATGCAGGGAACCTGGCAACACCACATAGTGGTGTAACTTTTTGTTGCTTGTGTACAACTGGAGCCACATTTCAGCTTGGGGAGTTAACATCTTGTCTCATGTAAGGAAACTTGTGACCAAATGTTTCATGGGAGGGAAAAACAACAGGAAATGAGCGACCCCACTAACTGAAGAGTTACAGTGGTCTGATGTATAAGTTCAAAAATCTAGACAGCTAAGGCTTAATAATTCCATTTCTCAGCTGTGGATCTCATATGCTAATCCTTTTTGACACTGACTCTTCCAAAAGCAAATATTAAACAATAATGATAGGATAAAACACTGTTTGCTGAAATGTACTTCCTTAAGTACATGCTCATAATTTTTAGTTTCAGCAGTAAAGGTGCTCTGGGACACAGGGAAAGAAGCTGGTACTTTAATTAGTGTTAACTCTCTTTACGTATGTAAGTGCATGTGTTTGCATTGGGGTTCATCTGTAGAGCATTTCTGTGGCTTAGGAGATTTGCAGAAGACAGTTGAAGGAGCACCACCAGGGGAAAATTCTGAAGCATCTCAAATTAAGAGGCAAGCTGTGACTCTCTGTGGGTTTTAAAGGCAAAACTCTAGATAACTAATACATTTAATTAGCATAAAAGCTGAGAAATGCAGCATCCTGGCAATAGGTTTTCCACTCAGCAAGTCTTGTTAAGTGACTGTATTAGTAATTGTTACTGATTATTGACAATACATCTATTATTTTTTATTGGATTTCATCCAAAATAGACCTCTGACACTCATTGAGTAGTCCTGTTGGTCTGATATTTTTAATGAAGATCATATCTTAATTATAGTAGCAGCCTGGGGGAGAAACATAGGAAATATAAAACTGCATTTCCCCACATCATCACCTTTTCTAGAAATACACAGAGAGATCCATATTTATGTCCATGTATTAATTTTTATCTGCAGAGCTCTGAGCAGAGGTTTTCACAGCTGGTAAATAAAGCTCTTTGACCCCTACAAAGACAAAGAAAGATACTCAAAACCACTCAGCCTTCAGTAAATCTCATCCCTCTGACTGGGAATTCACATACAGCCACCAAGCCCCTATTTCCTCTGTTACTGTACCCTTATGTTCACTCACTCTGCTCACTCCTAACTTTGGCTTTTAGGGTCTTACTCTTTCCACAGCAGTTTTCTCTTGCCCATTCCTACCCCACCCTCTGCACTCCCTGGTCTTTTCCTCAGCCATCTAGTCCCCCTCTGGACATCTCTGCCCCACTTGATGCGGGTAGATGATGTCCTTGTTTTGGTACCCTCAAATCCATCTTACCATCAATTTCTCTTTTATTGCTACTGTCTGTCCAAAGAGAAGATGCCAAAAATATCTGCAATCTTAACTCAGCCTGATAGCAGAGTAAAGACAGTATCTGAGTACAGAAAGAGGGCCCACGGTTTTATAATATAACCCTCACATTTATCTTCTAATGTGTCTTTGTCTATATAAAACATAAAAAAGTGACATGTTCACTAAGAAAATCACTGAAATAAAATTTGAGACTATTATGTGATTAGACACAGAATAGTCACTCTGAAAGGCCAAAAAAGAGAGATGCTCCGGTTTTGTATTGTGTTTTTCTTGGGCTAGAAAGGAACTCCTCTGCATTCAGAACACTACAAAAGTTTCACATTTATAACAAAATGAAGAGATAAATGTCTGAATTAAAATGTGTAGCCACTGGATAGAGGCTATTTCTCAATATTATTAGTCAGACTGTAGAGATGATTTTGATCATCACTATAAAGAATGACCCAATTAATCTGAACCCAATTTAATAAATTTTGGTTTATTGAATGTGCACTGGCTACCAAGTGCTGTTCCCACCTTGCAAGGTCCCAGTTTGGCATAGTATTTTAATGTCTTTCACTGACAATATTTCTTCATGTGCAAGAGCACTACAGCTGCTGAATTGCAGGTTTGCCTTGTCTCCTCTGCTGCAGGAAAGCATGATTATCCACACTGCATTATCCCTGGAAATGCCCCTGGGATAAATGTAAGCTGTGTATGCACGTGTTGGGAGAAGCAGAGGCTCATCAGTAGCCCTGTCTGTCATACAACATCAAAGCTTTGAGCTGCTGTGCTTTGTCCTCTCTAAAACCCATCCAGGGGAGTTGGGACAGGATTTTACAGAGAATATAGGAATGTTTGAAAATAACCTTGAGGGAGTGTCCTGAGGAGCATCCAAGGAAGGGTAGAGAGAAGAAATGCAAGGGAAAAAAAATTGAAAAGGCAACTTCAGCATAACAAAACTGATGGCAATTTGTATCTTAATTGCAGCCCCTGCTCACAAGATAATTTATTTTGAAAAAAGAAACTGTCAGATGATCACAATTGCAACTCTCACTCTTCTTTCTCATCTCTCAGTATATCTGTGAAGTTAAAAGTTGTACAAAGGAGACCACATCTCACCTAAAATATTAAAGCTGTACTGAAAGCTTCTGAATGCATTTCCAAGGCATGAAGGAAGCTCAAATTTGCAATATCCACTAGTGAAATATACCATACCATGAAGAGTTCACTCAACACCTGAGATACAGAAGGGTACTGCAGGCATGAAGAAATCAAGTAAAAGTGCACTTTTTTCTTAAGTCTTTTTTATTTTGCCATATATTAGAAAAACTTACATTGTAAGGAAATCTCCAAGGGAATGATAGAATACTTTATGTATGTGTTGCTCATCCAAGCTGAAAAATATGTTGCCACTACTGAAGCAGAAACAGGAGAAAAAAACAATCATCCATATGTTGATCTTGGTTCATACTTTGCTTAGCATGAAATTTACAGTCTTTTTTCATATTCCCTTTTCCATCTACATACTTTAATCAAAGATTTTAAGTTTCTTCACTGACTGCAAACAAAAAAGACTCAAGCACACTGCCTGCAAATATGCCATTTCAATGGAGAGAATATGCCTGCTCAGAGTCATGGTGGTGCAAAATTTCCAAGATACAAAGATATCAGAATGCTAATAACAGTAACACTAAAACTTTGGGAAAAAGGGATTAATGTTGTATCATATATGGTTAGCTCTTGTTCTCTCCTCTCTTAGTTAGGACTTCACAGCATTTGATCATTTGATCTCTCTGAATCAGCCTTTCCTCCACTTTCAGATGCATGGAGGGGTTGGGGTAGGAGGTGGAAGACCAAAAAACCAGGGTAAGCCAGGAAGTGCCATATGAGACAGTGGATACTGTTATGCCTCTGTAGAAAGAGTGCCTAATCATTTTAATTACTTAGTAAAAATTATTTGCATATAGTTATTAATACTCTTGATTATTATATTCAGCATAACAGTATCAACATGCTATTAATATGGTGGTCTTTGCTGGTATAAATCAGTAGGGAGCAGACACTCATATTACAATCACTTGAAGCTTTAAAGCGACACCAACAAATTTTTTAACAGATTTCTGTGAAAGAAAGAGATTTCTGTTAACTGGCCACAAAGAAACTAGCAATATGCTAAAGCAGAAAACTGGCATTAACCAGATCAGATTTGTGGGTGGAGACCTGAGGTAATCTTGAATACAAAGCTCTGCTTTAGCTCTTTCAGCATCTTCTGCTACACTGTCTAAATGTCCAAAAATGATTCATGATCAAAATCTGAATACTGGAGGAGTGGGGGAAGGAAGGAAACAAAGGGAAGGAAACATTTAATTTTATTATCCATCAACAGGATGCTAAATTATGGAGATGAGAGATATGTAGCATTTTAATACATATCATGAGCCCTAAAGTCTGTTTTTCCTAAAAGGGTAAGTTTATGTAAAAGGATTATTAAAGAAAGCTGGAAGGGAAAAGCAGGGACACAGGCAGGTGACAGCAGCTGATTTACATGGGGGTGCAACCAATGCTTGTGTTTGTGGTGTACACAGCACAATACTTGGTTTTCTTAGTGATTGCTTCTCTGTTTAAAAGCAGACACCCACAGAAGTGTAGATATGATCTAGACACAAAGGAGTGTATGACATGAATCCAAAAGAAAGAGTTATTAATTCTTCTAGAAAGAATTTCAAACAATGTTATCTAAATCATAATTTTTTTTCACTGATTTAAAGGTTTCCCAGCATCCTCCCCCACTTCATTGTCATTTAGCTGAAACCAACAACAAAAAAAGAGAGAAATCTCTAAAATCACAATGCCATCACTAGGGCATTGTGGACTTACACATGTCTAGATCATATCTACACTTGCCTGGGTGTCTGATTTTAAACAGAGAAGCAATAAATAAGAAAACCAACTATTGTGCTGTGTACACCACAAACACGCATTTAAAATGGCCTTGATGTTACAATAATGAAAGAGGGAAGATGAAAGAAAGTGACAAGAGGTGACTTCATCTACGCACTTGAAAACTGTAAGGAAACAAGCAATTCCCTGCTGGCTTCAGTGGGGGTGTCTCAGCCATGGGGTATTGAAGGAGTGAGGGTGTGATGCGCATCTTCTTGTGTTTCACCTCAGTGAGGAAGGGAGAAAAGATTGCATCTGTGCCAGTGGCAGGAACTGCAGCATCTGATGGGACATTGTGCACCTCAGAGTGTTCCCTGTGTCTCTTTCCCAATACAGCCTGTTTTACTTTATTAGTAGTTTATATACTCTGTATATGGAATTCTCAGTATATTTCCAAACCAACTTCATTTATTAACAGTATCTTTTCTGGTATATCAAATAAGTTTTTCTGTAGCTAAACAGAAGTATAATTAATTTGTTCCTGTAGGGACAGAACTCTGTTCAGAAGTTGAAAGGCTTGTTCTGTGTGCATTTGTATCTTGTGGTATCTAATTCTTTGTTAAGTGCATGACTGAAATTTAAATAGCCCTTTTGCCTAGAATTTGTGAATCACTTTCTTTTTTCATCTTGGCTGGCTCATAAACATTCAGCAGGTGTTCACGGCTTTATGGTTTTCATGGTGCTTCTTTTTTGACTGTTTTTGATGTTTTCTGATTTACTTCTTACGTAGCTCATTGCTCAGTTCCTGTAATTCTTCTTCAGAATAATGTGGGCTAGCACTTGTTTAAAGAACATAATACAATGCCATGAAAGAGACATGGGAACATGAACTAAGACAATTCAATGGACGAACCTCTTGATCTGGTATGATCTTTGATACTGCTCATGAATAGTAGTCATATTATGGTTGTTTTTTCCCTAGTTCATCTGCTTCAGACCCTACTACATTTTTTCTTCATCTACACACACTCACCAGAAAGAAAAAGACTATTAGTATGAGCAGAAATCCGTAAGGAACAGTTTTATTTTGTATGTCCAGCTAAATCTCAGGTTGGCACTATTCTGCCTGTGACACCTGTGAAAAACTAGGGGCAAATTTTCCATTTCCAAGTAATTTTCAAAACTATTTACTGGGTACATACTTAATGGAAAATGTTAGGAAGGGCACCCTTTTAAGCAGAGTTTGCTCTTTTGCTGTATGTTGTCACAAGTGAGACAGGGAAGGCCCATTTTAAAGAAGTGTCTAATCATTTAGATGTAGTATCTTATTTCACCAGACTGCTGAACAACTTGGAAGACTCAATGATAATGAACAAACAGGTCCCATTCTGAACACAGTTTCTTGTCTAGCTGGTATCAGCCAGACAGCTATATCCTGCAGTGGATCATCTGGCAGGGGAAAATGGAATGCTCAATTTGCCACCATTTTCCATTAGCTTTGGCCCACCCTGCACTGCTATCGAGTTACTTGGAACTGGAATAACTCCTGGTGCTATTCTCCATTGGAGGCAGAACTTGGAGGAATGGAAAACAGACTGGTGATCACAGCAGCCACAAAGCACAGACGTGCCAACCCAGGCTGATTCCAGTCATACTGTGCTCAAAAAATATTTTTAGGTACACTTACATATATGTACACATACACACATGAATAGTTTTGCATTAAATAAACCCCACTAAAATAAAAGTGTCTGGGGCACTCTGATCAAACAGCTCATCCAGTATTCTAAAATTGTGCTGGAAGGTTACTGCAATTTCCATTCCAGACATCTGCCACATCCAGCCTTCTCTCTAAGCAGATGAAAACCAACGGAGCCAGACGATGATGAAAAGTTGTGAGGGCAATGCAGTTAACACTTGCCCCTTAGAAAGAGAAAATGTGATTTTTTTTCAGCATGAGCATGTTGCCAGGGCAGCAGCCACAGCATTGCAGGGCCAGCACTGCCCTGAGCCAAGGCTGTAGATGCAAGAGCATCCTGGAAGAGACAACACTGGAGGCACTACTGGAAGAACTCCCTGAATGGAAACAGGCAGCCTACTTTGGTGAGGAGGCAGGTGGTTTTATTGAAATGTATGAACAGCAACATTTGTGAAAGGAGGAGGTTGAGTTACTCATGGATGAAGTAAGTTTATTCAGCCTCTGATGAGAAAAATTTTGTCCAATACATTATTCACTGGCATTATACAACCAGTTCTGGAAGGAATGTGTTTAGTCATACCATCATGAAATGGCAGAATTCCGGATTTGATCCAAGATTTGAGAATGTTTAAGATGATGTATATTGTAAGAAGATTTTCTGTGTGTACTGGGATCCAAGGGTCTATAAGGAATACCACCCATACAGCTTTAAAATAATTATTTTTTCATGTGAGAAATGTGGATAAAATGTAATTACAGCAGGGCTGTGAGAAAATAAGGGTTTTCAGTGTAACTCTAACCTGTGATCAACAATCTCAATATTAAATTAGATGTTGTATAAGTTAAGTGAAAATTTTACTCAGAATAGTCTTCAAACAATAGCTTGAAACTTAGGTATTTTCTTCTTAAAGTTTTTATAATTCTGGGTGAACCATGCAAATGCAAACATTTACAATAGAGCTGTGAGACACAGAGGAGCATTTATTATTGTGCCATAATAAATAAATCCACTATTGCAGAATTATGCATGACAAATATGGATTTTATACACATGGATGTGATTAATAAAAATTGCAAGTTTCATAAATACACCAGAACAGTAGAGGGTTTTACTCTATTTATGGCTAAATTTGTCCCTGCAGTAACAATAGTCCTATTGCTGAAATGATTGCCACATTCAAAGTACACACCACTAACCACATCAACAAACACAGAGGCATTGCAAGGCATCTCCAAGGGGATCTGGCATAGTACTGATCTCTACACTTCTGCATCCATTCATATGTGCCTGGGAACTCCTGTCTGCTACAGTACCATTTCCTTTTGTAGCAAACTCCTGAGGCCACAGGCTAACCTAGAAAAACCCATTCTGTCATGTTGGATGCAATAGTAATGGAAACCTCAACACATTTCATACACAACTATATATTAGGAGTTAAACTCCTGATTCACACCCCATATATTCAGTTCTTTATGACACTGCAGTTTGAAAATCCACCAAGCCAGTCTGATAAATTGTTCAACTATTCTTTTTTTGTAGCCAAGACAACATCTAGTAGTGGGCTCTCTCAATGACTCTCTGACTTACTAACAGTTTTTTTCCTTTTTGCTGCCAACACATTCATTTTAAAATGAAAGATCTAATACAGTTTTGTAGGTCAGCATGTGAATGCTGACTGGAAGCACTTGTAACAATGATATTGCTGAGGCCTGTGGCCACAAAGTATAAACACCAAGCAGATCACTGATTTCACCTCCAAACAAGATGGTGTGTTTGCAACGATAAAGGAATGACTAGATGTGTCCTCACTCTGCCTCACTGCTGGCTCTGCTCCTGAACTAATTTAAGTCAGCGCTGCACTCTTGATGCCAGAGATGCTACAGAGATTTAAGGCAGCTGAAGACCCATCCCACAGACTGCTGTTACAGGTGGTGGTGAGAGAGAAGACAGAATGTTCTGGGACTCACCTGGCTAAACAACATGTTCACTGGTGTGTGGATCATTTGTGATTTTGTGCTAACTGGTGAGAAGACAAGAGGCAAAAGACTCCTCGTGCCACAGTTGGGTAATTTGGGCAGTGAGCAGTGAGGTGGGACAGACACACTCAGACCTCAGGACTGCCAGCTTCAAAATAAACATCTCTTCCATAACACAACAGAATCCTGAACCAGATCCCTAGACAACAATCCTAGCTAAGCAGTCAGTACCACTCACTGCAGGCTGAGAGAATGCTATTTTGTCTCATCTCTTTCTGTCAGCACTTTTGGTGCAGGGTGAAAGCAAAATCCAAACCACAGAACCTGCCCCCAAATCAAGCCAACAACCAGCTCTGGATGGCCATGCTTTTTCCACCTCAGTGCAAATCAGCAAGTGTTGAACCACTATGACTCAAAAAAAAAAAAAAGTCAAGTGTTTACTTCTTATGATTAAGTAATACAAAAGAGATCAAAGTGTCAAGCCCAGTTTCATAGTGGGACCATGACAAGGCAGACACTGTCACAAAAAACTATGAACCATAATGATTTCAATCCAGTCCTTCATTCTTTCCAGACATCCATCACCTTTTTCAGGCTTTTCTGTGATACATTTTTAAGCAACAGACTTCTGGCAAAATACAAGTTTTGATTGCAAACTGGATTGTCTCATGAATATTTTGCCAGCCTATTTGCATAAAAGATCTCATCAATTTGTTTTTCACCAGGAACATTCCTTAAGGCATTAGAAATAAAGGTCAGCTGTAATTCTGAGCTCCACTTTTAAAATACTCACTGAGAAAAGAAAATTTATGCAAAATACATGGAAATGTACTAAATGTAGTAACATTTAGTAAGTGTACTAAAGAATTTTCTTGCAATATTTGCAGGTTTTCTTATATTTGAAGTTTTAATTGCAAGCAAAACAAGCGTTGCAATGTTTAAGGATATTTTGTCTAGCACAGTTTCAGTAGCACAAAATACCCACCTACCATTGCATCTCTGCTCAGATAGATTTCATGCTGACCATTCCTCCTCTGAAAGTCAGACTATACTTTTTATTGTATCTTTATTGCAAAATCATGAGACAGCTCTGGGAAGCGGATGAAAACTCTCCATTAATGTATTTAAAGGAAATTTGTTTATACTGGTCTTTGGGTGATCTATGGCACAACTTAGTTTAGTTTGGTCTCTGAAAATCACATCCAGATTTTGTATACACAAAACTGTAATTCTGCATTCATCCCACTCTAAATCAGAAAAGATAACCCTGAATTTAGCCTAAGAAAGAGTAAAATAAAGGTTCAAGCCCGTAATTTTATAATTTCATGGTTGCTGTGCTAAAATAAAAATGGAAGTTGTCCCTGCTGCTTCAGTTAAATGCCAAAATGTTTAAGGAAAACAGACCCTGATTCCTGACACCTTTTTCGAAATGAATACTATCTTTGCTTCTGTATGGCAGAAAACCTAACAGATTGCTGTAAAATAAAAAGTGCAAAAAAGATGCAGCCTCTACCACTGTTCCAATTGATTTGTACTATCTTTCCTACTTCCCCACCTCTCTTCCTCCTGACCTTCATGAAGATGCTGCAAGTAAAAAAACTATTCTCAGCTTTAGGTTCTATAACCATTTCCTGATGTTGTGGGAAGTTCTTGTACTGGATTACAACATTTTTGTGTTCAGTAACATTGGGGCACTGGAGAAATAAAAATAAATTAAAAGCAATCAGGATGCTGTTATGGGTTGTCTTTAGTATTTGAAGACCATAGCAAAAAATGTACATCATAGTATGAGATCAGAAGGAGGAAAGGGCAGTATGAGAAGGATACAAGGCTGCTAAATGGGTCTGGACAGAAACAAAGCACTTAAAAAGAAAACCTTTCAGAGCCAAGTTCCACCCTTGAATAGCAATGGGAACTTTTCAGAGGTTCTGAATAAACAGAACTATAAAATCAGATATATGATAAAATTCCTCTGCTCTGCCAAAAGCAAGCAACCCATTCCTCAAATGAAATTCACTCACCTGTGAATGATGTGGTATCTCTGCAAATAATCCAAGGAAAGTGCCAGCTCACAAATGTACAGTTTCACAGTGCCTTCATTGAAGTGGACGTTCTGCTGCAAGTGGTAACGCAGGTCACCTCCGAGTAAGAGATCAACCACCATGAACATGTCTTCTTCGTCTTGAAAGGAATACCTGAAAAAAAGGGTTACAGCTGAGATCCCAGGGTGGATGATGTAGTCACAGCCATGCCTTGGGATGGCTGTAATTAAGGAGATCCTGGTCAGTCCCTGATTTGCTCAAAAGGCATGCACAGAAAGGTGTTCTCACTGCTGAGTCCTGCAAACAGGCTTCGAATGTGGTGGGACTTTGGATATTTAAGCATTGTGCTTTGACCCCAGTGACAACTAAGTACCATGCAGACACTCTCTCACTCCTCTTTCCCCCAGTGAGCTGGGGAGGAGAACCAGAAAAAAAGTAAAAACTTGTGTGTTGAGACAAAACCAGTTTAGTAATTGAAAAAAAGAAAGTGTAATAATAGCACTAATGACAAAACCAGTAATAATTAAAATGAAAAGGAGAGAAAGAAAACCCGAGAAGAACAAGTGAATGATGTCAAGCCTGTCCCCCAGTACCAATCAGTCCTTCCCATCCAAATCCCCCAGTTTATATGAGCATGAAACTTTATGGTGTGGAATATTCCTTTGGACAGTTTGGATCAGCTGTCCCAGCTGCATGCCCTCCCAGCTCCTTGTGCAGCTCCTCACTGGCAGAGCATGAGCCACTGAAAATTCTTTGACTTAGGGTGAGCACTACTGACCAACAGCCAAAACATCAGTGTTGTCAACATTATTCTCACCCTGAATTCAAAACACAGCACTGTTCTAATAAGAAGACTAATTTTTTCCCAGCTGAAACCAGAACATGAAGGCAAGAAGAGCTTGAGCTACTGCCATACTACTGTCTTATTTTAAACATGAATTACCATCTGAATGTTGATAAAACAGAATTTAAAATACCTTTAAGATTTTTACATTCTTAAATAACCATATACTCATTCAGGTGACAAAATAGCTTACAAAGTAGTACCATTAAAATGGAAGGCCTTGAAACACACTTGGTATTTACACACATACCACTCTACTTCAGTGCTTATGGAAAGTATTCTGGCAGCATTGAGAGCTGCTGTGTCAGGGGTATTTTCCTGATTCAATAAATATACACAATGTTCTATTAGTTGAGTACTTTTTACAGCTTGCAGCATAGGTCCAAATTCAATAAGGACTAAAACTGCAATTTTACTGCCTAACAACACATTTATTTCTTTTCAGTCAGCAACCTGTATCTTATAAAATGACAGAGTATTCACGGTTGCTGGCGGAATTCTTCTGGACCCTTTCCCAGAACTGCCTCCTGAACACTCTGAGGACCAAATTTTGATGTGATTTAAATCCTGTAAATCCAAAGGTGTAGCCAGTCAATGTACAGTATATATATACATATATAGTGTTTGGGCAAGCAGGAATTTCCATGTGTTTCTACTTACCTTGGCTATGCTGCCATTGCCCTGGTTTCTTGTGGGCTGAGTGAACCGACAAACTCTCTGGATTTTGTTTTTAAGTGCAACTGTATAAGATACAGTTTTCCCAAATGAGGAATGGTAAATGCCTTATTTCTGATGCAAGATCACTCTTTTCTTAGAAATTGTTTTAGAATTAATTTTGATGTGAAGTTACATTATCTTATACCAGATATACATGGACTACTGAGAGGTGATCCACAATGGAGGTGCCTCTTCCAGCACCTTTCCTCCCATGAGCTGTGTAATATATGTTGGCTACAGATGTGATTAAGTTCTCCTGAACTGTAAAATTTATGTCAAGAAAATAAAAAAGAGAGGGCTTCCAGAAAATCTGTACACACCCTCCCTCCAGAGGCAGAAAAGTCTATATTAGATTATTTTAATTGACAGTTATGTACAGTTTCACTTTCATTCCCAGGTTTGCACTTACTGAAATGAGGCACTGCTTAGGGGTTGTCACAGATGGCTCATTTTGAATTTAATGATTGCTATTCTTTCTGAACACAGTTCTGAGAAGTGACTTTCTCTCATACTCTGCACTTCTGTTGCATTTCTGTGTGACTGCCAAATGCCAGGAGGGGAAAGTCATTTTATTTGCATAAAGCTTACTCCTCAATAAGTCAAATCTCTGAAGCAAAATGGTAAAGTTGGTGGCACATGGTGTCTGCTCACCTCTAGAGAGGCAGAATTTTGTAACACGCATACATGGCTTAAAAAACCAGAAGGCTTCAAATATATTCAAATTTCTCCAAGTATTGTGCATTACTGAGCCTGGAGCAAATGCAGAAGCAAAGCTTAAATGTGTAGCTACATTTAGGATTTTTTTTTCCTTTTCTGACACTTGTTATTTTAAGTGAAGAAATTATAGCGTTGAGCAGAGGTAAATTCATCATCATAGAATGGCTTTGGTTGGAAGGGGGTCTTAAAAATCATCTATTTCCAACCCCCCTGCCATGTATAGGGACACCTTGGACTAGATCAAGTTGCTCTAAGCCCCATCCAGCCTGGGCTTGAGCACTTCCAAAGACAGGGCAGCCACAGTTGCTCTGGGAAACCTGTTCCAGTGCCTCGCCATCATCTGAAAAATGTTAATTTTTCTCTTCAGTTATCACTTGAGTAAGGTATAGATTTTGTTTCTTGATTTTTTATATTATTTTAAAAATTTTTGAAAAAAAATGCAGATTAAAAACTTTACTTAAATGATAAGTGAAATTGTGTCTTGTCTGGGACTAAAGAGCACTCTTGGTGCTTAAAGTAATTTGATGACATGTCAGTAGAAATGGTACTGATGCACCTCTAGTATTGAAATATAAATGTCCTTAGTAAGTTTTTTGAGCAGAGTATGAAAGCAGGGTAAACAGGGACTGCTTGAACTTGCTTTTAAATCCAATGATTATTCCTTTTTTTTTTTTTTTGAAAACTCTTGAGTATGTTTCAAGGTGAATATTCAGTCTAGAGAAAAGACCCATGAGAACCAGAAATAAATGTAAAATCTTGTTCACCTCGAGATATACACTAACACTTGGTGGAACATGATTTTCATTCCAAACATGTCTTTAGGCTGATGTACTCTGGTTTTGTCTGCTTGTGAGTGGGGAATGGTGGTCCTTGTCACCTGCCAGGCAAGCTTTTGTGCATCTGTAATTGTTAATGAGTTAAAAGAGAGATCAAACAAAGCTTTCCTACAGGGCCCAACCAACCTCCACCGACTCACTGCCTTGGGACTCTCAGGGCCTCAGGCATCTCTGGGAATCCAGGCTGGGATGACAACAGATGGGTTTTGTCCAGGGGCTGTCAGATTTGCTAGTGAACCAATCTCCTGCTACATTGCCTTTCCTCTCAGGTAAACACATGAAAGACAGAGCTACAAGGCTTCCAGAAGTGATTGTACCTCTAGAAAAAAATATTTAAACCCAAACACAAAAACCAAACCAAAAACCCAAATAAACAAAACACTAAACAAAACAAAAAATACCCCCAACAACACCAAAACTAAACTGGGAGACAGTCAGAAGTACAGCTAATGTTTGCACTAGGCAGCCTTCCCTTCAGGACAGGACACTTCTCAGATTTGTCTGGGCCACCTTGGCTAGATCATGATTTGCTAAGAAAGGTTGGAGCAGATGATCCTTGAGATCCTTCTACCCTTTTATTCTATGATTCTGTGATCTTTCATGACCTGTGGAAGGAGCAGGGGTCAGTTTTATTTAGGTGTTGAAGGCAGAATGTTGCACACCAAGACACAGTGTTTGTGGAGCTCCGTATATCCTCTCTGATGCTCTGCTCTTGCACTCAGACCCAGAGTCATTTTTTTTCTTTTGTACTGATAAGTGTCTCCAGTAACTCTGCTAACCCTGCCAAAGTGTTGTGTATACTGGTTTGGTTAAGACATAAGCTGTATGGGCTTGGTTTGAAGGAACATGTGCAATGACATGTTCAGTCTATCAGCAGATTTCTCCACCCCTTCTAAATTCTATCACACCTGACACACATCACACTAATCTTAAACCTGTTCTCATGGATGATGGTGTCTTCCCAGGACAGTTGACCCAGCTGGATCAAACCTTCATGGGTGGCATTTCTCTGTCAGGAGTGTGATTAAGACCACTACAAGACATTTTCTGGAGGGTAAAAAAAATTTCATCCCAATGAAACCATGTGTCTTTGACCTAGAGGACAGCTTGGGCACGGCAAACAGGAGAAAGTCCCTGGAGCTGACAGGCACTCCACTAAGCAGATCTTGCAGCTACCAATTTCTAAGGTACTGAATGCAGAGCAGGAGTTTCTCCAGGTCCTGCTGTGCAGCTGAGTAACAAATGTTTTCCTCCTACCTGACTTTAGGGACTAACAGGACTTTGTGTACCAGCTTAGACAAGTTTGGTTTGTCATGGTCACAAGCAATCTAGTCCTCTCCAATCTATGCCTCTCTCCCTCACAAAAATCCAGTATTCTGTCTTTACATAAGAAATGAAATATTATCTTTATCTTTTTTTCTATTTCAGTATTTTAAGAAATATGAGCTTTTGATATATTGGTCTAAGAATTGAAATAGACAAATGAAATATTTGCCATGGGAGAAAGGAATCTTTGAAAATGTTGCTGCTGGTTGGGGAGGGGCTGATGGCAAATCAGACTGGTGGAGATTAGTTTTTGAGCAAACACTGTAATTTTACATTTGTAAGCTTCTTATCTACTCAAAGGTAAATGACATAGAAAAGGGTTGATTGGTTTTTGAAATAAACTCAGGGGTTGTTTGGGATTTTTATGTTAACCAGGTAGCTGAAAAATACTTTTTGAATCAATATTAACATTGTGACTTGTGTTGAATATTAATCAATTGATATTGAAACCAATAATACATTATTAGTTACCCTAAAGACAAAATTTTAATCCTCCTTGAAATGAAAAAGTAAATGACTTGAAGTAATAGTTCTTGTTTGTTTCCTAAACAGTGTCATTCTCCAGTTATAGGATAACTGTTCTAAACACAGACCCAGCTTCTGCTTTCACTTGGTTGAAGAAAAGTTTTAATGCATTATAATAATTTTTCTCCAAATTAAGCTAAAATAATAAATCCCATAAAAAACAGGGAATTGAATTTTCAAATATCTTCGGACTGGAAGATAAACTATTATTGAACATAGTCCTAGATGGAAAGACATTTAAACAAAGTATTTTTGGAATAAATTATATCTGTTTCCACATTTATATCTGTATATTTGTTTTAGTAATATCTAATTTTTGTGTTTATATCATATTTTTATTTATTATTTGTAACCCTATCTTCATAAAAGCAGTTACAGATGAATTATTAAGATAATTTCCCCCCCTTTCATTCCTTCTTTTTAGTTAACCAGGGTAATTTTTCATTGAAATCCTTCCAGTGGAGGCATCCAGTATTCATATATCTTGTTTCATATGAATTACCTGAGAAAAAGGACATAATGATGGATATTTTATATATGACTTAAATTCAAGACAGAAACACATTAGAAAATTTTCATTATTAAGACCAAACCTAACTTCATAATCTTAGGATAATCAGTTAAAGCAAGATATGCACAGTTCATACATTCAGATAACACTTCTGCTTTCCACTGAATACGACATGATTGATCCTTGGTGTCTCCTAACTACAAAATTAAAGAATCCTTTTTCAGTTTTCCCCTGGCAACATTAAAGGGACATGGCAACTTTTTCAATGACATAAACCCCCAACCAATAACTGTAGATTTTCCCAGTGTAGATGTAGATGCCATTTCTTGATATGGTTACCTTGCTCTTTTTCTTACCAGTCCAGTTTGTGTAACTATGTTATAGAATACTCCTCACCCTCTGTAAAGCAGCAACAGGTTTCCCCAAGACTTGCTGCATTGAAAAAGAACAGGTCACTTAAAGGCTTGAATAATTTGACATTTACCAAAGAACAGTTAGAGAAGAAAAATAACAGTCCAGAGCACTCTCGTATGGGTATGGTGGAATAAAATATAGGCATAATATAAGCTGGTATAAATACAGGTTATAATACAGGTGCCAAAAATAGCAACTTTGACCAGTCAAACATCAAATAATTACAAATTTCCCCGTGTTGAGAAGGTGTGCTGAAAACTGTTACACCCACTGTGACTGCAAATAGCAAATACTTACCTTTGAATTATGTTTTTCATAAAACCTAGCGTCCAAGCCAATCAAAATAAAGTTTTTGTTTAAGTTTGTGTGTTCTTCCAGCCAAGGACAAGACTTAAGAGACAAAGCCTCAAGATTTATTAACTTTGTAAATACAAATATGCAAGTATTTTGAAGGAATGTTGGAAATGTTCCTTTGTAATGTCGGTTTTGTTTACATTTCTATAGATTTCTTTGTTATTTTGGAAAATGGATGAACATTAGTTTTGGAATTTGAGATTTGTGCTTGCAAAGTCTTTAATAGAAATCTATTGTTGGAAAGAAAAGGAAATATGCCTATTTCCAAACTGAGAAAGACAAGAGCCATTTCTATAAATGTTGTTAAGAACAAAGGACAATTACTTCCTTTATTCTTCCTACATTTCTTTATAAAGATGTGAAAATATCTTCCAATATTCTCTAAGAAAACTTTTGAGAACAAGGAATTTTTTCTATAAGGAATTAGATTGTTCATGCTTATACCTTCTCAAATTCTATTTCGTGCTGAAGTGACCAAATAAAACTGGTAAGAAAAATACCTGAATAAAAAATATCCTGAAATTAAGTTGAAAAATGACTAGAATTTTTTTCAACGGAAAGAGTAAGAGACATATCACAGACTTATTAGCACAGACTTATTAAATAGCTAATGTTTACCATTAGCTCCTACACAGGCAAGGATTATTAATTAGAGACAATTTAGTGTTCATCCACACATGGAAGAAAATTTTCTCCTTCCAGGAGCTTGAGAAGTCCACAAATCCTCTTTGATCTGAGAAAGAACAGTTCATCATCTGGATGTGACCCAGCCATGTGCACTCACAGCCCAGAAAGACAAATTTGTCCTGGGCAGCATCCAGAGCAGTGGGAGCAGCAGGTGAGGGGGGGACTCTGCCCCTCTGCTCTGCTCTGCTGAGACCCCACCTCCAGAGCTGCATCAGCTCTGGGGCCCCAGCACAGGAAGGACAGGGACCTGCTGGAGCCAGTGCAGAGGAGACCACCAAGATGATCAGAGGGATGGAGCCCCTCTTCCGTGAGGAAATGCTGAGAGAATTGGGATTGTTCAGCCTGGAAAAGAGAAGGCTTTGGGGTGACCAACTGAGGCCTTCCAACACCTTAAGGGTGCCTACAAGAAGGAAAGCATGTAGGGACAGGACTTGGGGAATGGCTTTAAACTGAGGACAAGTTTAGATCAGGAAGAAATTCTTTACTGTGAGGGTGCTGAGGCTCTGGAACAGGTTTCCCAGAAAAGTTGTGGGTGCCCCTACCTGGAAAGTGTTCAAGGCCAGGTCTAGTGAGGCTCTGAGCAACCTGCTCTAGTGAAAGGCATCCCTGTCCAGGGGAGTTGGAACTAGATGAACGTTGAGGTAGGTCCTTGAAACCCAGGCCACTCTCATTTTATGACCATTCCCATATGCACTGTCAGCATTTGTCTCAGTTGAGATACACAAGTTACACAGCCATGCCATGGGCAGGCAGCGAGTGGTAATGAAATAAACATGAAAAAGCAAAACGCATAATAACTGTTGCTTGCTCTTTTACTATGCACTTTGCTTTCAGCTGATGAAATAAACCTTATTACTATATTTTTTGCACATGCAAACTACAGTTATTGATCAACACTGTTTTGAACTGTTTAAGTTTTTTGTGAGTCCTGATCATTTGAAATGGTTTGTTTTAGAGCACATTTTCTTTCACTCCTTCTCCTGGTTCTAATCAACCAATGTTTCGCTCCACCGAAAAGAGGCTTCTTTCTTTTTGCCTCTGATTTTGCTAGGGGAGTAAGAGGTTGTTTGAGATGTGGGTTATGGTAATAACTGCAGATTGTGAAAAAAGGCAGGTTTAGATTTGATGTTAGGAAGAAATTCTTTACTCAGAGGCACTGGAACAGGTTGCCCTGAGGAGCTGAGGGTGACCCATTCATGGAAGTGTCCAAGGACAGGTTGGATGGGGCTTTGAGCAGCCTGGTCTAGTGGAAGTAGATGATCATTAAGGTCCCTCCCAACCCTAACCATTCTATGAAAATATGGTATTTTGTTTGTCTTTCATCATGGTGATATGGTAGAGAAACCATGAGAGAAGCCACGTGATTAAATGTAGGTGATCATCTACTAAACAAGAAAGAGATCTTACTGTTTTCTGTTCCTTTTAGGCTGGGACTAAAGAGTTTAGATCCAGGGTTTGCATATGACCCATAGTTATGTGAGATCTTTTATACTGTGATTAAGTAGTGTTCACTGAATGGTAAAATTCACAGACAGAATAATTTTGGATGGAAAAGCTCTTCAGATGTCAGCAATTCCAAATTCCAATCTCCTCAAAGCAGGGCTAATTTCAAACTAGGTTAGGTTTCCTGGGGCCTTATCCAGGGCAGTTTTGAAAATCTCCAAGGATGAGAATTCCACAGCCTCTCAGGGAAGCATGTTCCAGCCACCCATTTAGTCTTGAGGAGACATTTTGCTTATATCCAGTTAGGATTTCTCTTGCTGACCTATGTCACTCATGTCACTCATCCTTTCAGTGTACATGAGTTTTTCTCCATCTGTAGGTATTGCCATCTTCATATCATCACCACCACACTTTTGGGTAATGGCTGTAATTAGTTCCTTCCCTCAGGTCAGCAGTGTCATGTCCCTGCTCTGCTCCCTAACCCAGGAACAATGTTGCTTCCTCAGATCTTGTAGAAAAGAGCTGGATGAACTTATTCCAAGGAAGACTGCTGCAGTAAGAAAATTTTGAGACAATAAGTGACATTAGTTGAAACTTTCATTAACACTTGTTTAAGGCCTAGAAAATTTCAGACAAATAGGATGAATTTTTGGTACATTATGAACAATCAAATGGAGGAAAAAAGCCACACTGCTATCAATTACTGTGACTCTGGAAACATTTTTATTCCCACATATTAAGAGCTCTGTTTTTGCAAATGGCTAGTCTCTAAAAGTGTTTTCTCATAATTTGTTTTTCAGGACAAAATTAATTACTTTTCTGGCTCATTTGCTCATATACTTGTAGACTTAATGGCACAGTCTCATGATAAAGTCTGTGTTTTCTCAAATATTATTAGAACAATGATAAAGTAAGACTTGCAAATGAATGCAAAATAGGCTCATTTCTCAGTCTATTTGTTTAGGATTTTTAGCAGACTTGGATGCAATATCCTCAAAGCTCATTTTAATTGTTCTGCCATCATGAAAAGCATGGCAGCTTTCACCAGCCTCACTCAGTTTTACTCTCTGAAACCAAAGTCAGCTTCACTCTTCATCAATTATTTTCCAAGTGTTTTATCTTTCATATATCTTTTGTTGAGTGGAATAAAGAAAAGTCTCCAGTATCTTCTGTTCTACTTATAGTCTTTAAAATAGGTACATTACAATTACACATGAGAACTCTATTCTGGTTGAGTGAATTAAAACATATAGAGAAGGCACTTGGGATTTGTTGATACTCTCATCTGAATGCAGGCTCTAAAATCCATTCAGCTGTGTTGGAGATGTGCTGTGACTTGGCAAATGTTCACCAAGTTCTTCATTATCACTTTCTGTTATTATCACTGCCAATTTATAGCACTTCATATGCACGTGGCACTACAGCAGCAGCAATTATGTGTACAGTGCCAACCAGTCTCTCTTGTCCCCAGCTTGTCTCAAGCACTTCCAATTAAAGCAGGCAACAGACAGCTTGTGTGACAAATCCAGGGAAGCTACTCACACAAACAAGGGCCTCACCACCAGAAATACAGAAAACTGCTCACCTAGGAAAATAGGTACTTGAGAAATTTTGGGGTAAGGAAAAAGCTCATGGGGAATAATGGGCTGAAAACTTGGACCCCATTTGAGATGCATGTCAAGATCTCAGTCTGTAATTAGCAAAGCTTGATATAGTAATTAATGATGGTATAACAGAATCCTTTAGACTGAAAAGGACATGCAAGATCAAGTCCCACCATTAACCCAGGACTACCAAGTCTACCACTAAACCATGTCCTAGAGAGCCACATCTACATGCCTATTAAACACCTCCAGGGATGGTTACTCTACCACTTCCTGGGGCTGTGTGCTCCAATGCTTGACATGGTCCATCCTAATGAATAGAAAATCAAGGATAAAAAGAAGGAAGCCAGCATGGATGAGCAAGGACATCCTAACTGAACTCAGAGAGTAAAAACAAGTGTACAACAGGTGGAAGTAGGTGGGTGATCCAGGAGGAACACAGAGTTGTTGTCTGATATTGCAGTGATAGGGTTAGGAAAGCCAAGGCTGACCTGGAGTACTGCATCCCATTTTTGGCTCCCCAGTCCATGGAGAGTCAAGTGCAGGGCCACAAAGATGAATAAAGGACTGGAGCATTTTTCATATGAGTAAAAGCTGGGAGAGCTGAGACTGTTCACCCTGGAGAAGAGAAGGTTTAGGTGTGTGTACAAATACCTGATGAGCAGAAATGAAGAATGAGACAGACTCTTCTTTGTGGTGCTCTGGGACAGGACAAGAGGTATTGAGCACAAATTAAAACACATGAATCCCATGTGAACACAAGGAAATTCTTCTTCTCTGAGGATTGTCAAACATTGGTTTGACAGGTTGCTCAGAGAGGCTGTGGAGCCTTCCTTTGAGGAGATACTAAAATCCCAACTGGGCAATCTGTCTTAGGTGACTCTGCTTGAGCTGAGGGTTTGCATCAAGTGAACTCAAGATGTCACTTCCAAACTAAACAATTCTGTGACTCTGCAACTTTTTCATTACAACAGCTAACTAGCTATCCAAACTACATACAATAAAAGGAGTGTTGAGGAACAGAATTTTAGCAAAGGTTTGTCTCATTGAGAATTTCCTCTGTTTCTCTTCCCTCTTTCTCACAACCTCATTATTTGAGGTTCACAGCTCTTCATTTAGTGGAAGGTTTTAAAAATTAGTTACCAATGCTAATAGCTAACTACTAAACAAGGATTTCAGTCTGATCAAATAACCCAAAGTTTTAGAGCACAGAGCAATAAAATTGTGCTGCGACAACAGAAGCTAATGAAAGAAAACTGATACAGACCTGGACTTATGCTTTCTTGAAACCCAAAGTTCAGCAATCAAACTTCTCATAGATTACAATGAATGATTCCAAACTCTTTCTATTTTTAGCTTTAAACACTGTCATATCTTAGAGACAATTTTGTGTCTTTTTTTCAGTTTTATGAAGCAAAGAAACATCAAAATTGCAGCACTTATCATTAAGCTTCAATCATAACAAATTTAATCTTCAGTACGTGATTCATTGAATGAACAACAGAGCACATACTGGGGTTAAGAACAGGGGTTTTTTTTTGCTGTGTATAACCTTAGACACTACACTGATTGCGTATGCGTATCTCTGTGTGCTTGGCACCCTGCATGGGTTGAGAGGCTTAAAATAGAGCTTTTCCTTTTCATTTATTTAGCCATGAATGAGATTTTCCTCTGAGCTACACAAACCCCTTCATTTTCCTGGTATGAAACCTAGAAAAGTCAGATCAATCTTTCCTTGCATGCACACACCTTCTGTAGTTAGTTTACTCACTAGAATTGGACAGATTTCCTATCATCCCTTTCCCTCTTCCTGACTTCACTGTAAATGAAAATTTCTCACTGCTACTGACATAAAAGGTTCATCTTATTTTGATTTTGTTAGAAATATACAAACACTCTTCAACCAGCTTCCAGAGAATCTCCTCCACTCCAGTATAATCCTGGTGAATAAAGACAGCTACTCAAAAGGTTTCAATCAAGCAGCTTCTCTTATTTTCTGTCAATAAAATAGTTAATTTAAAACTATGTTAATTAAAAATTCAAAAGTATGATGCTTTCAATCACATGTAGATGCTTACTAACATTTTCAGACATTCCTCTTAGTATGATGTACCTTATTTCTTAATTGTGGGCATTTCTAAAATGTTAAAATAAATTAAACAAGATGGACCAAAACACATCTCACTCTCTCAAATCTTTACTAGCTCTTTTCAGACTTACCCTCTTAATTGGCATGCAAGTTATTCTGCAAGCTCTCCAAACCCAAAAGATGAAGCAAAAATCTGAATAGTAATGTGAAGGATGTAGTGCAAAACAAATTAGGCTTATTGTTTCTCTGTCATTTTAAATGAGGACCGAAAGCTGTTTTCAGTTTCAATTTAAAGATAATTTCTTTCGTACAAAAATTTCCTTACAAAATTCAATTTCCATGCAAAAAAACAATTCTTATGGAAGGAAGGTAAGATAACAGTGTGATTTAAGTGGTTCTTTAAGCAGCATGAGCATACATGAAGTAACATTTTTTTTTTACTGCTTTTTCTCATCCATACACCATATCTAGGAGAAACCTTAAAAATCCAAATGGGCAGATGCTCAACAACTTACTAGAATTGAGTTTCTTAGACCCAATTTTGTCCAGACTACCTCTGGGTACATGATTAATGTACTTTGGTTTAGAAAAGTAATTTCTCTATGGTCACAGTGCAGTAAGCAGGACACTTATAGTCCTGCTCACAGCTGTGGTAACTACCGTCTGGAATTTCTCTCCTTTTCCCACTGATTACAGAGGCAGACCAAGATGATGAGGCTGATGTCTGAAGTGAGCTGGGAAGAATTCAAGTTCTCTAGAGTTTGTCTTTTCTATTTTGGGAAGTCCCTAATATGGTCAGCACATCACATTCACATGTACATTTTGACTGGTACAGAAGGATTGATAATTATGACTGTCAGAGAATGTTTTTTGTTTGATCAGCAGAGAAAAATAGAAGACAGATTTTCTGACTTATGCTGGTCTTACAAAGCCTGAGTTCCTTCCTGTGGTGCATATCTTGCTTCTGATCACTTAATTGATCTTACATTTAACTCCAGGAAGACATACCTTCACCTATCAACATTAAAAAAAACAGGAAAGGTATTAACTTGGAAATGCCACACATTATGATGAGCCAGACAAAAAGGCAAATAATGAAAATTTCCCTAATTTTTTATCTATATTGCTCAACATAGAAGAAGCTTTTTGTTAATGTTCAATTTTATGAAAATGGCAGCTTGTTCTTTAACAAGAACAAGATTTAGTGCAAAGAGACATGGAAAGAGTGAGGAGCCCTTTAGGTTAGGGATCCTGAATTAAAAAGGAGATTCTTTAAGACAGTTATAGGAATAAGTAAATTAAATAAACATAGGCAATTCTGTGCTTTTTAAAAAAAAATTCTTTTTTTATATTGCTGTCTCTACACTAACCCCAGCTTATCAGTGAAGCTCAAAGGAAGAAAAGCTGCTCAAAAATCTCCTCTGTTTAATGCATCTTACTCCCATATGATGATAAGCAATTGAGTTTCTTCAGATACTGCAGTGATCAGTCACACAGCTGGTCACAAAGTTACCTGCATTGGCTCACAGTGTAAGGAGTCAGACTAGTACATCTATGTGGTTCTCAGCCAGCAGCATTTTCTGCTCATTAATTTGAACATGAGCAGTCAGACAATCAACTTCCATGATTCTTAGTGTTCTGTTTCATGGCAACTCTTGTGCCTTGGTAGGAATGAGGTTTCCATTTTTATTTTGTGTATGTATCACATCTTCATGTCCCCTCCTTTTCCTAGCATGTGAAGTGGAACATCTTCCCTTGGTAGATCTTTTGGGTCTTTTTGTTTTCTGAAATGTGCAGCACTGTGGGTACTGTTAGGAACATTCTTTCATGCTCTTAGCAGAAGTTGTTTAATACAGTTCTTAGAGCATGGTTAGAACTATAGCTCTAAAGAAAAAGAAAAGGAAGGAAATCCTTTTACTGCTTTATTTTATCCATGAGTTAGGCAAATCTCTGAGTACAAATATATTTTTCAGAGAGGATGGGAATTTATGATCTCATCAAGTGAAAAATACCCCACCCAAACCAAAACTCTAATTCTGCCTGTATTGTCTTTGTTTAAATTTTCTGGGAATGGATCTCAATGATTCACTGTTCTTTATTCATTGTAACTCCTGCCAAATAGCAATATTTTTGTCATGGAAGAAATTTACTTCAGAATATGAATAATCAAACCTCACTACCACCCTCAGATTCAGCATCTTGTTTTTTCATTTCCAATTATAGTCACAATAAATGTTAAGATTTGTTATAAAACTGAGATAACTCTTGCCTTTCTAATTTATAGTTGAGTTTATCAAGTTGATTCAGAGCAATCACAAAGAAGCAACTTCAGATGTCAACTACTATCATTCTATCTCACCCCAGATATTTAAATTATTCTGCAAAATTGTATGTCAAGCCTTCAGTGTTTCCTCTGCTTTTAAATTTAACATGTCAGAGTCATGTTATTTGTGGTAACATTGCTTAGGTTAATAGAGGTGCAGAGAGGAGGAGCATGTCAAACTGTCAGGAACAAGGGAGAGACCCCAACAAGAGCAAAGAACATCACCTTCAAAAGCACCATTTCACCAAGGAGGGATCATGAACTAAATCCAGGGCTGTACAGAGGGCCTTTGTCATCAGGCATCTTTTTCCAGATGTAAATAGAACCAGACATGAAGAAATAATTAGGAAAGCTGCCTCACAGGCATTACTTCCCAGCTTCCACATATAGGGCTTCTTGAACCACTATTTCCATGTTAAGAATACAACAAAATGCAGGAGTTATTAATTAAATACAGTAGATATAAATGGACTTACTGGTCTCCCTCCCCTTACTGCATGTTCTGCATTACTGCAGGGCACCTGCCAGAGACAGATTGTGCTATTGGTTAAGAAGATGAGACAAGGAATAAACTGGATGCAATGGTTGTGGATGGCCAAATCTACAGCTGAAGAGCTACAGTCCATTCTCTGTATTGATGAGCAAATGGCTGGGCAGTTGCTTTTTCCAGGGACTCAGGAAAGGATGGAGTGTTGCTTCCTTCCCTGACCTGTCCTGCCTCTGCACAACTATGTCCTGATCTTACCTTGAATCTCTCTTAAACTGTTAACTTAATAAAGAAAATAGGAGGATAATGGAAATTTGTGCAACTGTGCTTCAAAATTAGTTTCACTGATGCTTATAAACATCCATGGAAATATCAGATTTTTCTTTTTCTTTTTAACGTGTACCCAGACACTCAAAAGCTGGGAAAGGCATCAGCCTGGTGACATGACAGCTTCAGAGAAGGGCAGCCCAGACACTGAGGTGGGTGTAGATCTTCTGGCTCAGGCAATCCAGCAGCCTGTAACGGGGGAAGAAGGCAGAAATCCAACCTGGGAGCTCTTTTCTTCTTCACAACCCTCTAGCAAAGGAGTCAAGAGTCTAGCTGTCTAAGAGTCCTCCAGGCCAGACAAGAAAGGGGCAAGTTTCCAAAAAAATTTTTTCTTAATTGACATATCTTCAGAACATTTGATTCGCTTTAATTGAGGTTCTTCTTACTTTTCTGTGCAAGACTCAGCCAAGTTCAAACAGCAAATTTATCTTACTGCACAGGAAGAGAAAACGGTTACAAGCTGTCCCCCAAGTTGTATTTGTCTTAATTTGAAGTAATAATTGAAGTGGATCTGACTCTCAGTGGTAAGGCTGGCAGCTGTAGCTAGATTGGATGGGACAATGGAAACAATATATTCTTTTAATAAGCTACTATGAGACTGAAAAACGTTTTCATTTGGGACTGGGACCAAGAAACATCACTTTGCTGAACACATTAACCAAGCTTCTAACAGAGGCTGATGGCAATTTACACACAATAGCAGCAAGTGGGAAGACACTTTTAGCATTCAAATATGTAGACTGAAGATGTAAATTTATCCTCTGACAGAGGGAGGCAAATAGCTGCAGAAATCATCCTCTGTGAATTCACATGTTAGCTGCAGTCTTGAGTACAGACACTGTAATGCAGCAGAAGCAGTCGAGAAAGCTGAAATTCTGAGAATGAAGTTGGGTAAGAGCCTGAAAACAAAACTGGCAGGGACAAAACTTGAATTTTTTTTCTTGGTCTCACATTCTTTTGTAATTCTTAGGTCACATCTTTAAATAGGCAGGAAAAAAGCAGGAAATTCTTTGTATCTATAAGTTTGTCTGTGTGCAAATATAAAATCACCTGTACACACCCCGAGCACTACATCAGTGTGATAAATCTGCCTGTCATGTCTCCTCTCTTTTCCAATGATGACAACATTCAGCATCCTCACAAATTTGTCATTAGGAGGAAATTATGAGTGCAGAGCATCCTGGACATCCTACTGAGGCTGTTGGCCCACAGTTCTGGTCTGTGGTACTGCCTCAGGAAAGGAAATTATATTGCAAAATGTAGGACTGGTTGCTCTGGAAAACAGAAATGAGAGAAGGAAGGTTTTTAACAATGGGCAAGGCACACACTGCCTTCCATCACTGCTCTGCATTTTGTCAACAGCATCCCATTTCAACAAGAGCACAGCTCTTCTGTTGTGCCTGGCCAGATCCCCAGGTCAGGGAATTTTGACTCTGACTTCCCAGTGCAGGAACAATCAGGCAGCACTGGTTAGAAAGGAAACAGTCTGTTTCAAATGGATATTTATGAGAAAACCAATATGAAATTTGTTTGTCTTTACACGTCAGCTTATTGCATAGAAGGGAGAGAACAAAAGCCTCATGGACCACTGTCATTAGAAAAGACCTGGCTATCCTTGTTTCACCTCTGAGAAAGGATTCCATTTGCCAGCAGGGAGGAGGGGAGTCTGGGCTGTGACACTGCCCAGCTGTTCTTTCACATCCAGCCTGTGCACTCCACATTCTCCCTTTGTTTCCCTGCTGTCCTCAACATGAGTTCCAAGATCTCCACCCCAGGTCACTGCTTGTAGAGATTTATATTGTACCAAAGCATCTCCCTTCCATTGTGTACTAAACCATCTCCCTTCCATTTTGCACCAAATCACACCACCCAAATTGCTTTCCAGTGAAGCACCTCTGGCTTAATCACTGAGCAGTGATTAAGTTCACTCATTAAGTGCATATAGTTCCTATAGAAAAGCAGATCCAAAACCAGAACTTTTAAGCAAGTCTTCTCACCTGCTGGGAGCAGGTCATGCAAAAAGAAGCCCATTTTTCTGCATAGAAGTGGCTGGCACTTTCTTATGAAATGAGGAAAGAAAAAACTATTTCATCAGAGAAGCTCAAAAGTGGTCTCCCCTGTAAAATAACATAGCGAGTTGGATGTGATGAAGGTCTGTGCTCAGAAATATAAGAGCAGAGCATGAGATAAAATTTTACCTTAAATGAATCATCAGGAGAATAATATTAAAATTAAAAAAGGGCTAGTAAAATTATTTTCATAAATGCCAGACTGTAAATCACCTTATCTCAGCCTGAACTCCTCTCTCACAATATGGCAGCAAAATAATTATAACAAAAATATGCATTCACACCCACCACACAAAACTCCTAACAATTGGATAAAAGCAAACAAAGCAATTACTACAGAAGTAAAAAAAAAAGTTCATTTAAAAGATCTATTTAAATATCTATAAGGGAGGATTTGTTTGTCCCTTTGCCACCATTATAACTTGCTGCTTTTGTTTTTGGCACTGCTGATGCACAGAACTGGTGACAATTCTCAAAAGGATGATCTAGTGGGAACTGGAAAGGGAACAGAAGAACATCAGCATTTAGTGGAATATTAATAGGGTGAAAACTGTAAAATCAGCTGATGGCAGCATGAAGCCATCAAGGTACCAGCAGAATTGAAGTTTGGTCTCCATGACAATGTCATAAATTGTGTATGAAATTAATATTTAAAAGGTAGGAAGGAAGTCCTCTGAAGCACCAGGGTTTCACCAGAGAGCACACAAAAAGGCCAGCAGATACCTCACACTAAATATTTCCAGAAAAATAGTTTAACAGCTGGGAAAGTCATTCAGTACTTTCTCCAAGTCCCCAGCCATTTTCCACATCAGGGATATAACTAAATTCTCTGTAGAAAAACCTTTGTAGTATTGATGATCTGCTCATACATTTATCAGATCTGCTGAAAATATACATTTGAATTTTTCAACTATTCTGAAATATGCACTTTCTTCCCACCTAAAGAAAATAATATTTTTATAGCTGCCAAGAGTTAAGATTTGGGAGGCAACTAAAACGTGTTTTAGATGGTTAATAATTTCACCTCTAACAGGTGGATTTGCCTTGCTTTTTGGCATTTAATTGCACTGTGTAACAAAAAAAAATTACCCAAACACTTTTAAACAATTGGTGATTATCCAATTTGGCTTTTTATAACTTTTCTGTTACATAATTACAGAATACTGGGTATTTATTCATTTGCTTACTAACAGAAATCTGTGGGTATTTAACCAGCAACTCACAAGAAGACATTGATTGGTTTTGTTTCATTTTTGTCCTCTTGGTTTCTGCATTTTAAGATAGTGGGCCAAACCCTGAATTTTTTAGTTTTGGGGAATTCTGAATAGTAAAACCTTCTAGGACCTTCCATTTCTTCCTTTTTTCACAGTCCTGTCAATTACTATCCTAAAAGTGCCAAAATGAGGCATAGTAAGAAGCAGGAGAAAGAGAGATAATGTTAACTGAGAGTTTATTTCCTGAAGTCAAGTTAGTAAGAAATACCATTTTCAAAATGCCACATTAAGTTTATTATTAACTGCTTTTACTACATCAGTACACCAGTCACTTTTATGTTAGTTCCAAACTTTAAAAGACATGAATTCAGGCAATTTCAAACCCATCTCATTTTCCAACCATCTCCTGCTCCAAATGAGAAAACCCAGTTTCAGGGACTATGCCAGCTCAGAGAATCAATCCCTCCATTAGAAGAAAACTGAAGTGCTCACAACTCATTTGCACTAATCTTGTCTATTAAATCATCATAATTGTCACCTCTCCCAGAACAGACCCATTTCTTGTCAAGCATGTTCTCATCCCTTACCAGCTCTTCCCCACACTTATCTGCATGGCTCCAGAAACTAATTTTTCATCTCAAGTCATATCCTTCCTTTCTCTTGCTCTTCAAGCTCACCTGGTCAAGGTCAGCTAACCAACAGTATGCCCTTAGGATGAGGCACACAGGCAACCTACTTTAACTGCTCTTTCCACTCTCCACATCCCCCTCCACCTGCAGAGGCAACCTGTGTCAGTTTTACCAGCAGTTTATTCATGTAGTATCATAAGGGTTGCTGTTTTTTGCAGGGCAGGACTCGTTGCTATCAGCAGAAAAGCTGCAGTGTAAATCCACTCCTTGCTTATCCCTCTATTTCTACATCCAGGGTTTAGCTCCTGTACCTCAGGAGTCACGAGATACAACACAAGTACACTGAGATTTTAAAATACAGTATATGAAGCAAGTCTCCTCCCAGCAGTCATCTTTATGCAGGAAAGGGAGAAATCTTCAAAGCCTTTAAAGAGAAGGAGCATCACATTGATATGAATTAAAGAATTAATAGGCCTCACGTACAATACTGATTAGTGACTTTTAACAGGTTTCACAGCATCCCTGTGAATTATGTGGGTAACACTCATGTCTCCATTCTACTAATACATTTGAAATAATAAGATGACCTAAAGCTGCTGAGAACTATTCATCTCATTAGTGGAATCCAATATTAAAAGTATTTCTCAATTTCTATCTGTGGGAACATTCTGCCAGAAGAGATCAAGTCAGCTCTAACATCAAATGCAATGAAATGATGTTCAGTGTCTTGGTGTGCATCTTTCAATTATTTTAAATACTCAGTGACTGTAATTGCCTTTCTTTCTAATGGTTAGTTTTAATTAGACAGCAGCTCATTAGTAGGTCACAGTTCTTCTTTAAATAATCTGCTAGAAAATTTCTTTATTAATATTTCAAGTGATTCAAAAGAAAAAGAGGGAAATTTCATGACCAAAAATTTTTTGCAGAAAAGATTTTTTTGCCCTTCTCAGCTTCTACAAAACCAAAGATTTTTGCAGAAATTATTGCAGAAAGCTGATCTGATTCTATGCTGTAACGCCACGGTTTTTAACGTTCATTTTATAGCAAATTTCTAAAAGACTAATGAGATATAAGAGCCTGGACATTTGTAATTCACTAGAGAAAGAGGTGATATGGTCAACAAATGAGTTTGAAAGTCTAATGGAAATTTCTTGGATTTATTAATGGAAGTGAGGTGCTGCTGTTTTCGATAAGTTGTTGGATTTTAATCAGTGGAATCAATAATTACCAGCTACTGCTTACAGAAATGTGAATGTTGTTCTGACAGAGTGGTTTCTGGGCTATTGCATCTGCAAATGTAATTCTCTACAGTTGTTGGGATGCTCAGTTTGAATCATGATTGGTAAACCTTGGCACATGCCTTCAGCTGAACAACCACTTTGTGCTACTTCTTACCACTCAATTGACATATAAGTGATTTTATAGCATGGGAAACAGAGTAAGTGCTGTCAAAAGAGAAGTTTAGTCAGGAAAATTATTCCAAGCTGGTACAAAAAAGCAATTAAGATGAATACCCATCATGATGATGACATATACATCATGTTTCACATAATTTAGAGATAGTATCTGAAAGTTTCATGTAAAAATTTTACAAAGTGTAGTACTTTTGGGTAAGGTGTATGGGAGTCTGCCAAAGAAACAAAACATCAGTCCACCTGTAGAGCATTAACTAAAATATTCAAGTGATCTAAATCACCCGTTTATACAAATATTTAATATTTTCAGGCCACCTGAAAATGGTGGCAAAAGTTGATATTTTGATTGTGAGGAATCAATTAGCTGAGCTTTTCTGCAGCATAAATGACTGCAAGATCCCATCTTTGCATTTGAGAAGGGATAGTTGATGGTACCACATTCATTCTTTACTCACACTTTTTCTGTCTCAGTACCAAGCTGCTTGAAACTACTCAAAGAATTTAACTAATGGAATAGAATTTAGTAAGAAAAAAATCCAGGGTTAATTTTATTCATTGATCAGCAGTAGTTTCTCTCTTAATCCCACAAAGGATACAGCAGGATTTGGGCAGTAGGGGATACTGACAATATTGATAAAACCAGAGACATTCATGCTTCTGAGCCATTATATTTGAAGAAAAATATCATTATCTTAAAAACAAAGAAACATTTTTAGACTTCTATTTTTGTTCCTTTTTTTGAAGCTTTTAATTAATATATTTGAGCTCTTCACTACTACATGATAGTCACACACTACTTCAGATGTGAGTCAATTTTCCACAGTTCCCTGACTGTAGGATCTTGTAAATAAATAAAAACAACACACAGAAAAAGTAAACTTCTCTCATATTTTATGAATACATTATCAGGGTTCATTCTTTCTTTTCCCACAATATTTCAGTTCCTCTCCTATAGGCACTTGGATCATTCAGAAATGCTTCTGAATTACACGTTGTTCAACTATTTGTTCCCCATGGTGAAAATGTATTTTGTCCAAAACACAGTTTAGTCAATAAATGTCCCTGGGTTCTATTGTTTCACTTGAAGAGCACCAGAAATATTCCTGAACTATATTTGATTGAAGTGGTTGCTGATTTTATAGTTGCAGTTTTTGCAGTCAAGATGTCTAATTTGCCAGTCACTGACCCCTGAAGCTTGATTTCCACTTGACATGGAAAATGTATGATGAAGTACTGTATATTCTGACTTTGATCTGAACATCTAAGCCCTTCATTTGGAGGACATACACACATGAGTCAAAGTAAAGTATAAAACTCTAGGGTATATCCTAATTTCAGAGTAGCAGTTCCACTACTAGTTCTGAAATTTCTACTTGACTATTCACTTAATGGAATAAAATAGAATTGTAGCAGGAGGCAGAATGTGATTCAAGCTCAAATCCAGCTTTTGAATTACAAATGGCTGTATCATCTTTGCACCAAGAGAAAGGCAAAGTAGTAGCTAATAATCTGCAATAGAATCGAAGTACACAAGAGAAGTTAATTTGCATGCTTTTCAATTTTTATGGAAGACTGGAAAACAAAATCTAGCAAGCAAGATTAATTTACATGTTAGAAGAGTACTTTGAAGAGAAAAACACATGAAAATACATAAAGGGAGAGCAGTGAGGGAGAAAAATCTCTCAGCAGGGAATTCTTCAGTTATTTGTCAAAACTAGGCAGATAGTGATGCACAAAACAAGTCAACAATTTCCTAACAATTGGAAGACGTTCCCAAACAAAGACCAAATCACAAGAATATTATTGTGAGAACAGCACCCCAACCAGTCATTTTGTATGCATTTAAAAGAACTCAGTTTATAAATAAGATAACAGCCTGAGATACCCCTGGTAGACACAGAATACATGTGAGCTGATCTTCATCAGTAGCAAACCATGCTTACATCCCGTATCACAAGCAGTGAAGCCTGAGATGACAGACACTGCAAGTACACACAGTGTTACCTCAAGTCAGGAAAATTGCTTCCTGTTTTTGGTTTTTTTTTCACTACTTTCAGACACCCTTAATGTGCTAAACTCGTAGATTATCTTGAAGAGGAGAAATGAAGATTCCCCTCTTGAATAAAAGTCCTCATAGTAGACTTCTTGGTGCTTAAAAGAGGACGACCCCTCCCCATAAAACACCCAAAAACCAACCAACCAACCAACCAACCAACCAACCAACAAAAAAAAACACCCTTACAAAATAAAATCTACAAACAAACAAAAAAGCAAGCCAAAACCAGCTTCTCAGGCACTGTCTGTTCATGTTGTCACTCTGATATTTGACCTTCCTGTGAGATCTGGCATACAGAGAAAGAGCAATTTATGAGGTTCTGGTCCACTGAGTAAAAGGAGCATGTGATTTCAGAATGCAGGCAGCTGTGTACAGCGGGTAGACAGCATCTGTTTTACATTAATGGTCAGGAGAGCGGGTGCTAACTCTCCCTGTAGAACGGAAATAAGCCTGCACTATGCTACCATGCCAAAAGACCTTTTCTGTTCTTATGCCTTATATAGCTGTAAGATTCATCCATATTCCACCCATGTACTAATGATTTTCCATCAATCCCCCTGGCATGCTGGATGATCCTGGCATACCCTCTATGCACAGCCATTCTGAATGTAATCATTAGAAAGTGACACCCTTTTAAAGTGGTCCTGGGCTGAAACATCACTGATGGCCCACACTTGAAGCACAATTCAAGCTGTATTTATCTAGACTTGAACTAATATTCAGTAGAAAACCCAAACCCTTTCTTACACGTTCATTGAATTGGAAGCCATGAAATTCTGTGGCCAGAGTCATCTTCACACATATGGAGGCAAAAGAGCTCAGTGGAACAATGGGACAAGGGAGAACTGAACTATTCCTTCACCTGGCTTCTCCCAGAGCTACATAACAGGAGATACAACTACTTGATGGACCACCCAAGTCCAAGTCCCACTTCCAAAGGGATCCATGCTGTGTATATACACACACATGTATATTATTTTCCAGCAGGAGACTGGCATCCTGGATAGGGCCACTGGTGGTACTTGTGAGTGCTGTGTGTTCTGCCTGTGCCAATCTGTGTGCCTGGCACATGTATGTGTGTGGTGTAGGGTTTATTTACATCTGTGCCTAGTGGGAAAACATGCTCAGCCTTACTCCTGGTGAGACCTGAAAGTACAGAGGTCTACTGGACTACTGCACTTTGCAACCCATGATGGAAACAGTGACGTTTCACCTTCAGAGAAGTGAAATCACACCAGCAACAGTAAGATCCTGCAATAGACCTCTTTTAAAATGGGAATAATTTTAAATATCTACTTATCTGCACCTAACAGATCTGATTTCAACAAACCCATTCGCTGATGTTATTTCAGTGGCAAAATCTAGATAAAACTAGACATCATGTCATTTAACTGTTACTTTCCAGACTTTAACAGACATTAATATGCTTATGGGTGTTCTGCTAGCAGGGATGGTGACATTTGAGTAGCCCTTTTAATTAATTTTGACCTTTTGCCATCAATAAATAATTTCCAAATACATTTTGCCCTTGTTCATTGCAATTTTTTGCTGTAGATTGGATGGAGTGTTGTCTTTTCAGTGTAATTGGTAAACAATGCTGGTGATCACTAAGCAGAATTCTTCTGTAGAAGAGCAGTCAATGCTGGAACAATAGAACCATATCCATGTCAGAGACACAGATTGAAACCCAGTCAGAGGTGCTGGAAATTTACCAGAAATTCTTAAGTTCCCTAAATTATTTAATGGTGAGAAAAATCCAGGGCTTCCTGGCTGAAAAGCTTTGCTGAACTAAGCATTCTGTATCAGTGGAAGATGTGTACTGCACCTGTAGCCAGTGCTGATTGTATCTGTCATGGTTACCCCAGCTGGCAGCTATGTTCAGCCATCCCCAGGAAACAGGGCTCCATCACACATAATGGTGACTTAGGAAGGCAAATGCCATGACTCCAAATGTTATCCCCTTCCTTCTCCTTCCCCAGGCTGAATGTGCTGATCGTGACTTCATTCATGATGCCAAATGATCTGGAATGTCCATGTGGTCAGTTGGGGTCAGCTGTCCTGGCTGTGTCCGCTCCAAACTCCTCGTGCACCCCCAGCCTCCTCACTGGTGAGATGGGTGAGGAGCAGAAAAGTGTCCAGCAACAACTAAATCCCTGTGTCACCAGCCCTGCTTCCAGCACAAACCCCAGCACAGTCCTGTACTATGCAGACAATTAACCCTACCACAGTCAAAACCAGCACATCTTGCACCCACAACTGCTCAGGACACAAACAAATTTCCTACTTTTCTATTGCAGTTCCTTTCTGTAACATTTGCAAGTATCAAACAAGGCAGAGTCAGCAGTCAGATTACTCTCTATTGCTGCACTGTGATAGGCATTTAAAGCAGAATGAAATTCTAGTTTTTCACATTTGCAGGCTAGATTCAAGTCCTGCTTCCTGCATAATGTTTGTCAGAATATTTTTAAATCTTGTGAGCAAGACATTAAAACATTTCAATTTGTTTCCAAAACAAAGTATTTCCTTACATCCTAAAGTCCCCAGTCAATAAAAATGGATACGCTTTCTACACAGATGCATTATCACGATGTCTTAGGGATTAAATCTCAGAATTCAATTAATTCTGATTTTGATCAATCACTTCCCAACTTCTTTGCCATTTAAAGAGCTGCACAAGGGGAAAACAGAATATCCTAGATGCCCAGCTTCTTACTTTTGCAATTATGGTTGCCATAATTCATTATGTGTGTCCTACTTTCTTTGTGGACTGTGAATATATCTTGGATTTAGAAATTACCAGTGGCTTGCTTCCTCTCACCCACTGCACAACACAAGTCAGAAGCATTTTATTCAAGCTTTCATTTACTGAGAGTAATAGTCACTATTGGAATATATAAATTAGTTTAAAGACATTTAAACAAATTGAGTTCACACATTAACTGGTATTCACAAAAGAATGCCCAAAGTTGTCCTGTATGTACAAACAGGCTTAAAATTATTGAAAGTTAAGGTCTCGCAAGAAATTTATGGTACTTGCCTGATGATAAAAATCATCTTATGTTGTTTTGTTTCTTAAAAATCCCTCTTTTAGAATAACAGTGACATTAGATTTTTGCTACAAGACGTGATAAACACATGGGAGCTTATTCTGTCCTAAAAATGCTCATACCCTATTTTACCACAACACAGATGTATTACAAGTAAACATGAAAACTAATCAAGATAATCTAAGGCCGAAAAGAGCAAACCAATGCTTATTCTTGCATTCTGGGTGCCATAAAGAAACAAACAAACAAAAAAATTAAATACATTATCCTCTCTCTACCTGGGCTTTGTAGATTTGAAGACCTCAAGAAAACCCTGCCACCATAGTTTCTATTATGTGACACTTTGTGATCAATATGTATTTTATAAAAAGACAATAAAAAGTAAAGATCATTTCAGCCAAATTGGTTTTTCCTGAAGTTAGGTATGTATGGTAAAAAAATATCAGTAAGATCTTCTGGCTCTCCAAATCCTACTAAAACTGCATTTCATCAGAAAATATAGACCAATCTGACCAAAGCAAAGTGCTAAAATCAGGAATCCTAAACTTATAACTGAGTAACTAATATGAAACTTTCAGAAAACCACTAACTTTCACAGCAATAAAACTTGCCCACATTAGTCAATGTAACTGTATATTTTTTGTATGCTAAAGGTCCAATCTGAGACTTGATATAATAACCAATCTGATCAACCCCTCAGCTTTTGAAGTCTAAGCAGACATTGATGGATTTATCTGTAAGATTTCACTTTCCTCTTCTCTTCCTGATGCTGATCCAAAGGACACAGATTTTGAGAAAAAAGAAACGAGGTGAAAAGATTGAAATAACAGTAACAGGAGGAGTTAGTAACACATCCACCTGGTTTTTACACTCAACAAAGTGAAATCTCTCAACTCTTACAAAAGTATTTGCTAAACAAAGGGACTGTCAGCAGTGGACAAGGACATCTTTCACACCACCACCACAGCCACTGGCTCCTAAGGGAGAGTGGTAGTCCGTGGAGCACTCACCACCTCAGTGAGAATATGACATTCTCAGTTTTTCTGAAGAAATTTTACTGAAACACCTTTGTACCCTGCACGGCAATAACTCATTTCCAGACAAACATTGCCTGAGATGTGACAGAACATTAATTAAGAGTCTGCTTAGTTACGACAGCTTCCACTGATAGACAAATGCACACACATTTTGTGCCAAAGCTTTGACAGCAAATATTACATTTGGGAGACTGATAAACATCTGTTTCAACAAGACATTCCATGACTAAACATTCTCCATTTCTGATTAATTTTGTAACAAAACATGTGCAAAGTGAGTAAAACCATTTAATTTATTTATTATATGGGTCATTAGATTTTCATTTATTAAAAGCAAACATGTCACAATATTGAGTTTGAATTAAAATTCATATAAAGGCACTTTTGCTCCTGTTTCCTTTATGTTTGTATTTGAATGGCAAGAAAACAAACAAGCTCCTAACAGAAGCTCTGATCACCTTACCCTTTCAGTTTAGCTTAGGACCATGTCTTGCATCAGAATGGTCTCTGACACAGGCTGGGGGTTTTTTGGATGAAAGCAAATTTTTAAATCGCTGGTGTCAGCATACAATTATAAATACAGAAGAAATAATTGTGGCCTGAGGAACAAGTGAGTAAGTAGTACTACTTTTGAAAAATGGGTTTCCATTTAATACGCAATCTTAAGATGTTAAACTTTTATCTTATTTGGGAATTTGGGATTCTAAATTCTTTGAGATGTTTTGAGAAGAAACAAATATGAACCATTTTGACTGGTAACAAAATATATTAAAATTATTGGATTTCTTTACAACCTGTATATATTGTAAACTAGAAAAAAAACTGGTGAAACATCCATATTTAATTTACATTGTTTCTCACTGATGTTTTTCTTTTGACAAAGAAATATATCTATCCTTAAGAAGTAAATTTAGGTTTTCCAGTAAAAGACTGAGGAACATAAAATTCTGATTCTGTCTGGTAAAAAGAGAATATATTTTTATATGAAATAGCAACCATGACCATTGCTAATGCTCTGCTTTTTCTTCCACCATATTTTTTCATTTACATGATGCTCTAAGCTTTCTTTTCATAGAAGGGCAGAGGGATGTTTGGGAATATTATATATTCTACTGTTGGCCTGAGAGGTTTTTTGAAAGGTTTAACAAACAGTTTCTAATGGCAGTTTATCCATTTTTCAAGATGCAAAATTGCAGGCAAAATAAAATAAGTAGATCCATATCAGTAATTTGTTTCACAGTGAGACATAAATACTGTTCTTTTACTAAAAAAAGATCTTTTGCACTAGAAAAAAGAGCCTTTGATTTAGTTTCTTAAAGCTAAAATATTTCTACAGAACACTGACCCTTTCCTGAAAGGAATCAGAAAATGAGCTGACTTGAAGAGTGACTCCCTCTCTCAGATGAAGAATCCATGCACCACGTGGTCAATACTTGATGTCTGAATGCCAAAGAGATTCTGGCTCAGGGATAGACCACACAACCAAAATACCATGAATGCAAATAACTTGACCCCAAAAAATCTTTTGACCAGTTACTCCAGAACATGCATTTGGAAAGGATTAACACACTTGGCCATTGTGACTTTGCCAGCAACACAGATATTTGTCAGCAGCACAAAACCCTTTAGGGCAGACTTTACAAGAACAGAAAACACAATTATGACACCAGCTTTCCTCTAGGATTCCTGGAACAAACACCATACTTGGTAGTGGAATTAAAGCTGTATTGCCCCATTCCTCTCTTTATTTTCCCTACGTATTTACAGAGTCATTCAAAAATTAACTTGACTCACCCAGTTCTGCTCAGGTATTTATTATGATAATATATATTAAACAATTTTTCAATATGTAAACATTTTCTTCACTGACTATAAAGTATTTCAGACTATTAGATGTTATTATAGAGAACTGTGTGATATAGACTGTTTTATGTTTTATTCTTATATATTGCATTATATAAGAATAACGATGACTATTTATTAAAGTGATACTGTTTTCCATCTTCCAATGGAGTTTAAGAGACCTACAGAAATGTTTGCTAAATAAAAATCAAAATTACTGAAAAATACAAAAATAATGAAACAGTAGCATGACAAAGTCTACAAAATCAGGGATTTGAGTATACAAGAATTGGAAGTGTCCCAAAATCAGTATGGTCTTACTAGAGGACAATGAAGAGTATCATTGCTGTAGCCCTCAGGAAAAAGAAATTTAATAAGTCATAAGAGAGCACCATTGACACTTTGGAGCTGACTCAGTGTTATTAAGTTGCTCTAATGCAGTACTGTGTTCTTTGTGAAGTGTTAATGCAAGGAAAGAATGATATCTAAATGCATGACATTCAAACTAACTTTGACCTAACACTGTTATTGGAAGTGTTGTCAATGCATTCTACTTGTAGAAAGATTCAGTGACAACTAGTCACTAATCTGAAAATTTTAGAGAGCATCTGGTTATAGAATAACATACATATACTGACAAAGATGTACCAGTTTTAAAATCAAAGTCTGTGTAGCGTCTGCTAGAAGCAAACCATTTAGACACTTCAATAAGCTGCATGCATTTATCATAATCTGTGTTACAGAGAGCATAAGCCAAAGGACAAAATTTTATTCACAGAAACATTTCTACAGCCTTAAAGCCCTCATGCATACAGTGGAATATTACTGAATATCAAAGTTACTTTGGTCAATAATTGTTTATTTTATTCAACCAAGGTTTTCAGATGTCATTTTCCATTTAAGTAGCGGAGAATCCTTGCATATTCCTCTTACAGAGCATATTTCTCTTACATTCATGAGAAAATGAACTCCTCCTGTTTGTATCTGTTATGATCAACTTAAACATTGCTGAGACAGCCACAGCACTAATCTAAATGAGAAAAAAAAAAAAGTCTTCTGAAAGTTCAGAAAGTTTTAGCCAAAATAAAACTGACCAAATTAAAGAAGAAATAATATCTATATATCCCCTAGTACTGACCTTTGCTGTAGCATTGAATGTTTCCATGGACAAGCTCTGAGGCTATAAATTAGCTGTAAATGGGCAGAGGAAGGCAGAGTTATGCAGCTATCAGAGGCTACCTGCTGACTGTATGGCAGGGACAGCCAGAAACAACAGTCCACGCATGTACACAGTACCCGTGAGTCAACCATGATAACACCAGGCTGAAACAAATAGTAAGAACAGGGATGGATCCTTACAAATAGATATAATGATCTCTCAGATATTTAAACCAACAATTGGCAAGTTCTTTGCTAGCAACAGAGCTGATTATTGACTACATACAACAATTTTAGTCACCTATATAACAGGAAATATGCGTAACAGGATGACGTATGAATGGTAAGACATTTGCAGCTTTGGGAAAAGGGTATTTTATTTCCTTTATTCTGGAAAGTATTACATAAATAATACAAATAGGTGTACATTAATAAGGCAGGGAGAGGAAAGAAAAGGGGTGACAAGGTGGCAAAACATTGCCAGGTCTAAAGAATGAACCAGTTACGCTTGGATAAGCTGAGGCTCCTCTGATAACTGGTCCAGATACTGGCACATAAGAGAAATTTGTGCCTTCCACAGCTTTCAATTTTATAAATTCCCAGCCAAAAAGTCTCAGAACCTAGTGAAAATGGAGAAGAGCTCTGTGGTGACAGGAACTGATGTCATTCTGAGTCAAATCTTTGCTTCCACAGCAAGAAATTTTAATTGCTTTGTGATCAACATCCAAGAGATGTAAAGGAGGAAGAAAACTGTAGGAACACACTTTAAACACACAGAAACACTGTCTCTGTGAGAAGCTATACTTTCAGATATTCATCTCAAGGAAAGAGAGATTAGGATGAGTATCCTGGGATAAGAGCAAAATTACAGTGGCCTTATTAACTCAGAAAATTAAACTGGTATAAAACTGATGATACAATTCAGACTTAATGCAAATCTTCTCATCCTATAGCTAGAACAAAACCAAACCCCAAAATATATAATAGCTATGTCTGGTAATTTCTTCCCTTTAACCTCCTGTAAGCCTTTCCCTTATAAAGTGATGAATGTTGCTAATTGCAATAAAAATGCTGTCACGAATGAATGAAATAATTTCACACTCATTCTCTATGGGAATTTATACAAAGCTTTAAACAGCAGAGACTTCATCAAAAAAAGAAAAAAATCTGTCACATTAAAATTAATTCTGTGCTGTTCACAATACAGTGAGCACTTTTAAGTGAAAGACAAAAATAACAGTTTTTAAACTGTTAGTAGTACATTCACTGGATCTCAAGAACCTCTCCCTGAAGTGGAAGAAATTTTCATCTTTATTCCATATATATATGTCTTTCAGTGTTATAGAAACTGAGGTGAAATAACCCCTAGGGTATGTTTTCCTTGCAATACTCTTCAGAAGGTTTAGAGGGAGTGTGGTGTTCCCAGCAAAGAACATACACCTAGAGGAAAGGCAAATGCCAGTGATGCATTGACAGTGTGACAGCACTCAGCTGCAGACTCCCAACACTCAAGAAATTCAAAGGCAGAGGAAGTTGAAGGGTAGGTAATAATTCCTCTCTCCACAGTCAGCTCCTGATCTTTTATCTATACCAAATAATTTTGGCATGTATCTTTTTTCTTATACGGATGAGAACTTCATCTGAAAGAAGAGTTTAGGCAACTTCATCAGAGACACATGCTTCCCTGAAGGATGGACAGGTACCAGCTCCTTCTCAGCTGTTTATTCCTCTGGAACAAATTTTGTTCCAATAACCTGGCTGCTTTCTGTTTAAGCAGAAGCATATCTGGCTGTTGAAAGTGCCACACTGATGGATCTTTCATTTCCTCCCTTTCAGCAGCTGTTTATGATTCACCATTAGCAATTTTAATTACAAAAGCCTCCAGTTATCATTTTTGTATTCTACCATTATTGCTTATTACTACACACCTAAATCTAAATTCCAATGAGGTAATTACTGCTGTTGAATTATGACAGTCCTCTATCTTTGATTTAAACTAGTAAAATCAATGGTTCTGCCTCTAAAGAAGCCACCACCATAAAATATAGATCAAATAATTTTACACAGTGTTGGAAGCAGGATATAATTTGGATATTTAAGACCAGCAATTAGCAGGAGACTTTGTGAACACAATGACATTTAAATCAGTAATGGACGTCTGAAATGCCAGAGAGAGTTATCTACGGAATGAAGGGGTTCTAACTGCTTAATGAGGGTTAAAGATTTTCACTGCTCTGAACCTGCTCCCTGAATACCAATTCCAAAATAATATTTGTTGCACGGCACCTCAAAATATTGTGATACTGAGGAAGCACCTTCCATTTCCAAACATTTGCTTGCCCTACCTGCACACCCCAAAGGCACTGTGCTGGGCTCTGCCCAAAGGGAAACCATCCCATGTGCCTTTGCCTTCATGGAGCTGCTTTGACAGATTCTTCAGCATAGTTTGTGGAGTGGCCTCATTGCTTTTAGTCCATATCTCTTCACATTTTCCTTGAAGGTTCTAACTTTACAGCCCTGGAAATAACATGATAATTCCTCATTTACATACCCCAAGATATTAGCTAATATGATGGATGTGCAGGGCTCAGCCAGTCAACACGCAACAAATGACCTGGGGTGCCAGGGGTGCTCATGGCATCATAAGAAAAATCACTGACAAGAGAGTCTGAGGGGGTCCCAGTGTACAGCACCATGGTCCCAGTCCACAAACTCAGACTGAAGCAAAGCACCCCGAAATGAGCACAGCATGGCTCTTCAAACATCAGCAACCACTGCTTCACTCCAGAAGTACATTCCTAGGGGGCAGGCAGTGTGCTCCTTGCAGATACAGACACACCCTGAAAGAACCAAATAAAACACAGGCAGACGGTTCAGCCACTGCTCTGCTACTGATGGTTGGTTGCAACAATTTTTCATCTTTCTCCAAGGACTAACACATAGTTCTGAGTTATGGGTAAATTCATTTACCACATCATGAGCATTTTAATTTTCTTAATAAGAGCAATACTTCACAGTTTGGGTTATCACAGTTCATTCTCTGTCAAAATAGACCTGAACTAAAGAGCCCACAGGTTCTAGAAGACCAATTGAGCTATAGGAAATCAAAACCTTGAATCTTTGGGGTCTGTACTAAAAAAACGGTGTTCCAGTAGTTTCAAACACTCATTTTTTTTCCCTTCACATTTTTTAGGCAAGAGATGCTAACTTCAGTTGAAATCATAGTTTAGAAAAAGAAGCTCATCTGCAAAACAGTGCGCTGTAACTTAGATAGTAAGACAACTACAAAAATCAAAAGACAAGAAAGAACTCTAAATACTTTTCTCAAGGTCATGAAAAAAAAAATCATGATTGAGTACAGAAGGATGTTCACATTACTAATTTGCATAGTAAATTTTGTCTTCCAGAATACAGAATATAACACATTTATTAGCCTAAGAATTCAGAAAAGTAGAAGGCAGATATACAGCATCTTGTGCTTTACAACAATACCTTAAAAGACAAACAAGCAAATTTATCATAAAAAAAAAGAGGGGAAGATCCCACCTAAAAAAGGAGTCCTCCCTATATTTTACCCAACCTGACCCCAACTCCAGCTGCATAAGGTGTTGCTCTTCTGTGAGTTAATGAGATGCTGTGATAAGTAGATCTTCTATGGGAAATAAAAGTCAGAACTGTCAACATACCTTGCAAAACAAAAGAAAGATGTAGATAAATGCTGCTTTTAAAAATCAGATAGTTCATCCTGTAGCCATTTTTTGGCACAGAATCCTTAGTTTTCTCACCAGATGTAGATTTCAGCTCCACCCTGCTCCCTCAATTACGCAACCAAAGTCAAGAGTCTTCTTTCCTTCTCCTGAAAAGCTCTGCTCTCAGCCCTGGCACCTGCCTGCCCCCACCACAGGGGGTGGTTTTACAGAAGCCCTCCTTGCCAATAACCTCTTCAAACATTAGGAGCTACTGAAGTGGCAGGCATGGGGACACATCACACATTTTACGTTGTTATTTTTCCTCCCTTCTCTCCGGCAGTCAAGAAAGGAGTAGAGAAAAAGTAGTCTTTAAGAGATGTTTAGACTGGTTTTTGTCAGAGGCCAAAACAGCATTACTGAAGGGGAAGATACCATTTACTAGAATGATGTTTGCTCCTGATCTCAAGTTACTGTAATACTTGGGCCCTTTCAGGGGCAAAGGGTTTCTTCTGCAGGGTATTTAAGTATCTGCTGCTTCCCAGCTGTTTGGGCACACTTCTTTCCTTCTGCAGCATAATTACTCCTCATAGTAAATATGCTTCTGGTTAAATTATGAGCCATTTCCATTTCTTTGAGCCCCTGTAACACTGGCCTGCTTGCCTATGCCAATAGAATTGTATTTACTTCTTTACAAAGGCTTCTGCCCCATTCCATTTTTTTTATACCTCTGACACTTGTGCTTTCCGTGGGGATTTCATTGATGAACCACACTTCCACATCCTCTACGGATCAGTCTCGTGTGTACAGCAAAAGAGGATTCCAAATACTCTTTTCATATCCCCTTACAAGCTAAACATAAATCCATCCTTCATCTCCAAGACTTATTCCACTGGGTTAGCATGACAAGGTTTTGGTAGCAGGTGGGCTGCAGGTGTGGCTTTTGTGAGAATTAAATTAACTTCTTCCACATCAAGCCTGTGATTTGCCTATGGTGGTCACCAGTGAGAGATCTCTCCATGTCCTTATCTTGACCCTTGAGTCTAGGAACCAAACAGGCTGAGATGAGCAGTAGTTTAGCCTCCGTGGCTTACGCAAGAGGCTTCAACCTGAGACCATGGGAGGCAGGATACTGAAAGGATGGAAGTTAGTATGCTAATAGAATCATTCCATAATAGGCCATGTTTCTGGTTCTCAGTTGGTTCAGGACCCGTCCCATATAAGGTCATGTACCTGTTCCATGTTCAGGATTGGACTCCTGCCCTCAGACCCCTATTATATTGTTACATTCACCACGCCCCTTGGTTCTTTGCATCTTGCCCCTCAGATTGTGGGGTTTCTGTGTTTGTCATTTTCACTATTAAAGTTCTTTATTTTTCAGGCAACCCCATTGTTCCTGTCCCTCTATTTCTGCCACGCTCACCTGGCCAGACTGGACTGGGGGCTGCAGTGAGCTGGACTGTGACACATGAGCCTTTTATTCTGTTTTCTCTTCCCCATCCAGCTGAGGAGGGCAGTGACAGAGCACCTTTGGTGAGCACCTGCAGTGCAGCCAGGATCAACCCAATACACTTACCTTTTCCAGAAACCCCCATTTACCATTCTCACTGTCATTATTTCTACTTTCAATTTATCTGTACTCAGATTGTATCAGCAGCACATAGAGGGAGAGGCAGATACATTCCAAAATAAACTGGGCCAAAGGGGATGGTTTTGAGTATCCCCACAAGCACTGAACCAGTCTCAAACCCTCCCCTGTAATTCCTTCTCTTTGAAGGCAGCCTGTCACCACTGTAATCAGATTCCCATTCAACTCAGTCATTTTTGTAATGACCTAATTCTCCAATACATCCTGTATCAGGAGGTTCAGTTTGGGGTTTCATTTGTGATCCTTTTCACTCTCATCACATCTTTACACATCAAACCACTTTCAGAGTTTTCTTTATACAGAGCCACCTCATACATACAGCCATCCTCAGGCTTTACAAGTGCCTTGTTTTCATCAGCAGCCAAGCTCTGCATTTCTAAAATGTTACCAGCAGTAACAGGTGTGCCAAAGCAAACTCTTCTCGTACAAAGCAGACCTCATAATTGTCAAAAGCAGAATTTATATAAATCATTTTTCCTTAAAGGCAAGTAATAACAGCAACTACTCTCTCCAGTCCACTGTTACTCACTCAATGAAAGTTTATAACCTCCATCCTGATTAAACCTTTGTGGAGACCATTTGTCTCAAAAATCCTTGGCACAACTTGGCACTGCAGTTGTTTCCAATATTTGTTTTCCTTTAAAAAAATCCAGATTAAACAAGCAGCTTCCTCCTTCCACTACTCAAAAACCCCCTTCAGAGTGCTCATCTTTGAGCTGTTTGGTCCTTTTGTATTTTAAATTGTGTAGGTTCCCACCATTTGTGATGCAATATCTCCTTATATGCAGAAAGTGATGTAACGTACAAAATCCGATTTCTTATGCCTAGCACATTACCCCTCTGGAGGAGCAGGGTGGGAATGTATCTTGCACTCTATAAATAGTGCAGTCAGTTGCTTGGGCCTTCAGAGACATCTGCAAGATGACACCCAGAAGGACCCAGGGTGAAGCTGAGGGTGTTTGGGGAGGGGGTGAAACACACAATTTTCATTATCTGATCATTTACACACCACCAAAAACAGGGTCTGATGAAGTCACACCCTGCTCAGCCAGCTCTCCCCAGCTGCTAACAAGTATTTTTCTACTGAACATGTTGAATAGTTGAATTGGGCAGTTTGCCCAGCTTGTCACAAAATGTGACAACTGCCCCGCAGGTATCTGACCCCAACTTTCGTATTTTGAAGTCTCTGCTGCTTGAAATTTCTCTTAGAACAAGTAGGAAAGTCTCTGGCTTGTGCCAATGAAACACAGATGCACCTTTTGGAGCTATTTTAGGAGATCTGTTCAGACCCTGATGCTACAGAAAGACAGCTGAAAATAGGAGGAATTATTGTATGTGTGTGTTTCAACAAAATAAGTCAGTGCTTTCCATCATACACACAAAAAAGAAGGAGCATTTTAAGGTGGGAAACACTGTTCATGCAAAGTCATCTGTTCATCAAAGTAGTCTGATTTATTTTTGTAGATCTATATGAGATCCATTTGACAGAAAGAGAGTATTAAAATCAAATTTCTTGTCTATCAGCACTTAAGAAAATTTACAATGACTTCACAGTTCTGCTCTTTGTGGGTCTCCATGGGGAAACCCACAGCTGCCTTAAACACCTGCACTACAGGCTAACATTGGTGGCTAAGAACATGAATAGAAATCATGTATTTCCTAAGTGCTTTTTACAAAAGGATACAAACTTCTCTTAAAAATACTTATTTAAATGTGTGCAAATTAGATTGTTGTGGGTCTTGAAATTGTCTCATCTTTTTCTGTTGATTGAAACATTAAGCAAATGCAACAGACTACAATTTGCAGTAGAATCTATGCCAACACTGGAGAATCAAGATGATTCTGGACTTCAGATTTTTTTCCTAGTAGAAGACAGATATTTGGAAGAAAGAAAAAAAATAGATTTTAGTTGGTACACCATTTTCTGTCAAAACTATTTTCAGGCACCTCTACACATGATTTTCATAAAACTATGTCAGTTAGCCTATAGCATAACTCCTGCCCTGGTTTTATTACTCCTTATTGCTGCATTAGGACAAAATCCCTTCTTGTATTTGAATAAACTATTCTGTAAATAGCAGAGAGTCAAAACTGCACGTCAGCATCTCATAATAGTTTACATTTTTACAGAAGACTACTGTAAATAAAGACACAGCACTTTTAATATGTGACCAAACACTCAGAAAATCTAATTATTTAAATGTACATCACATTTTTAAGACTACTAACCAGAATGCAAATTGTCAGTTTTAACTACTGGCTTTGACTGATTCCTCTCTCTGTGCTGTCATGGAAACCTACATTAAAGGCAAAGAAACAATGGAACCTAATTAATGTCTCATCATTCTTCTGTACAGAAAACATATTGGGCAATACTTGGTAACATTATGGCAGCACATACAACATGATTTTCAAATGCTTAGTTAAAAGATTTCTGCCAAAAACAAACCTTTTGCTATAAAAATATTTAAATAGAGAAATAAGTCAGAAGTACAAGATAGATAAAGGAGTCTCTCCCACCACTCTTCCCCCAGATACATTTTGAGGATTAAATTTAGAGGAAGAAATACTACTTTGAAATGCTTTTGCATTTAGACCCTGCAACCTGACAGCTTCCCTGTAAGATCAAGGACCACCTTGGGTTAGAAGCAAGAGCCCATCAGGTTGCCAGGAGAGATGTCAGGGTGTGGCTGCTGGCAGAGGGAGGCAGCATCAAGATGGTGGCAAGAAGGTATTAAAGCAATAATTGAGAATGAAGGGAGATCTCTCTTCATTAAACTTCATTAAAGGATCTCTCTTTGTCACCTGCTAGGTTTCATTCTTCTGTGTACTGTGATACCTCTGTACTTTATTTCTAGATGTGATTTTTTTCCCCAAAGATTGTGTTTAAAGTGGTTCAAACAACCACATTTTGCTTTTCTAGTCTTGGTCTTAGAAGAAGGCTCTGCAAACAAAATGGTACCTGTGGTGCTTTTATACCTTGCTGCATGGGTGAAAGTCCTCTAAGCTTAACTGGAACCTTTTATTTATTACACAATGAAGTTCTGCAAGTATGTTAGATAGCAGTTTAATAGTAATAATTTTTTCCCCCAGGTTAAACAATGGATAGTTATAGAATTCTTTTCTTTATCATGATTCTAGACTCCAACAAAACCCACCATCTCTCAGGAAAGGAGGTGCTTGTTGAACACTATAATTTAATTTCATTATAACTTTACATCCTCTTCTGAGAGTTGTGAATGAATAAAACAAAGACTCTTCCCAATGTTAAACTGAATCACTTCACACACAACTGATTAAGCAGGGAAAAAGCTGTTTGAGCATATTGATTTCTGCTGATGTGCACCAAATTGCCTGTCCGTGACAGTGACAGGACCCGGGTCCCAGCTGCCTCAGGCTGAGGCTGGGAGCCTCAGCCATGGCTCCTGCCATCCTGCTCCCCAGCCTCATTGTGTCTGACAGCCCCACTACTCTGAAGCTACTGACAGCATCCTTAGCTTCTTGTGTTCTATAGCTTATGAAAAAGTCATGCTTGCAAGGCTGTAGAGGCATTGCTCAGCCAGGATTTCCTACTTAAACAGAAGCTGGACAACAATCTGGAGGGCCTCTTTTTATCTTGTCCCTGGGAAAGAGCACAGACATACCAGGAGAGCACAAGAGCCTCAGTGACATAGAAAGTTTTCAATTGTCTCCCAAGTAAGAGAGATAAAAGAAAAAAGTGTGAAATGAAACTGTTCATTAGAGCAGATACAGAAAAATGAATATAGGATGCCATTAGAGCAGGCTATACTTGTCAAAGGTTGTGATAATAATAATTAAAAATAAGTTTCATCTGAATTGGGAGTATCAACCATTGCCACTAATTATGCAGATACTGTGCACGTGGTATCAATTGTACAAAATAGACAGCTAAAGAAAGGACCACAGGCAACTCTGTATTTATTGATGGGGCATCCTGAAGCTGGCATATCAAACCCTTTTGAAAAGGTTATAAGATTTTCTTGAATTATCTACAGAAAGGAAAATAGAAGGAGAGAGGTATTAAAAATTACATGGTTGCTCCAGCCACAGAGGAAACCCAGGAGATCTATCTGAGCAAGCATTTCTCTGTATGTTGCAAGTGAGTGACAGACCCTGCCGAGCAGGAAAAAGCCTGTCATGATTGGTTAGGAGCACAGACAGACACAGTGTGGAGGTTTCTTAAGAGCTCAAAGGAAACTTAAATATAGGCTTGCTGAAAAAGCAGTGCCAGCAGAAAAGTTCAAACTCTTCTTCAGCACTGAACTTTGTCAAAGAGTCATAAGAGTATTACTTTTTCCCCTGTTAGTCTAAATGAATCTTGTTGTGTTGTTTAGCCGCCTCAGGCTGCTGAGGTGCACAATGCTCAAACAGATTTTTACCTGCTGTGTGGAGGAAGAGTTGTTCATTTCTTGATAGTACAAATGCATGAGGCAGTCATCTCAGAGCTAGTCCCAAAAACACCCTGTGCTCTGTGATTCCAGATAATCACAGTGATATTTTCAATGTGTCACTCCTTTTTAAAAGACTGCCTTATCAATCTTCTTATATCTTTGTATGTTTAATTGCTAGTGTCAATTTCTCATTGCAACTAAAATTCCACTTTCCACTTGAACAAATGCTAGAAAACCCTATGTTTCATTAGTATCATTCTGTAATTTAGTGATCCCAGATATGGATCACAATCAGAGTTTTGTCATTATTATTTCATGGAACTTTGTTATGCACCATATTCCACCGACTTTTAGAGAAGGGATAGGACTACTGCAGGTAGCTTGGCTCAAACCATACCTTGCTAAAGATTGTACAAATGCAGGCAGCCTCACTGTGGCTGAAGATGATGGAAGGCATTGCTGCATCAGACTTCCCAGCCCCAGCAGAAATATGCAGGTGCTCACCACATGAACCCGGATCATGCAGTAAAGCTGGTATAAGAAATGGAAATTGTCCTACCTGCCAGTTCCACAAAGCTGGTCATGGCTGGAAAGAAGCCATGCTTATCCTTCCCTTGGGAATGCAGTACTGTACTGTCAAGACTACAGACACCACCATTTACTAAGGAACTTTACAATAAAATTGTAAAATTGCTTAGTTTTTCAATTTGCACCATTTTACAATAAAAAGGATAATACTTGAGACCAGCATATTTTATTCCTCTTAGATGTTAATATCTTCACTTATAAATTATATCTCCACATTTTTTTAGTGCCTTATGACGTTTAACTCCTAAAATTGCTTTTAAATGGGTATGGCTTAGAATGTGCTGTTCCTTTTTATCATGTCATCTGATCATTTATCAATTACTAAATTTTCTCAGTGAAGGAATATACAGGTTTTGAATATTTTCTTCAAATAAAGGACACTTTCCTCAAGAGAGAATTTCAAGTGCTCTAGTTCAAGATGAAAAAAATATTTGATTATTTTTAAAAAAAGTTTCAAAGTTTTCCATTTCCACAGAAAGAATAACTTGTACAGAAATCTATATTTCATCTCTCTTTCACTGGAGAGACAAGAAACATTACCTGATTTTCTCTTCTGCTTTATTTTCATATATCAGTAAAGGAAGTCCAGACATTGAGGAATCTGATTTATGCACTGATATTGGTTACACTTTCTAATTAGGTCAGATTTTGTACCCACTGAAGGAGAAAAATACCTTCTCCTTTCAGCCCACAGTTCACATTCTCACCAGGCTCATTATTTTTTTTGTTTGCACCTGTATTTTCTCTCCTTCTCCCAGCCCATCTCTTGGTGAGGCTGTGGTCAAGAAGAAGAATTATTTCTGTTAGATCTATTTCACTTGCTCATTTGTCAACAAGGTTCAATCCCACCACCTCAGCTTTTGCAAGAAAGAATTTACTCTCTGCACCCTGGATCAATTCTAGTTTAGGTAGTTAGAAAGAATTTGAGGGGCAGAAGTAATTTTCCCACTGGCCATTCCCATTTTGCAGAGGAATTTAAATAGTCTTCTTCATAGCCCATGACCTCTCTTTGGTCCGGACGTTAATTTGTAAAATGTACATCACCACAGAAAAGGAACCTTAAATCCTGCCTTAAGTGTCATGTACTTATGAAACATGAGAGTTATCCTCTTCTCATTAGGACACTACACTGCACAACTGTCATTAATCTTGAAACAGGATACCATTAATAATTTTCTGAAGTCTTAGTATCAGCTTCTCATTGCACTTTACAAGTACAATAAATATAATTTTTGTTCAATAAAATGGAATTAAAAGCACACTTATGCTATAAAAATCTGTAGTTGACTTTTAAATTAATAAAAGCTTTGATAAATTTTAATGAGTTAAGGCAAAGATTCTCCTAGGCAGGCAAAATTAATGCATTACAGAACTTCCCGCTTTGGTTTAATTGCACCATTTTGCATTTTGAATTCACTCTGATACAATTCCAACAATAGAAATTTTAAATTGCCTTGCAATCAGGATTTTTATTCTTATTTAATCATTTATTTACATCTTCTACACCCTTATATACAGACTTCTGGCTTCTGTTCTGTCCTTTTGCACAGTTGGCAGTCCCCAACTTTTAATACTTGGCAACTTGAAAAATATACTTGGCATTCTTGCAGAAAGAAAAAGGAATTATGACTTGGAGAGCTAACATATCACTTGAAGCACATAGATATTCAATTACCACTATATTTGATATCTTGTGCTAGTTCCATGGGAGCTTTTGTTTTGTTCCTAATACCACTATTCTGACTTTTACTTCAGCCTGTTATAAATAAAAAGGAATTCACCTATATGTTTTGTCTGGTTTGAAAGAAAAAGCATCATCACTAAAACTAGAAAAAGCAAACCAGGAGAAGTCCCTATAGCCATACAGGAATACTATACCAATAGTCTCCAGGAAAAAAAAAACAGTAACATTTTTGGACTAGTTGTATATCTGTAGGATCTGTTCAGTACCAAAGTTTTGCAATGGAAGGGTTAAGCACTTACTTTTATTCTGTAACAATCATCTACTTCCCATTCACACTTCAGATGGTTTTACGGGTACATACAAGACAGTTTTGCCCTCCAATGGCCATTCCTCTGTGGTTGGGCTTTGTTAATAAAGTGCTGAGCTGCATCTTGTGTAATCTACATTTAACAGAGCCTTTACTACAGTCTAATTGCAGTTCCAGTTTCCATAGCATAGGTAAGAATTGATCCTGACTGAAAACAGTAGATTTACATGATGTACTCATTACTCTGTTGAAAGAACCACTTTACCTACAGAACCCTGGTTATCAGTCTAATTTGTGTTTGGCATTCATAACCTTTAAAGCAGAGAATGGAAAAAATAAAGAAAAAGAAAATAAGCTCTGCTTGCCATAAGTGGCAATTGAGGAGTCTGAAGCAATATCTAAGTGCTTTTCTTCTTTCTTTCACATTAGGTTGTGAGCACCAAAATTCTGCTCTCATGCTCTCTTGAGAATACCCCTGCCACAGCCCTGGAGCTCTGCATCTGCCCAAAAGGAATAACCCTCATTCCTGCCATAGATGTGCACAGGATTTCTGCAGCTGCCTATACCACAAATCTGAGACGTGGCCAAGACTCCCTCCAAGCTCAAGAGGGTCTGCTTTGGGTAGCAGCTACACCTCTGTGAAGGCTGAGCAAGGTAAGAATTGCAAATTCACAAGAGGAACACATCTGGAAATGAAAATTTTTAAAACAGAAGAGATTATTTTTCCCAGCAGTTTGATATTTATCAATATTTATAGTAAGATTCCACTTGCAGTGAAAGCTCTCTGTGAGAAAAGTTTTTAGGGTCAGCAAATAAAGCATGTGTCTCGATAAGAATGATGCAGAAGGCATGCTCCCAAGAAGAGTCTCAGGATACAGAGAGACACACAGGAGATGAAATACCTCGTGCAGCAGTTTCTAATGCAAAAAAGATCAAAACTTAAACTATGCCAAAGGCCAATTCCTGTTTCTAAGAGGAATGTATTAAAGTTGAGCCCAAAGATATATATTTCAAGGTGACTGCAGTTTCTCACAGGAAACAATTAGTCTCCAGAATAAAATTTATCCAGACACCGTCTCAATGCTGTCAATTATTATCTTAGGTTATTAAAATCAGCACAAAAAATAAATAACTGTTAGATCACACATTCATCAATTGGCGATGCTGTTACAGCTAACATTCATTTAGCACAAACACCCAGAGGTTACCAGCTGGCAGTGCTGAGTTCAATATAATTTCCACAGCTAGAAATAATATCCTGAACATTTACAACTCAAGTCAAATCTATTCTATACCCTTTTCTCCCAATTATCTTACCCTTCCTGCTGCCTCATCACCTTTCTCTGCCCTTTTTCCTCCATCATTATCTCTTCCAAGTCTCTAGAGAACAGAAAATTTTCAGTCTTTTTCAATATCTTCATCTATTTCAGATTTACATTAATGTAGATGAATTGATCCAGCTATTTGAGAAAACTACTCACCCTCTACTTCATCTATAGCAAAAATAACTCACCCATCTAAGATCTGTGCAAGATGCTAAATATATCTGTCTCCCTTGATCTGCACTCTCTTCTTGGCTGGAAAAGAAACTTAGACACTGTCAGATATCTGGAATGGACCAGGATTACATGGCCTGGCATTCATGACCATTCACAAAAATAAGAAACACATGTTGCATCAATAAACACATCAGTGACTGTTGTTCAAATGCACTGAGACCACGTGGCCCAGAAAAGTCTGTTCCTGGTCAGCTCCCAAAGCCAGGGACAGGGTGTGAAGGCTGCCAACCTGATAGGAACAGTCTGGCAGCACCTGGGGCTCCTCTGGGATGGTGCTCATAGCCTAGCCCACAGCAAGGCTAGGAGTGGGCCTAGAAACATTTTGCAATATGAAATATTGGGTTTGAGAGCCCAGAGAGGACATCTAGTTTTAAGTTACTGGTATAGACACAGCCAACTAGAATGATACCAAAGTCTTTCTCCCTATAAACCAGACTTGGAGCAGCTGGGTATAACCAGAGAGCAAAGATCATTAAGCACCTTCATTACTCTCCAGGAAAACTGAATGTATGTCAGGATTTTTTCACTACCTTTTTGGAATCCATCACACACTATGAGGACAGACATCAGTACTTACTTTTCCTTTTTATCAGGACTTCTTACTGCTCATGGGGCTGTCAGGCCAATAGCAAACATCCAGCCTGGCTCCTAGCAGGGAACAACACAACCCCACTGTTCCCTTCCAAAAACATGATGCAATTATTCTGCTAGATCATTAACTTTACTCACAGCCTTTATTGTGGTGTCTCATAAAGTTCAGAAAACCAGTCACACCACATGTCAGAAGAGAAAATTTTGAATCTGAGAAATTTTCAGTCCACATTAGGCCTCCTATATCAAGGCAAGTTAAGCAGCCACAAGACCGCAGCCACTGAACGAGCTCACCTGAGACTGACCTAGCCCACCTCCTCTCGTTGCCTTGGTCACTGATAGGAAATTGGTTGGTTGTTTTCATCTCCACCCAGCAGTAAAACATTTGGTCAGGTGTTCTTGATTCCATAAGTTTGTAGATTTATGCACATTTTGATACCAACCTGAGGAGCAAAGCCATGTTATGGGGCAGTCCAAGATGACATTGCACCCAATATTCTAGAAAGAGAACCTTTCACAGGCAAGTGTTAATTTCCAGTTATGTATCTGTGTATGTGTGTACATTGAGAAAAGCATCCAACACTTGATAATGAAAGAATAATTTCTTGTCTCCAGAATCCTTTTATTTTTCTGCTTTTTGCCTCCTTTTTCTTTTTGAAGGCATGTTGGGGTATTAGATGAACCCAAAAATGCATGAGTATTTTTGCTGCAATGTGTGTTCCTCAGCTTTTACTGGATTTGAAACTTAGTCTTACTGTAGCTGGCAACAGTAATGTACTTTTGTGGGTCTGTCATGGAGTACAGGCAGTTTCCATAGATTGATGAGTCAGAAGAAAAATACATCACAGTATATAGCCACTCTGAAAATGCAGTTAACACTTCTTCATGGCTTGTTAAATAAATCAAACATACTGTTTTGTCTATACTAGGAAAATTACCTATAAGCTGAAAAAAAAAAAGAAAATGGTTATCTTTCTTCCTCTGTTGCTTTAGAAAATGTTCTGGCAAGTTAAAAATTTTTAGCAAGGCTATAAAAAATAAGATCACTTCTATGTTTCAAAACTTTTGAGAAATGGTCCAATTTTTTTCATTTTTTTCTGTTCCTCACCAGCACAGAAAACACTTTACTACATGATTTTTTTTTTATTAAAAAATTTTGTCTTTTGTGGTAAGCCATGTTGTCTTCAGAGCAGCCAGTGGATGCTTCCAACATCTCTTCATGATCAAGGACAAGTCATACAATACCAAATCTACCTGCACTGGTACCTGGCTCTAGGCTCAGTCCTAATGCACGTGGTAAGAAATGTATTTAAAACATGAATACTTTCAGGAACACCACTCATCTTGCCCAGGGGACATTTAGATATCTGGGGAAGGATGAACATGGATAAAATGCTGAATATTAGAGAGGAACAGTCTCAAGGTGGAACCAAGTTGGCAGTTGACATTTCTACAGCCCATTCATCTATGCTTGAAATACTCATGACAAAAAAAAAAGGTATGATAAAAAACAGGACTACATTTTATTTTAAGAAGGAATCTCTATTATCAGAAATGCCTCTAATGGTGATAAAACTGGCTTTAAGCATTTATTCAATTTCATTTCTAAAATGAAGGTTATAAATCAACCCCAAACCCTTCCTGAAAAACAGTTATCCTCCAAGCTTTTATGAGCATTTACAGAAGAATGATTCCTTTCTCTGTCAGATGTTATGAAAGACAGTTCATACTTCAAATAATGTGATTTATAGGTTGAGATTGTGAAGTTAAATTTAATAAAGCTCAGAGAAGATGCATGAGCTTCAAAAAGCTTTTTAATAGAGATCTTTCAGAGTTGAGATGCTTGTTCTATATAAACTGCTCTGTATTCTTGCGTAAGCTGTGGTTACTGATAGATCCAGCAGAACCACCCACCACAGAACGTTTACCTTCTTTCCTCTTCTTCTCTCCACAAGAATTTAACTGATGATGGATTGTATGCACACATCTCATTACTTTCTTCAGTTATCATGAAAAACTAAAGGACTTTCCAGTATTCATGTTTGTTTCTTAAACTGCCAGCTTTTATTTTTGGTGATGTAATTTCTCAAAGAAAGATTAATATGCTTAGTTAGTATTCCCTTTTGTTCGTGGAGTTGTTAGGAGATTTAGGTCTATTTTAATTTTATTTTGAAGTCCTGATCAGAAACCTTTGAAAATAAGTTGCTCTGGTGAGGAATGGTACCACGAACTCATGAAAAAGTTATCATGACGGAATTTCCTCCAAATATAGTTTTCAATATTGATTTAGGATTTGACATTTTGAATTGAAAGATGTAGATTCCATTTCAATTCATCCTACTGAAAAAAAAAAAACACAAAAAAAACCCAACCAAAAACCACACTGAAATTATTGTTACAGAAAATAATATTTTAGGAAAAATAAAAGTATTTTAATTTCTGGATTTTAGTCACCAAAATCATGCCTTAGACAGGATTTCTAAAAACTGATATGAACCTTAAGCAAGTGTGATAGAGCCTAGAAAGACAGACTAGGCCAAATGAACTCTGGCATTTAAACAAGCTGATTCCCCATACACATGACATAGCTGTTCTTTGTTAGATTAATATTCCAATTTCTGAAAAAATACAGGATTAGTAGCTCCTGTTACAGTCTATTTGTACATTTATAGTGCAATTAACAAAACAAACATCAAAATCTAACTCTGAAAAATGAAACTAGGTGCAATTACTGTAGAAGACATGCAGATTCAACAGTTTCCTTCCATTAGTACGTCAAGAATTGACTCATAGGAGGAAAACTCATGGATTCCTGCTAATCAGCTAATGTAAGTTTATATTAGATGATATTTATATTTACAATGTAAATGTATTTGATGCAAATTATTATTGCATCTAAACTGCAAATAGAAATACATTAAACAGAATGCTAGCTCACCAACAATCAATGAAAATGTTATTTTAAGAAGCTATTTCTGGGAACAGCATATTTAAGGACTATTTCATTCATACTTGCAGTGCTCCTTTTCCCATGGTAGAAATAAAAATGTAGTTTCAAATATTAAATAAATGAAATATAATTAATATGTTTAAAAGCTTCATATGGCTTCGTGTTAACAGAGCAGATGTGACCATTATTCATGGATCATTTATGATTTTTGTGCTTTGCCCTTGTTGCAGTTCAATACAAAAGTCAGTATTTGAAGATAATATGTAGAATATCTTGAAATTCAGTTGAAATTTGAGACAGGGAAGTCAGAGGTCTGGAAAATGCTACTGCAGCCTACAAGTGTAGACACTCCAGAAATATATCACAAGTTATTTTAAATTAATTTAGCACTGTTCACGACTAATTTCTTATAGAAACACATTATAAGCCTGATACAAGGAAAGAGTTATTCAGGGTAGACTAGATTAGTTTGGGGAAGGCTCAGGCTCAAGATTTCCCTTTGCTGTCCCAGGGTGAAATACAGGTTCTCCAGCAGTTCAGTAGCTCACTCTGGAGTCAAGGTTTTGAATCTTGAATATGCAATGTTTGAGGTGAAGACGTCAGGTGAAAATAATAAGATTCAATGGAATAATTTTTTTGAAAAATTTCTACAATTCTAGTTGTGTTAATCTGAGTCCCCGAATGTCAGCAGAGCCTCATACATGATCACAGAAACACAAAACACCTTGAGTTGGAAGGGACCCACAGGGATCATTGAGTCCACCTCCTGGCCCCACACAGGCCATCCCCAAGAATCACACCATGTGCCTGAGAGCATTCTCCAAATGCTTCTTGAGCTCTGTCCGGCTGGTGTTGTGACCCCTTCCCTGGGGAGCCTGTTCCAGTGCCCAACCACTCTCTGGGGGGAAAATGTTTTCCTGATATCCAACCTAAACTTCCCCTGACACAACTTCATGAAATTTCCTTGAGTCTGGTCACTAGTCAGGAGAGTGAAGAGATCAGTACTTGTAGATAGATTGGTCAACTGTAACCAGACACATGAAATATAAAACATTGTTAGTGCATTGAAGTATCTTGAATAGCATCCTGTTTGCCTGAAACATTTTGTAACTCTAGAGTACTACATTTCTCTTTCATTTTCTGCATTTCTCATACACACATATAGCATAACATTTGAGTCTTGATATCCTGTGGGAGTCTCTTGGAAGTGTAGGAAGGATAAAAGGCATCATAATGCCCAATACATTTTAAGGTATTGTTTATTTCAAGCTTAATCTTTGGCATGGAAAAAGAAAAAGAGAAAGAATATTTATCATCTGATTATAACTCAGTACTGGGAATCTAGCATCCTTTTTGTTTCACAATAAATATTTGATCTTCAGTCTTTCAGCACTGTTATGTTTATCTCTCAGATCACATTAACGTATGACTGTTTCTGTGCAGTGTCTCGTTACACAGTGGAAACTTCCACACCTTCTGATAAAGAACCAAAGTTAGTGGGATTTCAAAAAAGGAAATACCTAACAAAGAACTCCACAGGCTCCTAAGCACAGATATACCATATCTTTGGTAAAGAAATCCCAAGACTACAACTTGCTGGAATCTTGGAAAATCTACTGGGAAAGTTTTGCATTAGAGTCACAATGATGTATTTTTCTTTAAGCCTTCAACAGGGTATTATATTAGCTCTGATCATTCATATCAGGTGAAGAGCACATATGTATGTATATAATTAGGTCCTTTTGGACCTAATTTAATATCAATTTTGGGTTCAAATGCTTTCTATTGTAACACAGTGCAACTATACTAAAGCTGTGTTCACTCACAACAGAGCACAATTTGTCTTTTAATTTGCAAAAGGTGCTAACCTGGCACCAGGAGTGAGCTAAGGGATGGGCAGAACACTGTAAGTTCGGCAGTGACCTCAAGTAAGACAGCTAAAACTCACAAAACACAAGACCAATGGGCACTGTAACTATCTGCAGCTAATCAAGCTATTAACAAACTGAATATTTTTCATATTGCAATAGTTTATGTCCTTTCCATCTTTTTATTGTCTGAATGATACAGGTCATTAGATAAGGAGGAAAACTCTCCATCCCATTACTACTATCACTACAAAAGCCAAGAAGCTTTAACACAGTACACAAGAGCCAGCAAGTATTTTAAGCTGGTGGTGTAGTTGAAGCTAGTCACTGCTTGACCAGCATTCCTCACACCCATATGTGACCAAAAGATTCAGTGGCTAGCATGGAGAAGATAAGGAAAATTCCAGGTGACAAAAAGGCACTTTTCTGTTGTCCTGTGACAGTAATTTTTAGAAAGTAATTGAGTTTTGAATTTTCTCTACATCACTAAAAAAAAAAAAAAATAAATTAATGGTTGGTTTTGATATTCCACAGCTTTATGAGAGATGTTTAGTCCAGATATTGTCAAAAATAAATGGGACAGGACAACACATTTCCACACACTGTTGTAACAATTTGGAGAGAAACCAAACCAGAAATGAACAGATAAGTATGATGTTTAAATATTCCAATTTAAAAAGACACCTTAAAAATATTAATGAAAAATAAAACTCCCTGCAAAACCTAATACCTTTAACACAGGAGATTACCAAAAATATTTTGCCCTTTTCAGCTTTCCAGCCTTCCATACTCTAAACTGAATCAGAAACAAGGAGAAAATGAGAGATCCATGAAAGCATTTTAAAAATTTTCTTACCACAAATTGACCAGGAAGGGATGTTCCAGGTCTTGCATTATCTGCAGCTCCCGGAAAACATTGCGAACTTCATCTCTCTCAATGCATTTCTGTTTATTCATATATTTCATGGCATACATTTTCTTGGTGTCTCTCTTCTGTACAATGCACACCTAATTGGCAGCAAAGTAAAAGAAAAATTTTGACACCTTGAGAAACTGAATTCAATTGTGACTTTGGAAAAAAGGAGTGTTTAATGATATTTCAATAATTCAGATCTGAATACTACAACTGAGTAACACCTTCAGTGTTACTGTGAAGTTCACTTCACACCTCTGCAGGATTCTTTGTAATAGATTGTAATTAAAAATTAACAAAAAAACAACCGAACCCTGCATAAGAAGAAATGGGGACCCAGAAAAATATCATAACTTTCAGAACTTACATGGTAAAGCTGAAAGGAATATGCTGCAATGGCTGAAATCACAGGCCATTTAATTAGTCATTACTGCCTCCTGCCCAGGAAAATGCGCAGTCATTGTGCTCATTCCCACAAGTCAATACTCACATCTTGATTACTGCATCATAAACCTTGCCTGTGCTCCCAAAGCTCAATATTTCATCTATAATATCAGAATTATGCTCCCTTAATTATTGTTGAAAAGAAAAAGAATTTTCATACAGATATTCATCATAATATTTCTGAATTCACTAGAGACCATTACAGTGATTTAGTCTCTGGCAGTAAACTTCTACACTTTTACTTTTTTTTTTTTCTGACAAAAGTCAAATAATGCAAATGCATGAAGAAAATCTTTGTCAAGAGAACTCCCATGGGAAGTCTGCATTGTCTTCTGTCATGGAATTTTACCTTGACAATGCAGCTGAAGAGTGTCACAAGCACCACAACCAAGCATCGAGTTTTAAGTAAGATTTTTGGGAACAGAGAAATATACAATTGTTCTGAATGTACTGGAAACATTTGCTTTAGGTATCCCAAGCCTGTAATGTCTAAGTTCAAAGGTGTTCTGGATTCTCTTGGTTTTATTTGTGTATTTAAATACGTACACACACATGCACACATACACACAGTTTATCTTACTTCTCATATTACACACAGAAAAAAATATACTATACACTCATAAATTCATGGTAAGAGTTCAGATTACAACATGGTGAAAATCAAAGAGAAATCCTTTGTGTCTGAGTTTAAGGAACTTAAGCACCCAACATTTAGGAACAATCAGGAGTAACTAAAGCAACTTCCCACAGCTGAAACTGGGAAGAACAGGGCCAGCGAAGTCAAACCATGTTTATTTCTCTGAAACTCTATTTTCATAAAGTGTGTCCTTGAGTGCAAATCTACTCCAAGTAGAGGAGTTCATAGAGTACCTTTAACCTATAATGATAAGGCATGATTAAGCAGGGTTTCTAATTACCTGTCCTTATATCAGGAGATGTTCTGCTATTAAAGCAAATGTGGATGGTAACATTTTGAGCCCATCAGCGTTGCACAATGGTGAGTCATAAAGTTTTGTTACATTTTTCACTTTGGACTGTTATGAAAAATCTGAATATTATTGATGTCCTTAAGATAACTAATGGTTCACATTTACATGGAAAGAACCATGGCTGTGGAACAATGAGGAACCGTGTCTGGTCTTTTGGAGGAAGCAAAAGGAAAAGTAGCAAGTGGGATAGAGCTGCAACTGAGAAGATGGGATGGAAATGAATTGCTCAAGTTCCTTTAAAAGGAGGTCCTTTAAAAGCATAAGCAGAATTTTCAGGGGTAAATCCTGACATCCTGTCTTAGAATATCTGGAGATTTCAATTTAGTGAGTCACATTATAAAGTACAATATTTGGGGATTTTAGCCCAGAAACTAAGTCCAGAAATTCAGTCAAGTATGTTAGTTTGCATCACGATTTTCATGTACAAGTTGGCCAAGAGTTAGGTGTTTGCAGAAATCTCCTAGTCCATTACATTAAAAGCCTCCCTCTTGAAGGGTTAACTAGAGAGACTGCTGGGAGAATGGGGTTTTACACAGCTGAGAATTATGGGTTTGACCAATGTGTCAAAGCAAGATCATATGCAGCACCAAAATATGTAATGTAAACCAGTTTTGAAACACTTCTGGGACTCCAGAAGGCACTCAGCTCTCTTACCTGGCAGTAAAGACAAGGGTGTTCAGCACAGCTGAAACAGACCTTCTGTTGTTGGTAGAAGCTTGCCTAACACACAGCTTCAAAGCAGAATGATAGTAAATATTTTCTAGCAATGTGTACCTATGCAAATCCTTTAACATTGCTATGAAATCAACAGGATTTTAATGAATATAATGAAGCTTCTTCCTACTAATAACCAGGAAACACGGCCTGCATCCATGCTGATGTTATTGTGAAAAATTCCTGACATTGCTATGACAGCATTGGATCACAGTGGATCCTGGCACTTCTACCTGCTGGCTGTCAGCCCTTCTCCTGAGCAGGACATCAATGGATTGAAACTTTCCACTAATACAAGAAAGAAAGGAAAAGCCCTCGAGCTATTCTCACATGTGCAGTCTTAATGGGAAATGTTTAAGTTGGGGGTTTATTTGTTCCAAAGGAGAAATTTAAAATAGGGATAAACAGGTGCTCTGGCACCTCAACAAAAAATTCTGTGATGACTCATTATGATGAAAGTTTATGCAGACTTGCCTTATTTACATGTATCAGTATGGGAGCCTGTCACACTCACACTCTTTCCATTTTTCTGTGAATATCATTTACCAAAGGCCAGACAGTGTGATGATTCAGAGCAAATACGTGTTCTCAACTCAAAAACTATCCAGTTTCACAGTCAGTAGAGAGAGACAGCTCTAATGGTTTCCCTCTAATGTCCCCTAAAGAGACTGTAAATTACCAGTTTGGATATAGGCATCTGTGTTGTACATGTTTAAAGGTAGGCATTATGAACCCCATTAATTTTCTCTTCATTAATGGTATAGTGCTATTTTTAAAAATCTCTTCTGAAAATATTTCCTTTCTAAAGAGGTTTTTTTACATATCTTAGCTGTTATCACAGGATGGTGTCTTTTCTTATTTCTGGTAGAAGGTATAAGGGAGCTGCCTTAAAACCTATCAGGTTAGAGGAAATTTGACCAGAGAGAGACTTGAAGCCACTTTCCCTCAGAATATGGGGAAGGAAGCCAATAGATTACAGCTGTAGGACTAAGCTTCATTTTTCAAGGGCAACATGTCCTTAGGCCCACTTCTAAACTACCTTCTTGGATTGACTCTGATTGCACATGCAAAAACCAGAGAAGCTTGCTGAAGGAAGCTGCATAATGCTGTTTTGGCTGAGCAACCATGGATAGCTTCAACAAAGTTCTTTCCAGAGCAAAAAATAGTGATGGCTGAAATATCAGACTTGCTGCAAAACAGACTTCTCCTGTTCCCCACTAGAAGAGACTTATAGCTGCTATGTGCATGGTCTGGAAAGAGCAAGGTGCACTCAGTCTCAGTTTCAGTCTGAATTTAGCACAGGAGTATTTAGACCTCTCAGAACGCCACAAGATGTGGTTTCACAACAGGTGATAAAAGAATAGAGATGCAAACCCACAGCCAGAGAAACCTCTGCACAAGGCCACTGTTAGGTGGGGAGCTGGAAGCTGGGTGCACACTCACCCATGCTCCTGTCTGATATTTTGCATCCATGTCAGTAGATGAGGTGGGGCAGCTCTAGTTGCCATGGGGACTCCCAGCCCAGCAGAGGGGCTGTGACCCTGCACAGGCAGAGGAACTCACCCCAACACAGAGGACTACAAGACAGAAATCAGATACACTCCAGATGGGAATTGATGAACCTGCTGTTGAGCATCTCCCTGAAATACTGCTCCCTTGTCTGTCCTACCCATGTGCTCTGGAAAATTAGTTCTCATAGTCTTAGCCTACAAGCGGAGCTGGAAAGATTTACACAAAGAGACTGGAGAATGCATATCGTAAGTTTGTCTTTAGGCTGCCAGGGGATTTCCTTTAAACAGGGAGATTCATTCCCAGATTCCCCTGAGCAAAGCATGACATCTGGAACAGCCGAAGCATCTGCTTAGTATCCTTTCATATTAACTCAAGCTAAAGAACAGGGGTTTATACTGTCAAACAGTATTAATATTCTGCAGTTGTGTGTTATGTTGCTTTTAGGATAGAAGCATATTTTTTCTGAAATATTTTGCATACTATTTACTAAAGTACCCTCAATAAGTGCAGACATGATTCTGGGCTCCCATCTGGTTTACACCACTGTAATTTCATTTACTTCATCACAGGAAGTCACTGTTTTATACAACCAAATTAATCAGAACTAAACCTTGTGTCTCAGCATCTCAGACAAACAGGAAAGAGTTTGTACATTGAAATTATAATTTTAATTTAATTTAAAGAGATCAGATTGTTTAACATAACTACTCCCACGAAAAGAGAAGTCAGAGAAAATTGGTACTATAATATCTCTGAGAACTAGATGTTACACCTGAATACAAATTATTTTGCAGCAGTAACCCTGCAATTACGTGGTTATTGTTGCAGCAAAGGACAATGAGAATTCCTGTATTTCAATCCTTGTTGGTTTTGTACTTATTGGATGATCTTCAAATACAAGATTTTTTGCAATATTTTGTTTGAGAAGAGTGATAGCTCTACACATAACAACATGGAAAAAATAGCCAGATTAAGCAGGAGACAGCACTTCTAACATACCCTATGTCTCTACTGTCTCTACTGTATCTGCCCTGGCAAAGGAGCCCTCGCCCTTTCACATCATACAGGAAAATAAAACAAACCCACATATTTTATGAAAGCTTGTTGGTTGATTTTGATCCACTCTTCTTCACAGCATTCAGGAAACTGGTGAATGTTTCTGTGATATTTCTAGAAATATCTAATTTTCTTACAGGTTTATATGGATGTGGTTCTTGTGAACCCACTTTGAGGAATCTGTATTGGTGAAAATAGAGTTGCACGATCCTCAGAGAACATGTTTAAAGTATGAATTCCCTCTAAACTTCAATCCTTATTTTGCAGTTGTCAAATGCAACAGCAAAGTCCTTGGTGTAACAGGTTTCTTTTTCCCAGATGAGTACAGGCTTCTGACAAATCACCTTGTTTTTCCTTCCATGGCCAAGGGAAAGAAGACCATTTTAAAATGACCTATTATAACATAGCCAAAAGCACAACATGGTAAGTCAGTCACCATTTCAAATGTCTGTCTCTGAGTCAGTCTTGCCTTTATTGTTCATTTAGAAGCCTTGTTGCTGGCAGCTTTTCCTATTATTGTCCTTCTAGAAGTACCTGGCAGCAGAAAATGTCAAAAAAGGATGCAAGACTGTTAATCTCATTTGCAGGGCATTTACTGCTCGGGGTCTGTTGTGCTGTAGCATCTTGCAGCCTATAACACCATGCTCAGTATCACGCTTTCCTTAAACTGCCTGCTTCCTTTATGGCTCCTCTGTGGCCTTTTCTGTTTTCTGAGAGCAATAGGATGTTTTAAGACATGCTCTATTTTTTTATTTTATTGCTCTTGGTACAATATCTCTGTCTCTCTCTCTCAATATTCCTTAAATTACTCTGGTTGCTACAGCAACCTTAGGCCTCTGCAGGATATTGCTGCAGGAGGTATCTGGTATGGCAGAGCCTCTGTGCTGCTCAGCCTCTCGGGCACAGAGCTCAAGGTGATGCTCAGCACCTCAGCTCCTCCACTGGGGCTGGCTGCTTCAGCAGCTGTGATCTGTCCCCTCAGCTAACCTCAAAAATCAGCTCCCTGCCTTCTCCTTCGGCATTTTCAATTCACAGTCACAACATTTGCTGTCACAGGAATTCCTAGGCCATTTGGTATCCAGTACTTTGTATCTCAGGTGCTTGTCTTTTCTGAGAAGTGGCCACCTCCTTTCAGCTGCTGCCTCTGTACCCAATTCTTCTTAGGGACCCCTTAAGGGCAGGTGCCATTTCGCAGACACTGATGCATATTTTTCAGAAACACCACAGCAGTTTTGATGAGAGTAGGAATTGTGTGTGGAGAGAAGAGAAACCAGAAGCATGCTCTTTTTCCTGGAAATAAACAGGCTCGCTTCAAAGGTGTCCTTTGAGAGCTCAGGTTGCTCCTTGTTAAGGGACAGGTAAAGGAGGTGAGGTCTGTGCCCATGTAGGACCATCACAGCCACAGCTTACATGTAAGCTGGCAGGTCTTTTGTTCAAGCCAAGTAACTGGCAAGCTGTGGCAGAATGTGTGTGGCCACTTATGGAGCAGCTGCCCTCACTCCTGGACACATGCAGACCTACCTGGGGTATTATCTGTGCAGACAAACACTGGCATAGACCAGGGCAGGGATCAGTGGTACCCAAGCAAGGTGCAGGACACTACTTTAAAAGAAACCTTTCTGGCTTCAGTGACCTTGCTTTGCCAAGTAGGTGACAATAGCTCTTTGCTTATGCTTTGGTCTTCGTAAATAACAGGAAACTGTTTGTTTGTTTGTTTGTTTGTTTGATTGTTTGTTTGTTTGCTTGTGGAAGACCTTTAAGCTAGTTATGCTTAGCATATTCCAGTTACTAGTGATTCCAAGTACATTGGAAGAGGGCAGCTTTGAAATTCTGATGAAACAAGTTTTATTTGTATATTAAAAATTTGCCAAGTGAGTTCAGAAGTAGACAATCTGAAACCAAAAATGCTGAACTTTGATCTAAGTAGCTGCTCCTTGCAAGGGTCAGCATGATTTGGATATATCTTTAACTTTTTTTCCTGTACATAACTTGCACTCTTGGACCTGCATTTAGGTTGACATGGTATTCCACCTCTGTATTGTGATAATAAACAATCTCAGATCTCTGCTGCCCTGATTTTAAGGGGGTTTTAAGTACCTTTTGCCCAAGCAGCATATACTCCTATTGACCTCAAAGACAGTTTCTGCTGAAAACTACTGAATTGAATAAGGACCATGACATGAAGGAGCATGCTGTTCTGCCAAAGTATTTCTGGCCTCTCTAAAATTAAAGTCATTGTTCTGCACAGAGGCCAAGAACCAGCAAAATCCTTTAGGTGTTCTCAATGCATGGCTACAGAAGTGCCTCAGCAGCACTGAGCTGGCATATACTCAGGAATCATTGAAATCAAGATCTAGACAGCTGTTGTTTGACCAGTCACATGATCAAGTATCAGTTATATTTCACCTTCAGATGCATTCCTGTGAGAATGGTTTGTAATATTTTTAAAATATTATTTTCTCTGACTTTGTGGCTTTGTATTTGTATTCTATGTGGCTATGTGGCTTTGTATTATAAATTTAAAACCTTGTTATAATCACTATTATAGGAAAGAAAGGTTGTCTACTCAAGTGTAAACAAACCATTAATCTTCTCTGTTTCAGAAAAATCCTGTTGAATTGAACAAACATTTACTCAATGATCATAATTATATTGTATGTCAGCTTACAATAAATCCTCCCAAGAGGATTTATTCTATGTAAAGTGCCTCTAAAATACTGCAATTATTTTAAAGACACAAATAAGCTGAGATATTTAAGAACAAGATCACTTTCGTGGACTGTCTAAAGAAGTAGTCTGCCGCTACCTTTATGTTGATTTTTGTTTCCATGACAGATTTCTAAATTCTGGTAATCTCCATTTGGGATAATTAATTATTATAATTTTTGCTAAATTAATTTTAGTGAACAGATTATAATAGAAACAATTTAATGAATAGACAGTTCATGCTGGTGGTCAAATGTCCTTAAGAAGGGAGAGGCTATAAAACCTTTGTTCTTTTATCATAAGCAAGCCAGAAAAACTGAAAGGTATTCCCTATTAGACATTTAACTGCTAAAAATAAGTTGATTCTTACCTTTCCAAAACTCCCTTTCCCAATAGCCCGCAATATTTGAAAGTGGTCAAAGTTAACTGCAAAATAAAGGAGAGAAGAAAAGGAAAATAGTTTGTAGTGTGCTAAGTCAGAATCAGAAATCAGATAAGAAAAGAAATTACAGTGCGTCCAACTAGTGTCTTTTTACCATGTGGTATTCCATTTTTTCTCTTAAGACACCCAATATAATTAATAGGTGGCAAAGAGGAGTTTGCTTTAAAATATGCTGCACTCATTTTGTTCATCAATTCATCTTGGACCAATGCCTTCAGTGCCCAGTATCTCCAAAGAGAAATATATCTCTGTCCTCATCAAGTAACAAGACAAAAGTTAGCACTATGCAGCCATTAGCAAAAACTACTCAGCGTTTTCCAGAAATGTTGAGATCTATTAAAAGGACACTGAAAAATTCAAGTAAGTAACACCCTCTACCTACAGATATGTAATAACATATGGTTAGTACTTTTACAGTAGTCACTCTTCAGGATAATTCCCATATTTTGTTACAGTGATAGAAGCTTGTCCGACGATGAAGTAGTATGATCAGCCTTTCCAAAGTTTTCCACCCTAATGCAATACATAATGCTAGTATTATAAGTAAAATTATTTCATAATTTTAGCAAAAATTTGTTTTGAGAGATTGTATTTTAGGTTGGTGGTAGAATGGATTTACTTGCACTTCAGGAAAATCTGACAGCACAGCCTGCTCTAGACACTGAAGTGTTTTGCTGGGAGTGTGAGTGAGATTTCATTTCTCAGAAATGCCATTTTTATTGGTGTTCCATGAGTTTAAACACAGCATGACCTTCAAATCTTCATTGGTATATCTGGTGGTTTTAAAAAAATTCCAACCTCATGAACAAAACTGATGCAAAGTCACTGAAATACAAATACGTCAATGTGTGATACAGTTTTTACAGTCACTTCTCAGAAAAGAATCACACTTAGAGCTAAATTCAGTGAACCAGAGATGGCAAAGTTCAGTGCAACAGGATTTTTTTAAAATTAAAACTTTCTTATGTTCCTGGCTTTGGACATGGACCATCATCTATGCACCTGTCATTGATGAGACAGTAACTAGCAAAATTGTGGAGACAGACTGTCACTGGAAAAATCATAGAACCATAGAATTAGGGTTTGGGTTTGAAAGGACCTTAAAAATTATCCTGTTCCAACCCCCCTGCCATAGGCAGGGACAGTTTTCCCTAGACCAGGTTCTCCAAGCCCCATCCATCAAGTGCTCAGTGGTCTTGAGCACTTCCAGGGATGGGGGAGCCACAGGTTGTCTGGGTAACCTGTGCCATGTCCACCCAAAAATGTGGTAACCAGAACAAATACAACAGAAATGTGACTCACATCAAGATGAAGGAGAAAATTCTATAAAACTCATAACATAAATATTTAACAAAAAAGTTATCCATCTCAAGCTAAGCTTTGCATAGAAAGTTGAAAGGTTGACAGCTATCAAGCTTCTAAAAGGGGTGAATATCTTACTTTCTCTGTTGCAATAATACCTCATTTACACTATTAACACCACAAAGCATTTGTTTATTTATGCTTGCTTATCCTGCCTTCAAGGAAACATGGTTGCTCCTTTCATTACTGCAGTATAGCAACTACTTTCCTGCTAATTGCTGGAGACAAATCAAGCCCAGAGCTGACAGAGCTGAGAGCAGCAGACTCTGTTCTCCAGGAAAAAAAAGTTGGCTTTAGAATTTGGATACTGAAATAAAAATGCATAACCTTGCAAAGGATTTATAACCTGCTTGGAAACTGAAAATCAGGAGAAAATTTTGAGCTGAATCCTGTAAGAGTTAGGGTTGCCCGGAAGTTTGAGAAGAAGAATTGTCTGTCAGCAACCTGCAGCAGGGGTCTCTGCTGAGTTTTTACCAGTGGGGCACTGTCTTGTAGTTCTCTCTGGCCAGTATTGGTCTGATGAACAAGATAGTCAGTTTGGCAAAACACCCTTCCACATAAACTTACATCTACTTAAATCCTGCTCCCACCAATCATCCCGCCCAAGTGCACAACTGGGCTGTCTAAGATGACCCTTAATTTAGGTAGGAATTCATCACAGTGTTGAAAATATCCTAAACAACATGTTAATCTCATTAATTTCTTAGTTAGGAAAAAATAATCCAAAAATTCAGCACAGCATGCTGGTGATTTCTGTGTCACTCTTCTGTTTTCAAACTTTCTCATGTTTCCTGCTTATTTTGCTAAATTTTTTAACAAGCACATTCCTTAAAAAAAGCTTATTTTGAATTTGTTCTTTACCTTGCAGTCATTCAGCTGAGTCCAGTTGCCAAAACAAGTGAGAAATTGTTGAAGCAGTCTGTAATTTTCTCGATTTGAGTCAAGCCACATTTCAGTAATACTTGACTATATTATATTCTGAAATCTGACATGTTTTGAAATACATCAGTTTGAAGAATGGTTTTGTTTTTGTAAAACTAAGCTCAGCCATTTATCTGTAGCTATGAAAAGGACATTTTTTAATGTCCATATAACTTCTATTTCTCTTTTACTTCCATCTTTCATGTGTTTATTGCTCTGAATGAGTAGAACAACTTAATTTTTAATTAAATTATTTGTAAATTGGACTTCCATAAGAATGAAATTATTAAATGAGGCACTAGACCATGGAGTTGAAGTCAAATTACTAGTAAGCTAAATAAGTGGCTAAAAATCATAGCCACAACAATTGATCAAATTTTCTTAATTTCAGTGTTTAACTAGAGTAGAAAGTGGGATGTTACATTTTCATATCTTCACTAAGAAATAAAAGACCTTTTTTTTTCTGTAGCTAACAGTCCCATGAGCCTTATTTAAATTAAGGTACAATGACTGTAACTCATTTCTTGCGACAGAAAATAAGGCAAACTTTAAATGACTGAGGAAATATGTAAACATGCCTGGAAAATGAGCAAGGCTTGCATCCATTGTGGTTCTCTGGAAAGGGATAATTCACTAAAGTGAGACAACTCAGTCTCTTTTGATCATTCAAGCATACTCACAACATTGCAGATTCACAAACTGAGAAAGTTCCTCCTTTGGGATAACAGGAAAGAATAAAAAATGGGCTACCTTGCAGCTGAGACTAATACCAAATTCACTGAGTAAAACGAAGATGCTTCAAGCAACAGTCCCATCTAGAACAGAACAGCATCTCCCTGATGACAAGTTCACTGCCACCTTGGTACTACATTAGCCATACACCTCAGGTGTTTCCCTCAGATGTTTTTAATCTCACACTCTCAAAATTTTGGGCTAATTTTGCTCATCTCATTTTTTTTTTTTTTTTCATGTTCTGTATGTGCTTTTTTGTCTTTCTGGTGAAAACTCAATGCCAAAGTATCACCACTTACTCTGAGAAGAATTACAGCTCATCATGACCTCTGTCATTTCCAAAGTTGAAAATATCACCAAGTTCAGGCACTGCCATTTCCTCTGTGCAATGAGGACATCACAAGTATTAAATTCTTGTCCTCTAAAACATGGCATGTCTAGTTCTTGTGGTGCCTGGTGTTGTAGCTAATGACATTTTTCTAGTGCAAAGCCCCACTGAGATAATGGTGTGGCTGGCAGAAGGACATTTTCTTTGGTATCAGCAATATGACTATTACTGTTTCAAAAATAGCTTTCTCTACTCAAGAGAAAACACTTCAATTCTCTAGAGAATATTTGTTTTTACTCAGAGAAAAAAAAAATTCCAACTCTTTGGCACTTCTTTCATTTTATCACCACACCATACTTTGGAGGTCTTATACATCATCTCCCAATTTGAGTATAAGAATATGAACTGTTTTCAGAAAACAAAATTTGTTTGTATTGTCTTCAGGTAATTTCTCATACAAGTAAACCCACAGAATGAGACTTATTAACAACACTATGAGAGAGTTTCTTTCCAGTTTCATTGATTTCCATCAATTTGGAAAAATCACGTATAATTTTCCCTCCCTCATCTCCCACCTTCATCTCTTAAAATGTCACCATTAACTCAAAACTAAGAAGGAACATGGAATAAACCATATACTTTGCTAAGAGTCAAAATAGATCAGCATTTATGACACCTGTTTCATGTTAAGGTATTAGAGCAATGGATGCCTGTTAATGTCACCAATTTGTTGTATATATTCATATAAATACTTTATTTTGTTTCTTTCCATTTAGTCATTCTCCAATAAACCTTAAATTCATTCCATTGCACAGATTCAACTCTCTATCAACAACTTTCAGTGCAAGTATACCTTACCAGGATTAGAATCATATTTTCAAATTAGCCCCACGTGAAGCCCCATGTGGAGCATTTTCCAGTAGTTTGATGTTGAACAAATAAGAGCCAAATGATGGTAAGGGATTCACAACTGAATCACAGGATTCACATCCTGCTTGCCATGCAAAGAAAAAAAATGTGGTCCTAACCACTACAGATACTTGGTCAAATATATAGTGTACTCAAAATCTATCAGGAATATCTAGAAGGATGCTGCAGTGGTTTGTGACTGAGTTATACACAGGAGCATGTCTACTGCCACAGTCTTCTCATGTGACCTTAGATGAGTGCTCTAATATCTTCTGTCACTGTCTGTAGAAAAATGAATCAGTGCATCTCTAGGCAGCTGTAAAATTATGTATAGGAAGTACCTGAGAGCTCAGACACACAAATCGTTGGGAGTAGTTAAGAGCCAACTCAGGTAGTAGTGCTTCATAAAAGCACTGTGATGACTGAAAGCCATTTTTAAAGTGTGAGGAGCATACACCACTGTGGAAAAGGAGGTGCAGAAATCAGTGCACTGATTCAAACCCCACACATCACGTTGTGGCAGAGCTGAGAACAGAACCTGGCTTCCACTTCACACCACACCTTCTCATGCACGTCTTCCAAACTGCACGAGCCCTCATGGAGCAGATATTTGGCATAAAACTTTCTAGTCAAAGATAAAATAAATATTTCTTGCTCCACTGCTCCCTGAGGATAAAGTGTACTTTGGGGAAAATATTCACGTCACAGACTTGGGTTTTTACAACCACACTGCAAAAACACTGGATAGTTTTAGTGGAAATGCCTATTATTTTTTTTAATCAGTACTATATACATAATGATCTATGTTAAAACAATGAAGTATTTTATATGCATTCATCTCTGCTGCATTATTCACATTATGTTTACTTGAACCAAAAAAACCCAAAGAAGTTACATCAACAGCATACACAAACATATGTGTTTGATTTATGATCTCACAAAGGAATATAACATTTTTACCCTTTCACTTGCAGTTTTACTGGTCAAAATATTCTCATGTTGCACATCATTTGTTCAAGTGTAAATTACATTTAGCTAAAGAGGCAATATAAATATTGGGTGGATTCTAGGTAGAGCTGACATCTGTTTTCTCACTGCAGCTGAGGAATATTAATTTCATGTATATGTGATTAGTCCAAATACACTCAATAACCATTACCTGAAAGAACTTTGTTTCTCTTAGAGAAAATATCCAACTGAACATGACCAAAGCACAGGCATACATGTGCTTTGCAGAATGAAAAATAAAGTAGAGGCCTTTCTGGAAGAACTCCCTAAGCTAAATACAGACTCTCCTTCCCTGGTTGAGTCCCAGTGATTTATTTGGACTGTCAGGGAGTAGCCAAAACCAGAATACGAGCCCTAAGGTATTAGGAGGTGTACAGTAAAGTCATATTTTTTTTTAACACAATGAGCTTTTCAACACATCAAGATTCATTTTCACTGATCTCAAGAGAAAACAGAAACAAGGAGATATGATTTGGTCATTAGCCAAGAAAACAGATTTTTATTTAAGTCTGACCCCTGTCTTGCAGGTCTGTTTTGGGGTGGTTTAATGCTACCTCTTTCTGTGAATCAGGAAAACAGAACAACAACTAAATCAAATTTCCTTCTAGATTTGGCCTGGATGGTTTGACCTGAGACTTATCAGATTGCACTATTAGGATTTCAAACTAGTTCTGCAGTCTTCTTTTTATGTCTGTCTACTTTTCAGATGCTCCAGCCTTTTCCAGGGAGAGCCACAGGCTGTGCTGACAGGAACTCAAGATCTACTTAAGTAGATCTTAGCAGCCATCAGGTCTTGTTAAAATTGTTGCTGTCCTTCCACACACAACACACAGGATGAGTAACCAAGTACACACAGTCATATAAATTCAATACTAATAATAAAATCCCCTGCTTGAATGGACATAGACAGGACAAACATGAACAGTGCCTAAAAATTAAATTAAGGGTCATAAACTGGTTTGGGTAGTCATAAGGAGTCACATTCTTTCATGCTCTCTTCATGGTAAGTGCATTAGTGGAGAAAGACACTGGTTAAATTAAGGAAGAAATTAATTTCTGCTGACAGAATGATAAAGCCAAGCATGCCTTTGAAGTGAATGAAGAGTACAAATCTGCACAACTTCATGGGTTTCTGAGTAAAATGGGACATTACTATACATTATTTGACTGGGAAACTTACTAGTTAGATAGAGATACATAATCAAAAAGAAGTTTCAGAGCTGGTTTTATCTCACTAATGATGAATCATATGTTTCCAATCATATTTAGGGGCTTTGTATTTAAATTGCATTACAATGTCTCAATTCTTCGTGATTAATGAGTGTTTTAGGCTCAATATAAGCTAATTATGTTAATATGTTTTTATAATTATTCAGACTTTATTTGCAATTAGAAAGAATTTAAGATCTTTGTATGCAAACCAAATTTTATTTAAAATTTGATTTGAACTTTCCAATGCATTTTAGTCTGATCATGTTTACATACTTCACTTTCTTCAATCAAAGTGAAACATTCCTGGAGTGTCAAAAGACCTTCATTTCAGAACTCTTGACTGATCCAAGGTGGCTTTTTCACAACAGTTCATTTCTGTGTTTTGCTTCCTTGTGAAGCCACCTGCAGGATGGGATCTTTGGCTCACCTCCCTTTCATAGGTGTCCTCACAGCACCTGCATGACCTGTGCTTTGCTCCCTCTGAGCTGGTGGAGAGCTGGGCTATGGGAATTGTAAACAATTCCCATACAAGATCTGGGTACAAGATCTGGGTCTACAGGAGGATACAAGAATCAGATTCCAATACCTTTGAAGAAGTGTCACATCACAGCAATGTAGTCCTGCTTTGAACTGGGCCAGAAGGAAATCTGAAAAGGTAAACTTGAATTCCATTCAAAATTTCAAAGCCAGCTTTGTTTTCCCAGCATAAAGCTTAATTTTTGTCAAGGAAAATAACAGCATTTTAATTTGGCAGCAAGTTTAGTTATCCATTAAAATTGTTTTCAGAGGAAAAGTCTGTTTCAAAACAAAGAAAACAGGGTGACAGAATTCCTTGTGATCTCCCACCTACATTATATTTCAAAGAAGACACAGGGAAAGCAACCTTTTCCCTTATTAAAATGGGGAGAGAATTTCAGTACCAGGATGTTGGAAAACCAGTAATATAATTTTATTTATACCTCTCTTATTTCTATATTCTATAAATAAATAGCTGATATCAAAGATAAAAGAGTGGGCTAAAGAACATCTGCTGTGATGCATCACACACATTCCGATTTCCTTATGTCAATCCTCCTACAAGGCAGTACTTCACATGCAATTTAGCCACACATTTGATGAAATTCACAGAATATTTAGACCATGTTCATCCAAAGCAGTGCCAGTATCATGGGGTTCTACACTGTAATTAGTGAAATCTACCTCACATCACATCGTTAAAATGAGTGGGGTTTTCCCACTCAAATTTTCTGCATGTGTTAGTTAAAATGAATACTGGAAAGCACTAAAAAAGCCTACCATTTTCCAAAATTCTATAAAAACAGACTCAAAGAATTTGGTGAATCAGCTAATAATTTACACAGTTACAGAACAGGCATGTGTTTCCACAACCAGAAGTAAAATTGAAATTCTAAGGGAAATTAGCATTTGAAAGTAAGCAAGCTGCTAAGGAAAAAAGATCTTAGGACTGATTCTCAAAATGCTTCTTCCTTTTTAATTCTCTAAAAGCACATAATTGTATTTCTAATGCTATTCTATAAAAGCTTCAAGAAAAAGAGATGTGATTTTTGCATTCACAAGGAAACTGTGACTTCTTGGTAAACAAGAATCTGTTTGAACCCAGGATCAAAAGAAAACTTCTCTCCAGAGCTGCTTATACCCCCAATAAGCCAAAATAAAATAATACTGCCATTAAATACATCTATTCTGAAAGATGTATCAGGCAGCTACCTGAAGCCTGTAAAACGAAGTTTGCTCCTTGGACAAGTAGAACAGACTGCAAATCATTATAGCTTTTCTCTGAAGGAAGTGTAAACTGAAACTCCCAAGTGCCATCCCACAATCTCCAGACCTTGTCTGGGAAAATTGGAGGTCTATCACCAAACCAAAAATCAAGAACAGACATCTGATGCTTTTAGGGATGTGGGTGGCAACTTCTATGAGCCACTGGGAGGGATTTGTCTGCAAGCCACTGAAGTCAGGACAGAGTCTTACAGCTGTAAACTGCAGTAGGATTTTGGTCTAAGAACAGAGGCATCAGTTTTTGTCTAAAGTCTACAGAAAGGCTGGCCCATGGCAGCCCTAGCAAGGGCTTCACCAGGAGCACCTGTGACTCCAGGGGTTGCTCTTATCATTACCCTGTGGAAAAACAAAAATTTCTTGTTCTGTGGGAGGTGTGAGGATGTTTAGCTGCTGCTTTGCTCCACAGGAATTTTAACACAGATTAGATGAAATTAGCTATTCTTTCTGAAGGATTGAGCACAAATGGGTGTTTACCAGCAAAGATTAATTGTACTGATCAGAGGAGCTCTGGTGGCTGCATCTCTCTCCCACAGTGTTTCTTGGCAGCATCAGATCAAAAAATAAAGTTAATTTTCTTATCTTTATGCCTCTTTAAAACTAGTCCAAATTTTAACATAACAATTCCTAATTGGAGATTTTAGTGTGCTGACTCCATCTTGAGACATGTTATTCTGTTTCAGAGGCATACAGCAGTAGTCTTAGGTGGCTGGGGGGAAAAAAACGTAACTTAAAAGCCAATTCTTGCCTGTGATGGTTTGTGTGAGCAAATGCAGGAGGAGGTGAGAGAAAGAACTATTCTTTTAAATAAATAATCTCAGTTTGAAGGATACAAAGCAATATGCAAGTTCTGTTCTTAGGAGTAAGAAAGTGATTTCAGCTACCATAAAAGCAAACAGAAAGTTACTTAGTCTTGGAGTCTTTCTCATGATTTTGCTTTGTGCCTTTTTTCCATTTTTCATCTTTTTTATTGGAGAAGGAAGAGAAAGAACTACAAAATCAAAAGGTCTTCACTGATCTCAGCTGAAATAAAAAAATTCTGAGTATTGATTCATGATGGTTTCTGCTTCACTGTTATTGCTGTCTGTGTCCATTTACAGTGAGGGCATTTCTGATTTTTTTTTCTGAAATGAGAACATTTCAAGAAATTCTCCTTTTTGATTTGCTTTTGGCTCTTCACAGGGAAGATTTCTATTTTCATACAGCCTAATAATGAGAGGAAGTAGACAACATTTTTATTTCCCAACATCAGAAACACATACTTTAGGCCCTACACCACAACAAATATCTCTCAAAGACCACCTCACTGACTGTATTTTAGCCCTTTATGAACTTTTTCATGTGATCCTATGATGAGAGCACATGATCATCCAGGAAAAGACTTGTTCTTTGAAAAGCTGACAAGAAAATGAGGCAGTCACACAGGCACCATGTCTGGCATGCTGCAGACAGCAGGAACAGAGGAGAGCACAAGCATCCCATTGATGGCAGTATGGGGGTTTAGACTGGATTAGGCTGATTGTGACACCTCATGATACACCTGCAATGCTGCTTTGGTTAGAAGTCTAGTGGCAAGGGCAGTGAAATGAGATGGTCACCTTCACAAGGAAGTTATAATGCTTGTTAGTACAGAATAAGTGTATTTAACTTTAACAGGAACTGCTCTATATCAAAATAGAGATCAAACTCTGATCCCTGCCACTGATACCCATATTTGCATTTTCCCTCACACATAAGTGAGCACAGGCAATAATGACAAACTTAAACCTATCTGCTAAGCATGTCTTTTGACTTTGATGGCAGTTCCAGGAAGGCAAACAATTAACTTTCTGAAAATAGGAAAGAATAGTAGTAAATATCCTATGTCAGAAAAATTTAGGCTAATATTAGGTTCAATTTGAAGGCAAAGTTACTTATTAAAATTAATGAATATTAAATTGTTTCTTATTAATAAAAAACAACAGCAAAAAAGGTCAAACATTGCTGTCAGAGCTTGGGAAAAGATATAAGGAACACAAAATATGTGTTATCATTGCAAAAAGTCATCTGGACAATGTAGTAGGGATCAAGCCCAGATTCATAGCATGTCCTCATTGGCAGTGCAGTTCAAAGCAAGAAAGAATGACAATCTATTTAACGTTACCACTGATGATGTGGGCTGCAAAAAAATTAGCACAGACAATGATATGTTTTAGTTTTCTTTATTTTTGGGATAATGCAAGATCTTCAGAAATCCTGGTGATGACTAATGGTACAGGAAATTACCAAGGTGAAGCTCCCTTGACAAATTCCTAAGATTTAAAACAGCAGCAGCTTAGACAGTTTAAAAGCAAAAAGAGAAAAAATACAACAGTGGCAAGCATGAATGGAGGATTACACTGCAAAAGTTCAATTAAATTTATAATAATTCCTGTCTCAGGATAGCATCAATTGAAAGACAAGTTCAGAGAGGGGTAGAACTAGCACATAGTCAAGGTACAAAGTGGGAAAGACTCAGACTGTGACTAAGAAGAGAGATCTTTGCTGAGCTGACCCTTCACAGGGCAACCACAAATAACACTCTTTTAATACTACTTCAATGCCTATGGAGGTGGAGGGTCACTGATCTGACCAGTCTGACAATGTGATATCATGGACTGAGAATGAGAATTTGAATGTTTATGATCAGCCGACAGCCCAGATGGTCTTGATTGTGTGGGTCAGTTTAGTGTAATCCTTCAGCAGCATAATTTTAAAGCAGACCTTTACAACATCTCATTATCTTCTGTTATGATGCCTGGTTAAACATTCATCAGGTTAAAAAAACCTCAAAACAATTGGACTTTGTATACATAGGCTTTCACTATTAGATTTAACAGAAAAGCAACAGGAATTTGGAGTGCCAAATCTACCACTCTTTTTCAACAAAGGGCAAATAGCAATAGATTGTTGTGAAAAGCCTGTAGCAACTGATCAGGGATTTTACATATTGGTGTATAACTCAGTGCTATGAAAAATGTCATCAGTGGTCAGATGTTCCTCTGGATGGACTGAAATATGGTAACAATCCCCACCTTTGCTAAGTCACAGATATTGATGTCTGGAAATGACCAGAGCCTGAGGTCAGAAAAGATTTGCTGGTAGTTGAAAGTAACACAGAGCATGGCAGGTATATTCACTTCTTGTGCACAGGATTCAGAGTGACTGCTCACATGAAGCTGGCCATGAGAAAATGGCCACACCATTTTATGAATCTATGAAAGAACATGATTCTCTGTCTATTTAGACTGGCACTGAAGCTAAGTGACATGAATAAGTGGAATTATTAGGTCATTATTATGTTTAATGCATTGGCTAACAATGAAACTGTTTTAAGTCCATAGCCCTGACCTCACTGTCACACAGAAATGATCAGGATTTACTCAGGTAGTGTCAAATCTTCAGTATAACCATAACAGAGCTGTTTTGGCTGCCTCTATGTTCTGTTAGCATATAGCACTCAGGTAACCTATTTTCCAGTAGAAAGGTGTCTTGTCATTGACTCATTTGGCTTAGTGGAAAGTAATTGGAACTTCTCATCCATGTATCCTATTATAACCAGCAATTTACAAAATTTTACTATTACAAACCCACAAGTCAGTGAATTATTTTTAAGATCAGTGAAGGTGTAAATTAAAGATCCCTTTTTGTTGCCATGAAAACAGTTCTGTTTTGTGACAGGACAGAGATTTTGGTTTAGAAAAGCTGTTAACTTAGTAACACCACTGGAAACATCAGAAGACACCAAGGAACAACTGAGTTGATGTGCAGGCCCTTATCACAGCCAGTTAACAGCAGGGAAGCCTCTGTGAGTCTCCATGCCTTTCATAGCTCTTTCAAAAGACACTGACATTGAAACTAAGGAGAAAGTTTCAGGACCTGCTCCAAGGTAAAATGTAAGACCTTTGTTAAGTGATAAAACATAGCACCCTTTTGTTAAGAAAAGAGAGATTCTGACTGACCATGTTGTTCTCTTATGGATGAGCTGACAAAAACAATCTCTGAAATCATTGCAAGGAGAAACAGGTTGACAGGTATAAGCAGAAGAAAAGATACTCCTTGAGAAAATGTATTGCTACAATATAGAAAATCTAAATTTCATTTTACTGTAATAGACTTCTCTGTGAGATCAGGATACACATAATAGACTATGAAGCATCTTTTTCAGCTGGAAAGTGGGAATATTCACCTCCCTCAGAGTTTCTATGAAAACAACCTCATTAATAACTGAACTGGAAGGCTCTCTGAGGGAAGTTGCTATGGGAATAAAATGTCAAATATCAGTGTACCAAACTGTTTTCTCCTGCAATAAAATTTATCAGAGTGTTCCCCAGGTGAAGGAAAATTCTTTAAATTAAGTTAACAACAAAATCCTCAGTGAGACATCCATCAATCTTCTCCATGCAAAGGTCTCTGTAATTCCAAACAAGCCAGAGGAAGCTAATAAACTTCTTTGCTCTCAGCTCCTCGGGGCAGTAGCTCTGAAAGCACTGTTCTTGCAAATTGGGGTTTCACAAAATGAGTCTTGGTGCTATGTCAATGGGAGGTTGGGGACCCAGTGAAGAGGATTTTACTCAAACACCTAGAGAGAGTATGAGCTGTTCTCTTTGTCTTCTAAATTCAGAACCTAAGACATGAGGAGTATCTTTCCAGAACTGAATCTTGAAGAATTATCTCTTCTATTTTTAACCACAACTACAAATTAACTACTTAGGGTGAATAAGGACACTAAAGATCAGAATTATTCCCATTTCAATTGGGATTGCCTCCCAATTGTGATTTTAGACCAAACCATCACCATGGGCTTCAAACAAATGACAGCAGTTCTAACTAGCAGCAGAAGTATGCCTGAAGTGTCCCTGCCTGCTGCAGCTGCAGTGAAACATCCCAGGTACAGCCTGGGCCATGGCTGTGAGACCCAGCTCAGGCAGTGGGGTTGCATATCAGTAGCTGTGGGTAGAACTGTAAACAGGAAAAGCTGCTTCTCATAATGGAAAAAGGCAGTATTTAATGAAATTAACAGCACATCTAGTGAGTACATACAAGGCCCAGATCTCCAGTACAGGAGAATTAAAGAAAATTTCAATTTATTTATATTTCAATATAATAGATACCTCTATTATTGCCTGGCTACAAAGTAGCACCTCAGAGTCCAACAGACACCAGATACCTCTTAAACTGGCCAGATTTCTATTGACTGTTTAAATAAAAGATGCAACATACTTTTAAGAGGGCTGACCTCCTCCATTAATTCTATCTGTTAGCCTACCCATAGTTATCCATCCTCTGCAGTTAAATGACTTTCACTATGTACTTCAGCACTCAAGTTGCATTTTATTCATTGGTCTTGTAAATGTTTGAAACTAAGTTATACTTCTTAGAAAAAAATAAAATCCATTCTAGAGACAGAACCTCAAATCTCAGCCTCTGAGGTTGTAAAGGCACCAACCTGAACTCATCCTGACAGTTCTGATTTTTAGAGTTATCTGGAGCCAGGAAGAGGTTTCTTTTTGAAGCTAGGGTTCATAATATTTCACTGTGTGAATCATCTACTTGCATAAGAATCACTCCACTTCCTCTGCCATTTTGGAGGAAATCTGGTCTCACAAATTTTCTCACAATTTTTTCTTACCCACATGCTCCAGACTAAACTATTGTTAATCAAACATGATCAATTTTTTCTGACTTCAGATGAAGTGATATCCTGAGCTATTAGTTATCATTAACATTTCTGTATATATCAGTTTTTGTGGTTGTTTCTCTTCTGGGTGGTATGGAAAGGATAGGGCAAAAAACCTGATTATAACAGCTATATTTAATTCATAAGAAACTTCCATAATTTCCCTGCACTGCATATTTCTTCATCTTGTGTTTACAGATAAATATTTGATGATGGAATGGGTAGGTTTTCTAAGGAGACTGAAGAAATTGGGCTGACTGCTGTACATAAAATGACCACCTAACTGTAGAAGTTGGTTTTTTTTACTTGGAGCCGATGATTTATTCTCTCATCATTGTGCTTCTTACCTCTGGGAAATCCTTGTATACTTATTTACAAGTTATTTATAAGTATGCCTATTTACACACCACTAAAGCTGATGGGACCATTCATTGCAGAAAATAGTAAATATGAATAAAGACAGCAGGCACTTTATCTTATCTATCCACTGCTAAGATTAGAAGTTGTCTTTGTTTCAGCTGGAATAGAGTTAATTTTCTTCTTTGTATCTATTTTAGTGTTATTATTATTATCATCTTTATTATAATTTACTTTATTTCAATTATATTCTTATCTCAACCCACATGTTTTACCTTATTCTGATTCTCTTCTATCTAGCTGGGAAGGGGGACAGAGTGAGCAAGCAGTACTTGCTTGCTTGCTTGCTTGTGTGGTACTTACCTGCCATCTGAGATTAAAACCACAACTGAAGTGAAATATTAAAGATTTCAAGCAAAGCAAACATAGATACAGTGACAAAACAAACCAAATCCACCTCAGGTAAGCTGGTACAGAGGTGACTGAGGAGAGGAGGAGGACTTCAGACCAGCCACAATTCCCAGGTTATGGCTGGATGTTGGCATTAACCGCAGAAGGCCAGTAGACTCTAAGCTACAAGCTAGATTTACCTTTTATCACCCCAAAACAGGAAAAAATAAAAACATTCACTTGGTGAGCAGCGTGGGAAGCTGATAGATACTAATGTAAAGAACATAAGTTCTAATTTTAACCACAGAAGTTTGTGCAAAGCACAAACAAATAGTGAGCTGCAGAGGATAAAATTGCTCAATGTAGTAGAAGGTTTGTTAGTGCCTGAAACATTCAGTGGCACTAAATGTGCTTATACCAGTTCTGTATAATCACAGAAACAGAACCTCAAGTAAGTTTAATTATGGATGTTAGATGAAAATAATAAATATTGGTGACTCAGTTCTAGAGTTCCATATAGCATACACTGGGTTTGTTTTGATGAGAGTAAAGCATATAAAAATATCTGTGTATATATAGAGAAAAAGAGGGGGAGAGAGAGAGATAGTCTCTAAAAATATATATTTTCTTAACTATAATAAAATGGCAAATCAGTATTTTAGAGCTTTTTCTGGCTATGGAAATAATATTAAATAATACATAATATATAATATATAATATGAAACAACCTTGGCTTCTTCACAGTACAGAATGGAAAGCTTTCAACATAGCAAAAAAAAACCATTGCGGCTTTTTTTATTATTTACCGGTTGTGAAAAGGACTGGAAATCAACTTCATATCACTAAAGACTAGAAGAAACATGTTGTATACAACAGTAGCCAGCAATCTTTCTTGGGTGATCTGCTGGGGTGTATTCTTCTTTTCCAAATTGAAATGTAGTGCTTCAGGAAGATCTTTACATTATCCAGGACATCCTGTCATTCAAAAATTCAGGATGTCATTGATCCACATATGTCTGTGGATGACAAGATGTATATGAAATACCTAGCAGAGGAAGTTAGAGTGCTGAGAGCAGCCTGTAGTTACTCTCAAGTATTTGTATGCCCAGGAAAGCATTTAAAATTCTCTGCATCTCACAAGTGAGAAACCTGAATGCCACAATCTTTTCTCTGTAATGGACAGCTACAGCAGTGAAAGGGCTGCCTTCTGTTAAGGCACTTTAAAATCCATGGCTGTGCTTCACCCAACACCTCTGAGACAGACTGACGGCTCCTGGCTCAGCAGCACCAGCGACCCCAAGTCAAGGCAGCACTCAGCCTAAGTGCTTGGAACCACTGAAAACACGGTATCTCTTCACTGCCACACATTACTTAAGCTCTTCCAAACAGCCCACATAACCTCTCCTCACTCTCAGAAAAGCCTTGTGAAAGCCATTCAGAGTGCAGATGCTATCCTAGCAACAGCTGGAATTTGCCTAGCCACCAGACAAGCTCCACTTGGATGTCCTGCCTCCCACAGCCACAGCCAACATCTGTGAACCTGATGCCCAGTCCTTTTCCTAAACCATAATTTAAAAAAAATAAAAAAAAAAAAAAGACAAGGCAGACTAGGTGATTGTAAATAATTTTTCTTACTATTTTGAAGCTGCCAAGGCATCTTTACTCTAGTTGCTCTCTTCTCTTGTTCATCAACAGAGAGCTCACTAAATCCAAAAGAAAAACAATTGGCCTGCTGAACTTTTGGATCAACAGCAGTGGTAACTACCCCATGACTCATTGCCAGCAAAATCACTCAGTGCTGACAATTTTGTTCAATAAAGATCAATAAATCCTTCCAGAAAGTCTTTCAATATTGAGATTTTTATGGAGAATTTCACACTAAAAATGTATTTCTCTTTCTAAAGTACTTTTCATCTGCTATTATTATTTGCACCAAAAAGAATTCTAGTGTAATAACTTAGCTTAAAAACTTGAGCAAGACATGCCACTGGGCAGGAAATGATATGGCAATAAGGGCATAACTGGCATGCATTACTGAAAAATCACATGTCAAGACTGGGCAGAGAAGAATCTGATGAATCTGCATAAAACTTCTGGCAAATCTGCTCCTCTTGTTATGTCCAAATCAACCTCAATAAAAGCTAACTTGGTTTTACAGCAATTCCCCACACATAAGATTGTATTTCTGTAGTTTTCACATGCTAAAAGAGTCAAATATGATCCGGACTTCACAGAATTACTTTCCCTATTTCTCAAAATGATCTTTTGACGATCTCTTGTCATTTGACTCCAAGCTTTGTGTAGCAGTTCACGGTGCTTAAGATGTGGTATTGCCCCAAAAGCATCTGCAGGCTTTACAGCTTAGACAAAGATTTATCTAAACCTTACCCCAAAAGGCAAAAAATCAATCTTCACAAAAAAAAAAGTGAAACTAATACAGGGGGAAGTGGAAGATTGTTTCAGAAAGGTGTGAAGGACACTCAGGAGGGCAACAGTGATTTTGTGATTATACTGCATCTTTGTTTTAACAAGATAGCTAAGAACAGTTCTCATTGCTCAGCAAGGGAGGTGGAACAATCTCAAAAGGAAATAATAATTACTGGAAGGATTAGCTCAGTTTGCATTTTTATATCTTAAATAAGGAACAGAAGGTGTTCCCTTATCACTGCAAAAATAGGAAAAAGAAGGAAAGTATTTTTTGTCCACCGCAGCATGTTGCCTTGCAGTATATTTATCTTACTAAATACAACAGTCCTTCTTACACAGAACACGGTTAACAATAGAATGATGAAGTCAGTGCTCTATTTTATTCAGTATCATACCAAGCAAAAAATGGCAGGGCAGAAAAGTGCATCAGGTGTAGAACTTATCTAAATGTTTCTAAATTTCAAAGAACTAGAATTGATATCTATTTCTTAAAGAAAAAAAGAAAGAAAATGAGAAAGAAAGTGGGAATTAAAAAAAAAATCAATAAAATATTACCAGATAGAAATTAAAAGCACTGATTTAATTCATATTTTCAGTCAGATAAACAAACTCTAGGGTAGATTTCATGAATATATCTAAACCAGCCTTTTTCAAATTAGACCAAAAAAAAGTTTAACGAAGTATAAAACAGAAAACTTCATATTACGTTGTGATATTACAAAGAAAAATTTTATGGGAATATAAAATTTGGGAAATAAATGTCAGATTCATCAACCATGTTCAGTTACCATTAGAGCCTCAAAAACCTGTATAAATATGCTGCCACCAACCCTAGTAATGCTTTCTAAGAACATCCTTCAATAAAAAAATAAGAAAATACCTTTGTCTTAATTATGAGATGAATGAAACTTAGGTGTCTGCATTGTACTTTATACCCACATTAGAAAATACACTATAACATTTCTAAGAACAAATTACAGTGTTTGATACTTTTGTGTTAAGATCCGTGACAGCAATCATAGAAAAGGGGTGTAGGAGAAAAAAATTATTATAAAGAATATTCCATTAGTTGTAGCAGAAATAAATCATATGCAAAACTGGAAGAACCTTGATGGACTGACTACCAGTAAAATAAACTGAAACCAAAAAATCATACAATTTTTTATGTTGCAAAAAGGCCTTTAAGATCTTTGAGCCCAACCAGAAAACTAACACTGCTGAGTCCACCACATGTCCATAAGGGCCCAGTCTCCAGGAAGCTTTCCTTGCTAGGCTGGAAAATACAGAAAGCTGACAGTCTTTAGAAGAGAGGTGGTGAACTAAGAAGACTTTTACGAACACCTTTTTGCAGCATTCAAATTTCCGGTGATTAAAGCCAGAATTGACCAGTGACCTCCCAAATCCTAGCCTTTCCATTCAGACTATTTAATTTACTTATTAAAATATACATGTTAATGAGAGTCAAAGTGGAAATTAAGTAGTTAAAGATGAGGTCAAACTGAGCATGTGAGAGACAGCTGCAGGTAAATAAGTCTTCTAATTATTGGAGTGTAAAATAACTTATTTGGGAACAAAAGGAAGGAAGTCTTCATTTCTGTGAGACAAAAGTACAACTTTACTCATACCCTTGTTGATGGGTATTTGAGGTGAATGCTGACTGCCTAAGGGAATAGACCAATGTACAACATTAAGGTTTTCTTGAGGACATGCTGAATACACGTCACATGCAGTGCTTTCATCCTATTTGTCAGATTTTAGTAAGTGAGGAATCTGAAAGGGAAAGCCTGGTAGTACTCACCAGTGAACAGATGCCTTCTTTCTTTCTTTTCTCTTTCCTCCAGAAATGTGTGTTTTACAAAGATACAGTACTATAGTGGAGTATATAAAAATAGTATATATTGGCCTAACTATAAAACTGTACTGTATACATGTAATGTAAAATTTAAACAGTATAATGTTAATTTCTAAGACTTTAAAATTAAATAAAAGGATGTTCCATCAAAAACTGTATTAAGAGAATCAGTTCTAGGTCTGATGAACATATTTATGCTCAACATTCTCTTGGATTGAGAAGGTGGAGGCTTCTTGGGCCCCACCAGTTCTCATCTGCAGATACAGCATGATTTGAACATACATTTCTGATACAGAAAATGGTTTCCTGGAATCAAGTGCAGCCAAATAAAAACCAGCATTATTCTTCAAAACATTTAATGTATTAGAGACTGAACCCTAGAAAGTAAACCAACTTTGTTCTTCTTTAACCATAGGGGAAAAAGACAAAGACATTTGCCTGCTCTTTTTTTCAAAGACCCTGTATTTGCTATTCATGTGCAATTTTGATTGAGTCCAAGGAAACTCAGAGTTAAGAAAACTTTTATTGAACTCTTCAGTTTTTCATGTTTGCATAATAATAACCTTTTACTTTCCCCTGTTGCAGGGAAGCTTACATACACACACATACACAGTGTTCAAAAGTGCAACAGCAAATTAGGCAACAGTTCAATGCAGGCCTACATTAGGCAGTAAGTAATGTCATTCAAGGTAATCAATTTAACTAATCCATGAAACTAAGTAGAACTGTGCTCAAGAGAGATCACACCCTCTGATGTGCACACTGCTTACTACTGCTGCTTTCCCCTCCAAAAAGTCCACGCTTTTCCTGCTGAGTTTGGTGTGTCCCATACCTTTTGTTCCTTTCCCTCACAGGTTTTACCCTGACAGGGCATTGTGGAGTTCCTCTACCAGACTGAACTAGACATTTTCCTTTTTAATTAAATATTGTCTAAGAATTTTTACTTTGTATAGATTGATCTCAGTAGCAACCTTTTCTCTTCCACACCTTTCCCACCATCTCAGCATTAGCTCACTCTGGCTAAGTCAAAATGTTGTGAAACCTCCAAAATAACTTGACATTCTTTCCTCTATTCCACTCTTCAATGCTTAGTCACAGGTGTTACTGCCCACCAGGTTTTGCTTCAGGAAAGTGTCACTTTCTGCCTTCTCAAGCCTGATTTTTAATGAGAAACCTAGAAGAGAGTGAGTCTTGTGCTTGGCCAGCAAAACCTTGCCTTCTTTGGTTTTATGCCACATTCAGAAAATACTGTACAAAGACAGTTCTGGTGAGACAGTTCTCTGAGGATCTATGAACAAGATCATAATTCCTTATGTTTTTTTCTCCAAAGATTTTCTTGGCCATTTTCTAATTCAGTCAGGTACAACAATTGATTCCAGGCTGAACTTCATTCACTGGACAGTATGGTACCCAAGGTTCACAAAAAAACTGCATCTCCCCCTCGTAGCTACTGCTGGCTTTTGTAACCCACACTCACACATCCACATCAAGGAATCCTTCCACTTTCATGCCAAGTGCTATCCATGGCTCAGTGTCTGTTACGCTGCAGCCAGGTGGGATGAGGTAGATCTGTTCCCCCTTGTTCTCTGGGAAACTGTCAAATTTTTTGAACTCTGATGGAAGTAAAGCCAACATTGAGCAGTAGAGTCAGTTTAATATTCTGTACATTTGAAAACCATTTGTCCTGGGATAAAACCAAACATTTACTTCTCAGATTGCCACCCTTTCCACCATTCAGCTTTTCCAGTCCTTCAGAACCCAGCTCTCTGAAAGCCTGCTCTTTGGCATAGAAAACAACAGCAGCACAACTGAAGGAGCAAAGCCTTTTCACTGCTATCAACAGCTGTGGGCAGGGATGGGAGACAATGTCTGAATTTGTGAAGGAGGGATTGTGAAAGCAGTGGTGTTGAGATTGAGACAATAATCTTGTTTTCTGAGTTCATTTCACAATCAGAATTTTCCTTGATCTTGAATAGGAGTCTCTAAGCTTGCCTTGCTCGATGCTTGGTTAACTTTGAATTATCCATACTTGCTTATTCACAGAAAGCCTACATTGACATCCAGGCACACTACATAAGACATATTGCAACATGGGTAAAAATGTTATCTGTCCTGAGCACTTCCTCAATAACAAGCCAACAGGAAATTCCTTCACGCTCTTAGAGTTAGGCGTTATGCCAACCACTTCTGTAAATTTTGGAAGTCTACAAAAGCAACAGCAATAACTTCCATGATCCCTTTGTTTAAGATGGAGGTCCTGACAAGGATGTTTCCATCAAAACAGAAAACTAAATCTTGGAATTGTTGGAAATAGTATTAGGGAGGATCTTGAAAATTTATCTGGACCATCTCTAAGATATTGCTGGCAAAGATTTTGTTGAATTTGGATGATGTGAAGTTAAAGTTAAGGACAATTGACAAATACTTTAGCTGTCCCTGGAAAGAATCTTTGTTCTAATCCTGACAGTGTGAGGTAAATCTGATATTGCACATTTTTAGGATATTCAAATGGTGGAACAGAGATGCAGCTCATTTGAGATAGCAAACAGCTAAGATGGAAGGGCCAGATGCATCTTCTCTAGAGCTCCCTGTAAAAAAGGGAAAACTGCTACAGTACTAAACTTCACCTACAACTATCATTTAGTGTCTGAAGAGGTCCACATCATTTGTGTGCATTGTACCAAAGCCTGAGTCAGGAAGCTGAGGGCTGATGGTGATTGTGATGTCATGATATTCTACTGAACCTCCTTGGGCACAAACCATGTAAACTCTCAACAACATTTTGCATTTGGTGCCTCTGTGGCTACCTGAAATTATCATATTGTTTTTCTGTGCTCTCCTTTCTATCTATATTCTCCCACTGTCTCGTATCATGCTGTTAGTGTAAGCTCAACACTGATCACTTTTGCTCTGTGATTGTACAGACACTGTTATTAGGGCTTCTGATGTGTTTTGCACTACACATAATGATAACTTCCTAAAGTTATCTAAAGTTGTCTAAAGTTCAACAAATAAAAAATAAAATTGTATAAAATTCAACATGGTCATAAAACAAAACATAAAAAATCCACTGGTCTGGATCTAATTTATCTAAAACATTTATATTCAGCATAAAATAATGACTTTGGCAGCTGTGGTTTTCAACAAAATTGCCTTTGAACAGTTTTTAAATCACATTTTGGTATTCTTATCCAATTCAGTTCTAAAGGGAACTGGAATATTCATCTTTGCAAGGAAAAAATGAAATGGAATGTAAGACACCACAGAATTTCCATGAACAAACTAAAAGTCCAGCAGAAATATAGATCTCACATGATGTTTGCTACTCTAACAGAAGGTATTTAGGTTCCAACCCTTTATTTAGGGCTGTTCTTTAGAGCTGTATTTTATGAAACAAGTAGTCTGAAGAGAGTGTGTTATTATCCTCGTGATCTGAGTTGTGTGCAGCAGCTCTGTGACTGCATCAGACATTGTCCATTACAGCTGTGTGGCAGCAGCATGATGAGCACCATCATATCACTGACAATAACTGGACACTGCATACTCTGTTCTCAATCTGACTCATTCTGACATTTAACCATTGCTTTAAATTGGTTCCAAGTAAAACCCTTGCTTGTAATTTTTCCTTATGTCACCTTATAGTTCTTCAACTTTCACTGCACTTACACATAAACTCAGCCATTATGCTCAGAATTTAGTTATCTGAATTCATACTAATTGCAGGCATTTTTCTTAGGCTCTTTATCTGGGTTTTAGGCTTTTAGTGTAAGTCTTTTCAGCAGCTGGCCATTTAATAATGATGTTTTCTGACACCAACAATTTTAAATTCTTCATTTAAGTGGAAGGCTTTTCTAAAGGGGAGAGGTAGAAATCAATTTTAAATTACAATTTAAATTGGAAGTTTAACTCCATAGGACGGATGCTATATTCTCTAGTACATAACATTTCCATTGAGCTCTGTAGTTATGACACTGCAGCAGAACAAAGCCTTATGGCTCAGGCAGGGAAGTGGGACTTCAGCACTTCCTCGAAGCAGATAGATAAGCACTACAGAGAATTGGGTTCTGGCCATGGAGAATAAGCCAAGGCGTGGTGCTCTGCCTCATTTCCCACATACAAGACTATACTACTGAGGCACAGCCTGTCACAGTGACCTCCACAGAGGGGTGTTCCAGCTCTGCAGCTTCAGGACACCCAGTGCAAGGTTCTCTGGAAATACATATTTACTTTAAATGTAAAGTTATGTATGACAAAAACAAAACCAAGCTCTTTAAAAGTTCAGTATACTTATTTCTAAAAGTAACCGTAGTAAAACTGACTTTTTAAGCCCCAAATAATCAAATACAACTGCCATATCACTTTGCAGAACCAACTTATAACACTTTGTTTCTTATCCTTTCCTCTGTATCTTCCACCACAATGTAGGCAAATATGTTATTCTTCTTTGATAGTAGTAATGTCTCTCCTGAGTCAGCTCTTTTCTAAATTACTCTTTTCAACTATTGCATTTTCACATTTTGAATATGATTGTAATTTTAACTGAACACAGTCAAGCAAATCCAGCATGAAAGACACCCTTTACAGTCACAAGGTTATTGCTGATGTATTCATTACCTGTGATATTTACTGAGAATTTGCAAGGAGCATTTACCAATGGTGAATATTAGCCTTACGCTTCTATTGCCATTTTTGTGAACATGTTGCTGTTTCTGAAGAGTTGAACATGAGGAAAAATTTACTTCTTTGCTCTCCTGATAGAAGCACTGGATATACATATTCAGGAGAGGGTAGTTGCTATAAGAATAGGAAATATTCAAGGCAAAGAGAGTCAGGTTCCTTTGCTTCAGTAGTATTAACCAAAATAAAACATTTTTCCCTTTACCTGAATAAAGTACACAATTTGTGTAGCACCTTGCTTAAAATGCTTTTTAAATGTCTGAAAAAATGTTATAGTTCCACACCATATAAGGGTCTAGCTTTGGTAAGAGGTAGTGATGCTGCACAACACGAGACCTGGTTCCCCATCCAACTTATACAGCAATAAAAATCAAGACATAAAACATATTTTTCTATGTCTTTAGCCTGAGTACAAGGTCTAGGCAAACAAAGGGCTCTGCTCCCTAGATTATTCCTAGTTGTGCCTTAACCTAGACTAAGAAGAAAAAATGAGATAAATACATCATGATTTTCTCAGAAGTTTTTTGCACACGAGTAACCAGACATTTCTCCTTGATAACAAACTTACTTTGTAGATTATAGAGTTGGCTTAAATTTAATTTTTCTCAGTTTCACTGGAATGAGATGTAAGAAAGTATAAGCAAAGCTGAATAAGGTGAGTATGAACTGACAAAAAGCACTTCAAGTAAGTGCTGAAGTCCCACTTCCCTGCCTGAGCCATAAGGCTTTGTTCTGCTGCAGTGTCGTAACTACAGAGCTCAATGGAAATGTTATGTACTAGAGAATATAGCATCCGTCCTCTGGAGTTAAACTTCCAATTTGAAGTTGTAATTTAAAATTGATTTCTATCTGTCCCCTTTTTATTATTTCTGGGCTGAACAGATGAATGGGGTTACAAAGATCATAAAGTCACGCCAGGACAGCATCTGTGCTAGTTTTGGCTGGAATAGAGTTAAATTTCTTCAGAGCAGCTAGTGTGGGGCTGTGTTTGGGATTTATGCTGGAAACAGTGCTGGTAACTCAGGGGTATTTTAGCTATTGCTGAGCAGCACTTCCACAGAGCCAAGGCCTTTTCTGTCCATCATCCCACCCCACCAGTGGGGAGGCTGGGGCTGCACAAGGAGCTGGGACACAGCCAGGACAGCTGACCCCAACTGACCCAGGGACATTCCACACCATATGGCTTCATGCTCAGTATTTAAAGCTGGGTGAAGAAGAATGAAGGGGGAAACATTCAGTGTGATGGCATTTGTCTTCCCAAGTCATCATCACATGTGATGGACCCTGCTGTCCTGGCTATGGCTGGACACTGCCTGGACGCTGCCTGCCCCTGGGAAGCAGTGAATAAATTCCTTGTTTAGCCCTGTTTGTGTGCACATTTGCTTTCCCCAATAAACTGTCTTTATCTCCTCCACCCATGAGCTTTGTCACTTTTATTCTTCTGATTCTCTCTCTCATCCCACCTGTGGGGAGTGAGTGAGTGCCTGTGTGGGGCTGAGTGAGTTGCTGCTTGGGGTTAAACCACGGCAGTACGGCAGTAACATAGGAAAAAGTATTATTTAGAAATGGGAAACATGAGCCTGACAGGAGTTAACAGCAAAAAAGATTAAGTCTGGATATGATCCAGCTGAATACTTACACAAAATGTTCAGTGGTCTTGATAACTCCCATGAAGTAATCAGAGTGGTCATAATTTAAAGCACTGCATAAAGAAGAATCAGTGTTGGAAGGGGAGAAGTGAGTGATCATCTTTGAGACTATGAATAATAGAAATGGACCAAAATTCAGTCCTGCTAAAGGCCATAGGATCACCAAAAATTTCTAATGTGGACTGGAGTCCATCAGTGGAAATTACTGAGCAGGGCACTGGCTACAGGTGACAGAACTATCATGGTATGTCCATGAAAAGGGCATATGTAATTATAGGCTGTACTAGAACTTATTCCCAGTAGAGAACAGGATGTATTTTTTCCCACACAAGGTCCTGCTGAAAACTCACCTACAATTTTGTGTATAATTTGGGTTACCTGTGTGAAACCAAGACAGGTTCAAATGCAGACATACGCAGGGCACAGGAAAGGAGAAAACAGTAGAAATAATAGAAAAATAGAAAAGGTCTCCCTAAAAATCAAAAAGTGAGAGGGGATGTTTCTGCTGTCTATCAAAGCCCCAGAATAATCCTGGAGGAGGAGAGCATTTTAAACTAACAAAAACTTGAATTAAACACAAATCTTATAAGTAGGTTAAGAAACCTAGTCAGGGAAACAGATGTTTCTAACCATTCAAAGAGTGAAGTTCTGGAAGATCCTTCTAATAAAAATGGAACACAGAGAACTAATGTAGCTGGTAAAAATGGTATGAATTACTGCCTTTAAAAATATTAGGGTATGATAATGATGTGTTGTACTGGCTGTAATAACTGGGGACTAACAGCATGTAGTTCAGGTTTCTTGTTCTCTAGAATATTTTTTCTATTATCCTGAGCGTGGAGGGGAGTCTACATACAGCTTACAGTTTTGAGATCTGGTCAATGGACCAGCACCTCTTCTCATCAGAAAGCAGGAGTTGTAACTCTGGAACAGACACCCTGTAGGCTTGTCAGGCAGCACCTGGGTGCTCTTCACACACTATTTCTATATATTTATTTATTAACTAATACACTGAGTAAGTAACCTTTTTCTACAATTTCCAGAGTGATGATAAATTGTTTTAAACTTTTACTTCCAAAATTCATGTTTATTCTACATCCATCATAAACATGCATGCATATAAAATGGCAATACTTTTTTCTGCTCATTTTTATAATTTTAAGAGGCAGCTGTCACATTATAAATAGATTAGTTTCTAATATTCCTATGTCTTCATGTACAACTTACCTATTCCAATTCTCTATGAATTAATTGTCCTTGAGCAAATATACCATCTCAAGAAACAAATCCACTTCCTCTTGTTATACTTTTTCATTAGCACTTTTTTTTTTTTTGTAAATTACATATTGAGTCCAATATTGTGGGAAGTGGGGACTTCTATAGCTACTAGTGGGAATATGAGAAAACAGCTTCATTTTGTATTGAATTCTGTAAGATACACTTTCAAAGAGGAGATATTTCCCCATATTGTTTAGGTACTTGGGAAAATGCATTCCTGAATAATATTTTGTAAGTACTATTGGAAATTGGTTATTGTTTCAAAAGCGATGGACTCTTCTGAACTAGATGGTTGTGCCAAGCAAAATATCTTAAAAGGAATAAAAGATTATGTTAGGAACATTCATAATGGGGAAAACCACCTCAGAGCAAAACAAAGCCATGCAAAGAACAAATAATGGCCTAATTGAAATCCATAAATACTTCATGTGTTTTGGGGTTTTTTTATTAGCTGTTAATAATGGCTGCATTGCAGAAATGTTTTCTGGATACAAAGAGAACTAAGTGCCATGAAGATATTTCTGCAGTAATTTACTATTGAACTATGTTCATTTTGTTCAAAAACTGACCACAATTCTATATCATGGGAAAAAAATAAAGGTGGTAATAATTCATGGAAACTGCTAACAAGAGAGCCCAACTAGAAGTCTTCAAAGGCAGGAGTACGAGTATCTTTTTACTTTAGGGTGTCTAGACAAGATTCATAGCATGCTTTCACTCTGGAGTATTTCTCAGTGAGTTACCTCAAGGTTTACAACACCAAATGTGCATGGTTGAGACTTTATCTGGGAGGCTCTTTCTCACTTGTATTGTTTACACAGCACGACCTATTGTAAAGGTCTGAAATTTTTTATCAGTACAAGAAAATGGCTCCACAATACACAAATGGTAAACAATCTGTCCCATTCCCCACCCAAACAATGGAATGTTGTAAACCACACCTCATCAAGCTTTGCCAAGGAATAGGAAATGGTCATTTCATCTTAAATGCAAGTAAAGATGTAGCCACCCTTTCAAGCACTTTACATGCATTTAGATGTTCCCGCCCCCACCACTAGCAAAACAATACAAATATCTCCATGTGCCCTGAACACACAGGACAGAACATACATGTTTTTGACTTCTTATGAAACCCAGGCAGCCAGAACAATGTGAGTCTATTAAGGCACAATCACTTCCTAATAAAATATATTGCGAACTTCTGGGGAAGTTCCTCAACATTAAGCACCCGTTGTCCAAATAGGCAGAGCAACATCTATCCCATAAGTAACATTTAAAACATTTCTATGTTAATATACAAATATCTGCTTTCTAAGAGTGCTGTGTTCTCTCTACTTCAAGACCCAAAACCATTTGAATTGAAATGCATTCACATAATTCTAATTAAATACAGTCTGCATTGGAAAATTACATTGAAATACCTAAAGAGGAAAGAAATACCACATTTTAGGCAAAGTTTTCCATTGCCTTCCAAAAACTTTATGAGATACACTTTCTTATGACATATTATCAAGGTAGAGAGTAGAAACTCTGAGTAATAGAACCTGCTAAAAAAAAGTTTCAGAAAGTAAAAGTGATGGAAGAAGTACAAGGGTAAGAGAGACATCACCATTTAAAACAGGCAGGTGGGCAAAGAGACGACTGTAAAGAAAACTAAAAACGTGGGCATCGATCTCAAAAACTGTGCCCATTCATAAACGCAGGTTTGGAGTTACCTGCCATGTGCTTAAACCCCAGCTGACGATGTGCTAGACTTGAGCCCTCGCCTAAAAGCAGCCACACACTCTCTCGGTGAGGATGGCTGGACAAAGGTGGGCTCTGCCGCTGCTTTCCCCGGGCAGCGCACCCGCAGCCGGCCGGCCGCCCGCGGGAGC